>JALIZF010001599.1:0-435000 GCA_029948255.1 Telmatactis stephensoni | reverse complement strand
ACAGGAATTTCGAATGTTTTATAGACAACACGGTACTGACACGGTTACGGCACGACGCAGTACGTTTCACACTCATACGAAATCTGCTCTAAGCGCAAATACGCAACTCAGTGATGTACTACTCATTACCAGCGCTTGTCCTTTTTCACACGTGTTGCTCGCGCTTATGCTTAAGGCCTGGTTCTCTCTAGCGACGCAAGCATAAGCGCAAACAACATACGCAGACTAAGGACCTGATTATATGAACCGGGCTGGCCCGGTTAAGCGGCCTAACTTCTTTTGTTTTCTTTTCCCTTGGGGCAACAAAACATATAATCAGGCCCTTAGTATCGTATTTATCACATAGGTGTAAAAAAAGACGGTCTCTTCTAATGAACAGTACATTACTGAGTCTGTGTATATTGCTTGCGAACATACGCACGCATATTATCTGAACCAGGCCATATATCTGCAATGGAAAAAGTGACGTTCAAAGATTCGTAGACATACTTCCTTGCCAAAGTATTCCACCCGGGGGGGGAGGGGGGACTCCATTGTAAAAGGATTGAGTATGCTCGTTGTATCTCTTAGGGGTAAAAATCAGTGATTTGGTATTTTTTAGAGTGTTAAAATTGAAGTTTAGAGTTTTAGCATTTCCTGGCCTCTCTTAGGGTATCAAAAGAGCCCATCGCTTATTATCTTGTTCTCAAATGGAAGAAATTTGCCCAACAAAAGCGTGTCGACCGTTCAATTTTATGTCCATCACAATAATGTTCATTAGCTTTTTATCGCTGGTATCTCTTAGGGATTAAAAAATCGTCCAGCCACGCCCTACTTAAAAGACTTCCGGTATCTTTTAGGGATATTTTTTAACATTTCCGACGAGCATGCCAAATTCTTTTACAATGTAGTCCCCCCCGGGTATTCCGCCTTCAAATTTCATATGGATATCAGACTGACAAATATTTTTGCCGGATAATCTTAGTGTCGGACTCAAGCTCCTTTATAGATGGCTCATTGACACCGTCCCAATCAACCGCAACTGGTAAGTTAATTAGTTGCTTGTTAGAGAGTTTAAGATTTTATTTAAACTTATTTTCTACTGTTTCCTATCCATTAAGTTGGTAAATTAAATTATCTAATAGTTATTATTATATGATCGTTCTACATATAGACATTTTAGGGGGAGGGGAGGGGAGGGAGGAACCAGGGAGAGAATTCTCTATAGTTATACTCAGAGTCAAATGCTCATTTTCACTTCCTTGGACAATAGAAAGAAGGAAGGAAGGAACAAATGAACTATAATTGAATGAATGAATTAATGATGAACGAACGTACGAACACACGAATGAATGAATGATATCAAAGGTTCAAAGGTCAAAAGATTTTTATTTACCACAAAAAGACGTAATTACAATTAAACATAAAAGAAAGAAAAGGGTGCAGGATTACAACCCATGGGGGTTAATATAGAAGTTCCTGCAACCTAAAAATATCAACCTATTGCTTACTATCAATAGGCGTCACCCTCTATGTGTCAATCACAAAAATTAATGTTAGGGCTCTATAAATGCCAGAAATGGAAAGAGCATGATCAAGGAAAGTTCCAGATAGTTATCTTAAAAACTGAAAAACTGGTGAATCTTAGAAGCACTAGCTAGGTTTTTTACAAAGAATGTATGGGTATTTTTCACTGGGGACAGGTTTTGCCCCTAATTTGAAAAACACCATTCATTCTTTGTAAAAAGTCAGTTCTTCCAAAATTCACCATAGGTCAATTTTTAAGATGATCATCCAAACCTTTCAGTAATTACTAAGTTTGACATGCTTTTTTCATTTCTGGCATTTATAAGGCCCTAACATTATTTTTTTGTGATTGCCGATAACGATTGAAAAGATAGTGAGCAGAACTGAGCAAGCAAACACAAGGAATTTTCCTATATAGTCCTAAAAAAGGGATTGTCCCTCTTCAACGATAACACATTATTTTCTTGACTGATTTGGTTTCCTAGTCAAGAAGAAGGTTCATTTTAGTATTACATTTTGTCAGATCAATCTACAGTATTGAGCTTTTGTTTTTGCTTTCGTTTTAGCTTCTAGTTCTTATGATTCATCCAGTCAGATATATAGCACTTCTGTTACCGCAAACACAACTACAACAGGTAACACTGAGTTTTAAACAAATTGTAGTTTCATTTCATCCATTTACCCATCCATCCATTTACCCATCCATCCATCCATCAAGCTAACATGGAGCGAGAGTTCATTGAAAATCTGGGCAACTGTTAATTCTAAAGCTGGGTTTGCTTGTGAAATGATACAGATTGATAATAATCTCCAAATGAACTTCGTAGACATATTTTTTGCCATAGTATTCTGCCTTCAAATTTCATATGGACGTCAGACTGACAAACAGTTTTGATAATTTTAGTGTCGGGCTCAAATTCATTAAATGGCTCATCGACACCGCCCCAATCAACCGCAACTGGTAAGTTAATTAGTTGCTTATTATAGAATTTAAGATTTTATTTCAACTTGGTAAAAGTCTCTAACAGTTATTGTTATATGATCGTTTTACAATGAAGATTACGGGAAGAGGCATTTTATTGCTTCTTCCCGTAATCTTCATTGTGAAATCAATTACACTATCGTGATTGATATGATCGTTTTACATATATAAATTGTTAGGGGAGGGGAGGGAGGAGCCTGGGATGGAATTCTCTAGATATACTTAGAGGCAAATGTTCATTTTCACTTCCTTGGACAATAGCTTTAAGAGATCACACGACACTTGAAGTTTTTGCTCTTAATAATTGTCTCTTGATACGCTTAACTCCTATACCTTTCTTGTTTCTTGAAATTCCGAAGTTGCACACTTCTCATGAACCTCCTTTACGAAAAAGAAAGAGAGAAAGAAAGAAAGAAAGAAAGAAAGAGAGAGAAAAAGAAAGAAAGAAAGGAAGAAAGAAAGAAAGAAAAAGAGAAAGAATGAAAGAAAGAAAGAAAGAAAGAAAGAAACAAGGAAGGAAGGAAGGAAGGAAGGAAGGAAGGAAGGAAGAAGGAGGGAAAGAAGGAACACATGAACGTATATTTGAATGAATGAATGAGTGAATAAATGAATGAATGAATGAATGAATGAATGAATGAATGAATGAATGAATGAATGAATGAATGAATGAATGAAATTGAATGAATGAATGAAATTGAATGAATGGATGGATGGATGGATGGATGGATGATTTTACACAGTTCGGCGATTATTCGATAAGGAATTTTTCCTAGCTGAATGTAGTTATAACAAGAAATCATATTCGGGCTTCAAGGCTCTATCATTTCGAAATTGATGCTTAAAAAATCTTCTAGAAGAAAGAGATTTTGTCTTAGTGTGTGTGTCCAGCTCAACGTTACTATGTAGCTCTAATAAAATCATTAAATAATCCATTGCAAAAAGATCTATAAATATACATACTTTGCAATAAAAGAAGAAAGATGAAGCCAAAATATAATTGTTAAACAGTTTGCAGACGTGATATTTTTAATATTAAGAAGTATCTAGAAAAAAACTGAAGTATCTAGGGAAAAAACTGTCAGCGCGTAGTTTCCAAAACACTGTAAATGAGATCATTGAACTAAATATTTCATTGCAAATAGTTTTATCAATATAGATGCTTCGCTTTAAAAGAAAATAGATTTAACCAATATGCTAATGTTTTAAAAAAAAGTGAATACGAAACATTGTAATATCAGGAAAATTGGAAATGGTTTCGTAGCAAGTGCACGAAATAAATGTTTTGTAAGGAAAAAGAGATTGTATAACACCGCGCGCCATCCACTACAACATTGCTGTGATTATAATTTTTGAAAAATATTTACTGATATCATACATAATACTATGACTTCATTAAAAGACAGCTTTTTCTTCATAACCTTCTTCTTTTAAAATACTCTCATTTAAAATCACCGCACTTTTTTGTTATGAGACAGGCTTGATGCTTTTGAACAGTCTTTCTAGTTTGAAAAACAAATGATGAAGATGTAGTGAGTCCAGCTTAAACGTGGAACATTTTGTTCGTCGTGTTTCGTGATCCAAATGTGGGTCACACAAAGTATTTTGGAACAGTAGTGAGTGGAATTGTGGAATATATTGCATTAATGAAGACATTATGTGAATACTGGCCCTAAGTTTTTAGAATTGACCTTAAGTTTTAACATTTTGTGAAAACCATTGTTGAAGGCAAGCTTAAAAGTGAAATTTGCATAAATTAACAAAAGCCGTGACTACGAGCATGCGCAGACGTTTTTCACTAGTGTCACTCATATCATGTCGCCATACTGTTCCGCACATGTATAGCAAAGGTATCCGCTGTACGCAATGTGACATGCTCACAAATATCGCTCGCCCACGATATCGCGCTGCTGTCACGATTAGCTGCTTGCCTGGTGGCTCGCAGCAAGCTGCAGTAATAATCCATTGCAAAAAAAGATATATAAATATGCATACTTTGCAATAAAAGAAGAAAGATGAAGCCAAAATATAATTGTTAAACAGTTTGTAGACGTGCTGTTTTTAATCTTAAGAAGTATCTAGAAAAAACAAAGCCAAGGCTGACAGCAAATAAATTTATCAATATAAATGCTTCGCTTTAATTAAAAAGAAAAAAGATAAAACCAATATGCTATTGTTTTTTAAAAAAAGTGAATACAACACATTTTAATATCAGGAAAATTGGAAATGGTTTCGTAGCAAGTGCACGAAATAAATGTTTTGTAAGCGAAAAAGAGATTGCATATCTACACCGCGCACCATTCAATATAACATTGTTAGGGCGCTGTTACACGATGAAACTTTTCTCCGAAACTTTCACAACGCATTGCACCGTGTAACATGGTCTTTTAGCTGAAACTTTCCCCGGGTAGGTTTCACAAGATGGTTTCACAAAAAGTAGAACTGCTTTCTACTTCTGCAACAGAAACTTGAACAAGTTTCAGGACGAAATTTCAGCGTGTAACATCCCTTATGAAACTCGTCTCGCATCGGCGATCAAGACAAGTTTCAGATAAAAGTTTCAGCATGCAACAGCGCCTTCAGTTATGATTATAACAAATAGACAATTTTTTCTTCGTAATCATCTTCGAATTCTTTTGAAAATATATCTTTTATTTTTTATTTAAAATAACCGCATTTTTGTTATGAGATTCAGGCTTGGTACTTTTGAACAATCTTTCTTTCTTGAAAAGCAAATGATGAAGCTTTAGTAAGTTTAGCTCAAACGTGGAACTTTTTCTTTTTCATGTTCTAAATCTAACATCGACCGTGGGTCATACAAAATATTTTGGTTCAGTATTGAGTCAAATTGTTAAGGTCACAGCAGGTTGTTTTCGAGCGACTTAAATGAAGCAGAATGTTAGTGTATTCCAGAACACCAGAAGGCAGGTCGGTAGATTGGATGCACAAAAACATCCTCTATTTTCGATCTATTTGTCTGGGATTCGAATGTACACTGACTGGAGTTTTTCATGCAGTTTGTGAGGCATTTCTAGAATGGCAATTTCTACTAAATTTCTGACAAATAGAAATGGTAAATTTTAGGTATTTGAAACACTCTAACCTTTTGTAAGGTTCCACCGAACACATGCAGGTGGGAACATGTGAGAAATTACAATTTGTAAGAAATTTTCCGACATCAAATTTCTCACGATTTGAAATAAAAACTGATTAAACTGATCTCCAGCTAGTGGATAAGTGTCTGAAAATTCATAAAAATCTACGCGGAAAAAAAAAGAAGAAAAAGATTGTCATTTGAAGAGGACTGGCCTTAAGTCTTATTTATTCGATTATTTAATCAAAACATCGATGGAATCACGAATAAAAGGAAAAAATTCCGGAATACTGCGCATGTAATTAATCCATGTCTTTCAGTTTTGCAGTGTCCTGGTTGCCTTGAGGTGTAATTACAGTCCTTTTCCTTCGTAAAAATTTGGCTATGACAAGGGAATGTTCAAATAATTAACTGCGATAACTTTCGCAGGAAACCTTAGGCTTAACAAATAAGATGTTTTTTCCAGAACTGATGTTTACCATATACATGAATTTTTGTAAACAAATCTACATCTATCGACCATATACTGCAATTACAAATTCAGTCCTTAGCAAAAATCGGATCGTTTGTGGAAATAATATGAAAAGTAAATACATGTAAAGGGTTTAATATGAAAAACAAAGTTTCGTCAAAATATTAAATATAGATTCTATAAATGCGAAATGTTTGTGTATGTTTGCCCTTGGCAATGTTGCTAAGCATTCTAGATATTTGACAGAATAAAATACGTTTTGACTGAAAAGTCATTTTCATGATTCGAAATTGATTTTACTTGTGTGAATTGGCCAAATAAGATTCTTCTTTAGCGTAACACATTCAAAGTTTTAAAATTTTTTTTAGAAGAACTAAAATGAATACTTGTAAGTTTATAAATGTTTTTTTTCGATGCTATGGTAACGCGAGGCAGGGGTTTTCGTGATTCAAAGAGAAAACCTAAGATTGCTTAGTACCCCGCTGGTTTTCACAATACTCCTCAATGACGCACAGCATATTTGCATGTGTATGATAAACTCAGACATTCGCAACATTTCGACATAAGTTGAAGTGAAGGCGTCTTTTCAGTGCTCTGAACTCGTGCTAGAGGGTCTAATTCTACAAGAAAAAGAAGTTATCTAAAGAGTTATCGAAAGAACTGTCGTTCACAAATTTCAGCAAAATGGCTTCTCATGGCGTTTTCAGTATTGTAGTTTTTGGCATCATCTGTTTCATGGCTCTAAATGGTAAGCGCTATAAACTTAAAAGAAGTGAATCGATTAGATGAATATTGAGATTAAAATAGTTTTTAAAAGTAATGGTTTCGATTGAAAAAATCAACTGCTACAAGCTAAGTGAAAAAAAAAAAAAAAAAAATTGCAGGAATTTTACTGCGAGAACTAATGGGGGCCGTAATTTGATCTCAGATAATTTTTAGGCCTTGTTTTTGACTTGTATTTTATAATTACCCAATATACTTCTAAAAAGTTTTCTATAATCCTTTAAAGCCGTTCGTAATGTATTTATATCTTCTATGAAAAGTGTTGATATTCTTTTCGACAACGCTTTCGCCACTGTTTCAGTTGCCGTTGGCATGGCACCCAGGTCGACAATTTTTGAACGTTTGACATCAGGAATCTGTTCAGTTGTAGAAGTTTCTTCTAAAAGACCAAAACTCTGAAATCACTTTTCTCTCTTTAATGTTGAGCTTCGTTTGAGATCCTTAAAACTGATAGATTAACTGATGATCTGTTCAATCTGAATTGTGCTGCCCCGGGGAAACTAAATCATTGTTAGTATAGAAACTGAACTACAGTGTGAGCAGTTGTTCACTTTGAACAGACATGAACGATTTTCCATCTGTACTTTCAAAAGGCAACTATAAGATTTTTTAAGACAAAAATATGCTATGTAAATCATTATTCAAGTTTTAGTTTTACTACTAAACTAATCGTTCACTGAAACAAGAGAAATGTCACAGGATTCAATTCACGCGAAAGTCCTGGCAACACTCATAAGCAAAGAGAAAAACAAACTACGAACTGAGCTACATATCGGTTTTATTTGCATAATCTTGTTTTTAATCTGTTTTAGATGTTTTCAAAATATACACTCATGTCTCTTTCAAACACAGCTTGACTCCACGCCATGCTTCCCCGTTACCATGGCAACATGGCAACATGGTCAAACATTGCCAAGAAATGGCAGTGATAGGGTAGAGAACAATTTTTTGGGAAAAAAGAAAAAAATATCGTTATAGCAAATAATAATAATATGGAGATCAATTTGAATGAAATACTGTCTATTTTTCATAGTTGCGGCTCAGTCATCTGCAGACATGGTTTCAGGTTAGTTTTCATTATTTTTACTTATATTTTCGTTAATATCAAGTAATATACTTCATTTTCATGCTATTAGTTTATGATGTTATTTCATTGTTATACATTTGTTTTTATTTTGTTCAATTAATACTTCTGCGTATTTCGGCAACTTATTGAGTCAGGATTTTACTTCAGCTTTGTATGGCAATTGGTCATTAGATTACGTTAATAATAATATGCATGGAGATAGTTTGAATGAAATGTTGTCTATTTTTCAGCATCAGAGATGGTTAACTCGACGGTTGCAGGTTAGTTTTCATTATTTTTACTTATATTTTCGTTAATATCAAGTAATATACTTCATTAATTTACATGCTATTAGTTTATGATGTTATTTCATTGTTATACATTTGTTTTTATTTTGTTCAATACTTCTGCTTATTTCGGCAACTTATTGAGTCAGGATTTTACTTCAGCTTTGTATGGCAATTGGCCATTAGATTACGTGAGGTTCTTTTGATTTTTTTCGAATTAGAGACATTGATGCGTATAGCTATTTGCACAAACATCGACTCCTTCAAAATCATCGAACCTAGAAGCTGAGACCGAAAGGGCTCTTGGGTACACTTGTAAAATTTGGATTTACATTTATTTTATCCATGAATTCACCACATAATTGTGTTTCTAAACGCAACAAAAATTGGATTCAGTCACTGTTTGAAACGTCAACGAACACGCGTTTCTTTTAAATCATCTAATTAACAGATTTCCTATCGTTCATTTCAGTCTAAGCTTCTATGTTTTTCAATCATTTTGTTTGTGCAATTAGCTATATAAGTTAAAACTTTGTTTCAAACGGAGTGTTTGCACATCTTCTACCTTTACTAAGTTTGACATGCTTTTTTCATTTCTGGCATTTATAGGGCCCTATAACATTAATTTCTTGTGATTGATAACGATTGAAAAGATAGTGAGCAGAACTGAGCAAGCAAACAGCACAAGGAATTTTCCTAGTCCTAAAAAAGGGATCGCCCATTTTCAACGATAACACATTACATACATACATACATACATACATACATACATACTTTATTGAGACTCCCTTTAACAGGGCTTTTCAGTCACAAATATACATAATAATTAATTTACAATAAAATAAAAATCTAATTTACAATAATCAAAAACTAACTAAATGGAAATTAATTGCATTATTTTCTTGACTGATTTGGTTTCCTAGTCAGCAAGAAGAAGGTCCATTTTAGTATTACATTTTGTCAGATCAATCTACAGTATTGAACTTTTATATCTATACTTACCAAGTACTCTACAATTATACAGATGTACTGCATTGGCTGAGCTATGTTTACTGGGCACTCATAAAATAGACATTTCTGGGTATATATGGCTATGGGTATTTCCCATAGCCGCTTTAATAAAAATTCATTATAAATCTGATCAAATATACATATATTAAAAAACTATTGCCAAAATATGGGCTAACTTGTTGTGTTGCCCAGTAAAGGTGAGGGCAAGACAATCGCCCTGATACATAAAGCTATTTGTCTTATTTTGTGGATAGGGTAAGGGGAGGAGGAGGGCAAGAAAAACTTTGCTCACGTCCTTACTCGTGGTGAAGCCGGGAGAACTGACCCACGCCAACTGAGCAGCCACGTGACCCTAACGGCATCCCTATAGGGGGTGCCAAGGCATCCCTAGAGGGGTGCCTAACAATTACCCACATCCTCCTATCACCCTGTCCCGGTGTTGAAAAACACAATCACTGGTCAGGCATAGATATAAAAATCCTATTTGTAAACAAATATTTCATTTATATCTATACTTACCAAGTACTCTACAATTATACAGATGTACTGCATTGGCTGAGCTATGTTTACTGGGCACTCATAAAATAGACATTTCTGGGTATATATGGCTATGGGTATTTCCCATAGCCGCTTTAATAAAAATTCATTATAAATCTGATCAAATATACATATATTAAAAAACTATTGCCAAAATATGGGCTAACTTGTTGTGTTGCCCAGTAAAGGTGAGGGCAAGACAATCGCCACAAGCATGATTGTGACAGCAATTATGCCGCCCCACCCCAGGCAATGCAGTACTGAATATGAACATTAACTGGGCTTGAGGATCTGAAGATGTTCGCCCCTGCCAAACATCTCCACTCCATCAAGTTTAAATTGGCCTGAGCCAAGGTAAAAATAAGAGATAAATCCACTGTATGGTGGTATCATTTACTAAATCCAGATCACTCTGGGGGTTGCTGCCCCTGCTAGACAACCCCTAAGATCTAAGTTAGTAATGGTTTTAAGAGATAAGATACTTAAACATGAACATTGGTAATACTGCCATCAAGGGGAGGGTTAGAGGTTGCCGCCCCTGCTAGTCAACCCCTAACTCCTCCATGAATAAGTTAATTAGTAGATAAATTTACTTTTATTGATAATAGTGGAATGTAAATCAAGTAGAAGACCAAGGGTTGCTGCCCCTGCTAGACAACCCAATGCCTTCCATTTTCAAATTGATAATCAATAGCCTGTCCTAATAGTTGCTCCTATTAAGTTCTAAAAACCCTATGGCCTGAGTGACGTAATAAGAAGTTGCTAAGTGGTAAAACTGGTGACCCGTATATATTTGGTAAAGGCATTGGATTTCCACCTGCCCAGAATTCTAATCTGTGCATCGGATAGACCTTGTGCCGCAGCATGTGATGCTGCCCCAATTCTAAAACTGTGCCCTTTGTATCGAGAAGGGTCCAAACCACAATGGATAATAGCCCTGCTAAGCAATTCAACAAAAAGCTCTCTTGGAACCGTGGAACCAGTGATAGTAATAAACAGTGACCCTGCTCCTGGACCACGGATGTCTAAGTAGTCCTTTATGGATTGGACAGGACAAAAAGAATTTTGGCGTGCAATAGTCAGTGCAAAAGGACGCTGATTGTAGCTATGTTTGTAATTATAAAAAGTTAGTCTGAAACCTACAACACGACCATTTGGATCAAAGAGTTTAGAAAGTTGATTAATCTGAAGAGGCATAGTAGCAGTATTGCTTGCAACAGCAGTCATTTCCCCTACACGTAAAAAGGCATAGAATGCCAAAGAAACCATTGCCCTGAAAAGAGCCTGCTGATGGAATGAACTAGCAACAACAGGAGCTGCTATAAGCAGCTTGTGTAATAAGGGCAAAGTAATGGGTAAACGACTGTCGAGGCGAAAGCCAACCTTACTATAGCCTTTCAGCATCTGAGCGATAAAAAATACTTTGGTTGGGTTAGGAAAACCATACAACTTATGTGAATAACCTATGGCTGAAACATATGTAGTCACAGTAGAAGGGGCATAGTTGCGCTCATATAAGAAAGCTATGAAAAGAGAGAGCATGTAAGGCGGAATTGGTAAAGTGAATGTTGCCACACTAAATACAGAGCTAAGAAATAGGTTATAAAGGCTCCAAGCTCTCCTGTAAACTGGCAATGATGAAGGTTGCAAGCTTGATTTGATTAAAGTGGAAACTACATCCGCCAATTTTGTGGCAACAGATGGGAGGGAATCTCTGAAGGAGACTGGTTCATGGAAGCTGGAGCCAATTGCTTGAAAGCATCCACCTGCAGGCGAGACAAAAAATCTGCTAAGGAATTATGTACCCCTGGGATATGTTTGGCCTTGAACAGGATGTTGTGCTTCAAACAAATGGCAACCAGCTTACGAACGAAAAACATAAGGGAGGTATCACGGCAAGATTGTTTGTTAATTACATGCACCAGTGCTTCATTATCAGTAAAAAACAAAACACATCTGTTACTTAGTTGATCGCCCCATAGATAAAGGCTTAAAACAATGGGGTAAAACTCCAGAATTGCAATGTTACGCCCTAGCCAATTATCAGGCCATCTCCCATAGCACCAATTGTTGCCAAATATTGCCCCAAAACCTAAGGAACCAGCTGCATCCGTATACAGGCTAAGTTTGTGAGAATTACACCATGTATCAGTGAGAAAAAAGGATTTGCAATTATAGCCAGAAAGGAAGGACAGCCATACTCTAAGATCATCCTTAACTGCGTGAGTAAGACGGATTAAATGATGTGGAGCTCTCACACCAATGGTCAAATCAATCAGACGTCGTAAAAAGGCGCGGCCGGGTACAATAACGGAACAGGCAAAATTCAGAAGTCCAGTAAGGGATTGAACCTCTTTAAGTGTCACTTTCTTCCGTTGTAAGAATTCTGACAAAAGGGAAATACATTTCTCGACTTTGTCCCTGGGAAGACGAGCTTCCATTAGACAAGAATCAAGCTCGATACCAGCAAACGAAATGACTTGAAGAGGTCCAACTGTTTTTTCTGGTGCTATGGGGATGCCCAGATAGTTGCACAAATCTAAAAACAGGTCTAATTGAGCCTGACATAGGGATTTAGTAGAAGCAACAATAAGAAAATCATCTAACAGGTGCAAAATTCTAGGGATATGTAGTCTGTGACGGGCAACCCATTCAACTGCCGTGCTGAAGGTTTCAAAAATTTTACAGGAACTTGAGCAACCCATAGGCAAGCACCTATCATAATAAAAAGAGTCCCTCCATCTAAGTCCTAAGAGATGGTAGTCATCCGGGTGAATGGGGATAATGCGAAAAGCATTCTTTATATCCGTTTTGGCCATAAAACAATGCGGTCCCACCAATTTGATGAAACTAATAGCATCTTGAATGGTGGCATAATTAACTGAAGAATGCTGTGCATCAATACCATCATTAACAGAAGTACCACTTGGAAAGGACAAATGGTGTATCAATCTGAATTCACCCGGTATCTTTTTGGGAACTACACCTAGGGGTGAAACCCGAAAATTATCAAGAGGGGGTAACTGAAATGGTCCAGCAAGCCTATGGGCGTCAATTTCTTTTCTCAATTTGAGATCAACTATGTCAGGTTGTTGTGAGGCCGAAACTAAATTATCAGAACAGCATGAAAATTGTGGTCCATCATAATCAATGTGGAAGCCCTCCTGAAAACCACTGGAAAGATATGAAACAGTTGAAGGAGTATACCCGTCAAGAAATGGAAGTAGTCTATCAATTCTTACTGGGGTGGGCAGAGAGTGATTCAGCCGCTGAGGGGCGGGATTTTGATCCCTTTCTATCTGAGGGGCCACGAAAAGTACAGTTAACAACCCGATGGTTCCCATCACATTTAAAACAAGAATGTTTGAAAGAACATCCACGGCACTCAAAACCCTTATGGTATTTATAACAAAAACCCCTCACCATAGGGAAATTAACACTAGAGCGAGACTGGTTTGAAGAATCCAGAGAATTATTTGTCTTTGCTCTAGGTTGATACCATTGTGACCTGAGCCAGAGCTCCCCGTGAATGCACCCCCAAGGATGGGAACCCGGAGTACTTTGCTTTAAGAACCGGAAATTTTCATCATAATATCGCCAATTATGACCCCTCGCTGCTAAATCATGGACTATCTCCCCATATTTCATAAGATGAGGAGCTTCGTGTGGATATTTTTGGGTATAGACCCCAACAAAAATTTTAAATGCTTTGTCCCAAGTCTCAATGTTATTTATCTTCTTTGGTTTGGCTGAAGACTCCAAACTTAAGGCTGGGGAATTGCTACCTTGTGGATTTTGTACAGTGAGATAGTACTGGTTTTCAAAGACAGGGTTTACCAGAAGTGAACCAAAGTCAACATATTCATGTGACCAAATTTTTCCTTTCATCTTTTCGTTAACCCTGGCATCTACAGGTAATGCCAATGAAGAAAATAAGGACGAGGGTAATGCAGGTCTGATTTGTGGCTCACCTGTAAGGTGTTGGTGGACATCATCGATGGAGGCCAAGACAGCACTGTTGACAGGAATTGCAGCGGGAGCCTGTGTAGCAACAACAGGATCTGTTGAGGTGGTAGACGCAGTTGTGGTAGTTGCACATGTGGCTGGCATCTGGGTAGGTGATGTATCCTCTGTTACTGATCTGGATGATCCAGAAGACGAAATCATAGGAGTGAGTTGCTTTGTGACCTCCTGCGTCACACGAGCCACAATTTGGCTAATGAGAGCCTCGGATATAGGTTGTTGCTCATAAGATGGGTCGGATGTTGGTGAAACTGTTACATCAGGTGGCTGGCTAACCTCGACTGCAGATGTTGTGCTGCTGTCAATACTCTGTTGTAAGATTACAGAACGTCTTTTGGACCGCCGAGTACTATTGGCTAGTCCACTTTTCCTCTTGCCAGGCATGATCTAAAAGAAAGAAAAGCCGGGGAAAAACTGCTCATGGAAATATGGCAAAATAAAATACGGAGGATTAAAAACCACTCCAACCAATTGTAAGTCAAGAGGAACGAAGCCCTCATAATAACATAGATATGGCACCGAAGACCATGATAACATATACCAAATAAAATATGGCACAGAACGCTTGACAAACGAATGTCCAAGAATTAATACCTTGGGTACAGAAGAGGACATTTTAGGCTGAAAAACTCACCTTGTAACAAGAAAAACTTTGCTCACGTCCTTACTCGTGGTGAAGCCGGGAGAACTGACCCACGCCAACTGAGCAGCCACGTGACCCTAACGGCATCCCTATAGGGGGTGCCAAGGCATCCCTAGAGGGGTGCCTAACAATTACCCACATCCTCCTATCACCCTGTCCCGGTGTTGAAAAACACAATCACTGGTCAGGCATAGATATAAAAATCCTATTTGTAAACAAATATTTCATTTGTTTTTGCTTTCGTTTTAGCTTCTAGTTCTTACAATTCCTCCAGTCTGATGCATAGCACTCCTGTTACCGCAAACACAACTACAGCAGGTAACACTGAGTTTTAAACAAATTGTAATTTCATTTCATCCATTTACGTACCCATCCATCCATTTACCCATCCATCCATTTACTTATATTTTCGTTAATATACTTCATTTTCATGCTATTAGTTTATGATGTTATTTCATTGTTATACATTTGTTTTTATTTTGTTCAATACTTCTGCTTATTTCGGCAACTTATTGAGTCAGGATTTTACTTCAGCTTTGTATGGCAATTGGCCATTAGAATACGTGAGGTTCTCTTGATTTTTTTCGAATTAAAGACATTGATGCGTATAGCTATTTGCACAAACATCGACCCCTTCAAAATCATCGAACCTAGAAGCTGAGACCGAAAGGGCTCCTGGGTACACTAGTAAAATTTGGATTTTCATATATTTTATCCATGAATTCACCACATAATTGTGTTTCTAACAACAAAAATTGGATTCAGTCACTGTTTGAAACGTCAGCGTACACGCGTTTCTTTTAAATCATCTAATCAACAGATTTCCCATCGTTCATTTCGGTCTAAGCTTCTATGTTTTTAATGGGTCAATCATTTTGTTTGTGCAATAAGCTATATAAGTTAAAACTTTGTTTCAAACGGAGTGTTTGCACCTCTTATCCTAAAACATGTTATAGAGGGGATTTTTTCAAGTTCGAGCAGTGAACGACAAAAACTCCAGAGTTGAAGAATAGCTGTTGTACAACATGTACAAAACTAAAATCATTTCTGTCAGAAAGTTGAAGTTGTTTGTAAGTAGTTTTGGCCGATGAAAGTTAATCCAAAGCGAAAATGTGGATCGAAAATGAAGTTTAGGCCTTCATTTGCTCATTTGCTATATGTTTTCTTTATATTCAGCTTGAAAAAGCTTAATCCAAACACAACTTCAAGAAAAAAGTCTTTGTACAATTCAAAAATCCGTTTTAAACAGATATTTTATCTTGGTTTTTAACCGGTTGAAAAAGGATTTGAGTGCTAATCCAGAACGAAAATTTGGATTTAAACTCGCACGAAGGTCTAGTTTTTGGCGCTTTTTGCCGGCCATTATTGCTCGTCATTGACAAAAATCTCCTCTTAAGGAGGCTTCCTACAATTTCTCTATATAGCTCTTCATCGGTCATCTTGAAACTGTTGTAGTTCTTATATGAAAGCACCCACAGTTATGAACTTTCGTCGACTGACCGTCCAAATGTTGTTCTTATATCAGACTACTTCTCTACGACCCTCTACGAAGTTGCACGTAGTTGTACGTCGACTTAGACAGGAAATTGACTGAATTTGTCAAAATTCATACAAAAACGTTTAGAAATCTCTCGGACAACTGTTTTCTTCTTTTAGTGAGAAGTATAGTCTGATATATGAGCAACATATTGACAGTCCAAGAGTTGTCATGCTGCTTTGCTTTTAAAATTATTGAATCGAAACTGACAAAAAATTGTGATTTGGGGGGTTAAAAAATTGCTCCTCGAATAATTCAAAATCCGTTTATACTAATGCTGCTAGGCAAAGTCCTAAATATTAACGACTTATGTATCGTTTTAAAAGTTTAAGTCGAAAAACGCATAAAATTGCTTGGAATCTAAAACGGTGACGTCATTGTTTCGTCGCCATGGTAACTCCGATGTAAACAAAACACATACCATTAAAAAGTTCAATCTTTATGTCGTTAGTGGACGAAAGTTCATAACTGTAGGTGCTTTCATGTAAGAACTACAATATAATCATTCAAGTTGACCGATCGATCGAACACTAGAGAAATAGTAGGAAGCCTCCTTAATTATACCATCTTACTGTTACAAGTGAATGGTTGTGGTTGAGCTATTTGACTGAAAATCCTCAATTAAACTGAAATGAACAGAAGACATACATACATACATACATACATACATACATACATAATCTTTATTAAGGTGTCTAGTCGTTCTAGCGCCGAGATGACACTAATTGGGGACACAAATTAAAAATACAATAAATAGTAAAAAGAAATACAATATAAGAAAATCATATAAATTATAAAACAGTTATTTCAGTTGCTTTTGCATTGTTTTTAGCATCAACATCAGTGTCGCTGTCAATGAGTGAGGGAACTTCTATATCTGCCACTAGTGGTTTAGCTGAGTCTAACACTATAATCGCTTCTGCATCTACTACCACTTCAGATACTCCTGGTGCATCTACTACCACTTCAGATACTCCTGGTGCATCTACTACCACTACAGGTGCTGCTGCTACACCTACTTACACTACAGGTGCTGCTGCTACACCTACTTACACTACAGGTGCTCCTGTTGCATCTACTTCCACTGTAGGTGCTTCTGCTGCACTTACCACCACAACAGCCTTGCCTTCGGTTACTCCCGAACCAACAACAACAACACCGCGTAAGTACTTTTAATCAGATCATATAGACATCAATTCACATTGTGATTTTCTGCTGTTCGATTCTAAATCATTAAATTTCTTCTATAGCATAAAATTTCCGTGGCTGCATAGATTGAACAATCTAGTTTATGCATTTCTTCCAACAAAGGAAACTTCTCTAGAAAAGTTTGATTGATGAAGTCGTGTGATGGAAGTCATTCAGATAATCAGCAATTACAAGGACTCATTTTAAGTCAATCCATATGCACTGATGAACACTCTGATGTCAACGACGGAAAAAGAAAACTGATTATATTTCTATTCATTTGCGAAGTTTAAAAGAGTTTCCTTTTTCTTCTTAAAATAACAATTCAGTGAAAAAGAAATGTCGCATATTTGAAAACAAATCCGTTATTGTATCTGACTCGCACTGACAAGTGTGGACCCGGCCAGTCTAGGTCTACTTGATGATGATGATAATCATCTTTATTGCAAAAAGTAAATTGCTCCAGGAACACTCTCTCACAGACTGAAGTGATTTTTAGAGAGGTCCTGGACTAAACATAAAATACATACATAAATAAATATTTAATTGAGTTTAAAAATATATATACAAAGTTTAAAAAATCTACATCTACATCTGTCTTTATTATCCTTAAAACCATAGGTATCACAAGGATGTAAAATAAGGTATCAGGGGACTTTTGCAATTGATTTCTACTACCCTTCACGTACTCAAAACCCTTTATCGCACTAACTATTTATCTGATGATTATAAAAGTATACACTTTCTTGAAGCTGAATAAATGTTGTTTTCAAATATAGCACTTATCATTTCATCATTTCTATTCTTTATTTTGCCAGGTTTTTCCGATTTTACAGTGTGTTATGATTTTTAAATTGTTATTTTGCATTAGTTTTTATTTGGATTTTAAAAACTGACTCGTTTTTTTAAATAGTTCAGTTTAGTTGATTTTCCTTCATACGAAGGCGGGGACACCGCAACAGCACTTTTCGCGCCCGAATTTACAGTGGGCCCTGTAGTGTAATAGACCAGACCACACAAACTGGCATTCTCATGGCCTACTCTCCCCGAATAATGGTGTGGGATCTTTAACGTCTCTCCAATGCAAGGGTATGTGTAGTAGTTTTTTGGAGAGACGGGACCTACGGTTTAACGTCCTTATCCGAGAAGACTTGAAGGTCTAATCCATGTTCGCAGATGTAGTTACAAAGGCAGCACCTTCTCCTCAGTTATTTTTAAGACCCTGAGTGTTGGTTCCTGGCCAGGGGCTTGAACCCCGGTCTCCCGCACACTAGTCCGGCGCCCTACCAACTGAGCCAAATGGTCGGTGGCTGGCTGTTACGTTATTTAATATTCGTATAAGGAAACAGGCCAAAAACATATCATTCAATTTTGAGGTCAAAAGATTTCGTAACAAAAGCATACTTAGCAATCTGAAATCAACTTTTTTACAATGACAATGTTTTACCAGTGAAGGAAATTTTCGTAAACAGACGTATAGTCTAGGCGCATTTTCGGAAAATCAAACACCTTGAGGCATGTTAGGGTAGAAGCTGGTAACACAGATCTGCCTAAAAAATATAAACACCCACTACGAAATAAAATTGAAAATTACAAAATAATGCTTGATGAATTAGAAAACTACTTTTATTCAGCTTGAAGAAAATGTACACTTTTGTATATATATCAGACAAATAACCAGAGCGTTTTGTGGGTCTTAGGGAGCATCAGTCACGAAGGTCCCCTGATACCTTAGCATTAATCGTCCTTCTAAAAAGAGGACCCATGAATTTAGAGTGCACGTCATAATCGTGAAATAAAACTTAATATGTATTGTCTTATTGCACTATTTCACGGGTTAATTAGTGAAACCACTCTAGAGTGATGGCACTTAATCCCTGAAATAGATATTAGTCTAACAGACATTAGTAGGCGCTATTATTTCTATTGTTTTCTTTTGTTTTGATTCGACTATTAGATATTGACGATTAGATTTTGTTTTACGGACCAAGAGCCATCACTCTAACTAAATATTATTATGCGCTAAATAGTTAGTTTCACGGATATATAGCGTGCACTCTATTAATTAGCAGCATGCAATTTCTGTGGTCTAGGGGTCGAGTCAACGAGATCTTTCTTTCTGATCATGCTTACGTTTTTTATACCTTTTATAACAGCTGTGGCGAAGCAAAAGGTGGATGTCAGTTTGAAATTAAAGATAACTTATGATGATGAATATAGCAATCTGGAATCTAATAAGTCTAAAATCCTTATAGCAAACGTTACTGATGAGGTAAGTTATTAGCTAAGTAGGTGCATGTACCTACCAAGCTCCCCATCCACCCAACTCTTCAAACCTTCCTAGGGCTATCTAGGCTTACCTACCTACCTACCTACCAACCAACCAACCTACCTACAAACCAACCAACCTACCTACCAACCAACCAACCAACCAACCAACCAACCAACCAACCAACCAACCAACCTACCTACCTACCTACCTACCTACCTACCTACCTTCCTACCTACCTACCTACCTACCAACCTACCTACCTACCAACCTACCTACCTACCTACCTACCTACCTACCTACCTACCTACCTACCTACCTACCTACCTACCTACCTACCTACCTACCTACCTACCTACCAACCGATCGATGTACCCACTTATTTACCTACCTACCTACCAACCAACCAACCAACCAACCTACCTACCTACCTACCTACCTACCTACCTACCTACCTACCTACCTACCTACCTACCTTCCTACCTACCTACCTACCTACCAACCTACCTACCTACCAACCTACCTACCTACCTACCTACCTACCTACCTACCTACCTACCTACCTACCTACCTACCTACCAACCGATCGATGTACCCACTTATTTACCTACCTACCTACCAACCAACCAACCTACAATTCTGGTCAGAATGTCTGGGACAGTTCAAGTACCAAACCGTATTTTCCATCATCCAATATATAATATCGTTGGTTCTCGGCTTTTTCCTCCCCCCTCCCCCTCCAAACAATGTTGCAGTTACCAGGACATGTACCCGTCTGTAAGCCAACATTGAGCGGAGGGGGAGGGGGGAGGGTGTTGTTAGGGTCAGGGGTGCACAAAATCCACCCTGTCCCAAACTAATTAGTCCAGGATTGTGCCTACATCACCTACCAACCTACCAACCTACCTACCTACCAACCTACCTACCTACTTACCTACCTACCTACCTACCTACCTACCTACCTACCTACCTACCTACCTACCTACCTACCTACCTACCTACCTACCTACCTACCTACCTACCTACCTACCTACCTACCTACCTACCTACCTACCTACCTACCTACCTACCTACCTACCTACCTACCTACCTACCTACCTACCTACCTACCTACCTACCTACCTACCTACCTACCTACCTACCTACCTACCTACCTACCTACCTACCTACCTACCTACCTACCTACCTACCTACCTACCTACCTACCTACCTACCTACCTACCTACCTACCTACCTACCTACCTACCTACCTACCTACCTACCTACCTACCTACCTACCTACCTACCTACCTACCTACCTACCTACCTACCTACCTACCTACCTACCTACCTACCTACCTACCTACCTACCTACCTACCTACCTACCTACCTACCTACCTACCTACCTACCTACCTACCTACCTACCTACCTACCTACCTACCTACCTACCTACCTACCTACCTACCTACCTACCTACCTACCTACCAACCTACCTACCTACCTACCTACCGATGTACCCACTTATTTTCCTACCTAACTATATCAATAACATCCATCTTACTAAACAAAATTTCATTTTTCATTTGTACAGTTCACGAAAAAGTTCCCTAGCATACCTCGCGATAATTTTAAGTGCACTAGTATTACAGAAGGGAGTGTAATCATCAACATAACCATCACATTCCCGTCCTCAATGACCGACTTGACAAAGAATTTAACGGTCATCATAAAGTCAGGCAAACTTGGTCAATATACTGTGGACGTGAACTACATCGCTATTAGCGTTCCCAGTTATCCCGGTACGGTATTATATGTGGCTACTGTAGTATAGATAGGTGTAGCTAACATGTCACGGCGTAAAAGAGTACGTGACGCCATTCGCGATGACGAATTATGTTCAACTAATCGTGGTCGTTATTGATTGATTATTTGATTGATTGATTGATTGATTGATTGATTGATTGATTGATTGATTGATTGATCGATCGATCTATCGATTGAGTGAGTGAGTGAGTGCTTGCTTGCTTGCTTGCTTGCTTGATTGCTTGATTGCTTGATTGCTTGCTTGATTGATTGATTGATTGATTGATTTAGCAAAGCAGCATGACAACTATTCGACTGTCAATACGTTGCTCATATACCAGACTACTTCTCACCAAAGGAAGAAAACAAAGAGATTTTTCTTTTGGAGCACTAAACGTTTTTGCATAAATTTTGATAAAATTCAACCCAATTTCATATCTTAGTGGCGCACGCTGACGGAGATCCAAAGCTCTTTCTGACGCGCAACTTCGTTGAGAATCAGATTGAGAAGTAGTCTGATATATGAACAACATTTAGACAGTCCAAGAGTTGTCGTGCTGCTGTGATTTTAAAATTATTGAGTCGAAACCTGATAATAAATTGTTATTTTTGGGGTTAAAAAATTAACGGTGACGTCATCGTTTCGTCGCTATGGTAACCCCGATGTAAACAAACCACATACCATTAAAAACTTCAGTCTTTATGTAGTAAGTGAACGAAAGGTCATAACTGTGGGTGCTTTCATGTAAGAACTACAGCCATTTCAAGTTGACCGGTCGAGCACTAGAGAAATTGTAGGAAGCCCGTCTCCTTAACGCTTGAAATTTATAGTCTTGTTAATTTAACGTTTTTAAGAGAAAACCTCCTGTTTGCGAAACTGTGATATTTTAAGAGGAGATGGTCGCATTATTAAGGCCTAGCCTCCTCCGCAGGCATCTCTATTTTCTTTCTCTTTGGGATTCCTGTGGGATTCCTGCTCGAGAAGACTTGCGCCTAGTCCCACTTTACCAGCCACACAGGAAACCCAAGATATATAAAAATTAAAATTCTTAGATTAAAGAGACGCCTGCCTGCGGAGGAGGCTAATTGAGGCAGTTGTTCATGATGGTTGCACTATTAAATACCTCTGTTGATGATTTCTCATCTGGCCTTTTCAAAATGTTTTTATAGGTGTGAAGGTTATATACGTAAGGATTGACGCGAGCTACAACGATAAGTGTTGCGGTAGCCAGAATCATCTTGCAACGTTCAAGAAGAAACTGGACTGTACGGTAACGGAATCAGGTGCAAGTTGCGGTGGAATCCCGGTGGAGATAGATTACCCTTGTGACAAAGAAGTAAATGCTCCGACATGCAAAGGTAATCTTATATGTAGATATAGCGTGTCGATATTATCTTGGTCTCGAACATCAAACTATCACGAACCCTGGGACAATTTTTAAGTAAATACTATCGGTTTTCTCAAGCCACACTATCTCCCAAACTTCAGACCCGGTAGAGGGAGGGTACTCGGGGAGGCTCAGCCCCAAGGTCGAAAACCTTTTACATTTCATTTTTGAGATGAAAGGTACCCCTTTTATGTACCTCTCATACCCCCCTTTCGTGCCTCCTTTGCATACCTTGTGATGTCAACGAAAGGCAATACAAAGGTTTGTCTAACCTATAGTAGATAGATGTACTGAGTAGTTGTTAATCGAGTCATTAGCTAGATCCTCAGGAGCAAGTGTGTCTCAGTTCGTTAATGCGTGGCGTCCCGAGCGAGAGGTCCCGAGTTCGATTCCTACTAGCCTGATACACTTGTTTCGACTTCTTTCCATTCCATGTAACTTTAATTAAGCTCGAATTAAAATACCCTTAAAACAAACAATGATGGAGAGACACTGGATTGTTTTGCCCATTTCCTTTGATAGGAAAAATCTAGAGAATTGCATTTTCCTATGATAGGAAATGGACAAAATGTAGAAAAATACATCATTATATTTCCTAGATATTTCCCAACTTTTCATTTTCCTATGATATAAAATATGTAGGAAAATGCGATTTTCTGTAATACGAACTATCTAGGAAATATCTAGGAAAATGTGTTTTCCTACATTTTGACCAGTTACTATCACAGGAAAATGCAATCTTCCAGGTATTTCTTGAACATATCCTATCATAGGAAATAAGGAACAATTTTCAGTGTGAGGGGCTAAAGTGCGCACCGCGTCCTTAGGGTTATCGGTCGAAAGTACTGATATAAAATATCGTCCTGTACCTTTTTGATCCCTTGCAAAGACGATTTCCATTTATAAAATAACTCTTATATAACGCGCGCTCTGATTGGCTGAAAACCCGTGTTTGATGAGAGTTTATAAAATAACTCTTATATAACGCGCGCTCTGATTGGCTGAAAACCCGTGTTTGATGAGAGTATCAAACACGCTCACGTCAATTTGTTATTTTCGCCGGTGTTTTCTTTTTCCTGTTTTCGTCTATTTGCGTGTTAGTTATTTTATAAAAGAAATAAAAAACGGTTTACCGTGTCCGATAGCCTGATCAAAACACTTGTGATGTTGGGAGAACACTCGAGAGCTGTGAAAGCACTCGCCTACGGCTCGTGCTTCCACTACGCTCTCTCGTGTTCTCCCAACATCACGCGTGTTTTGATCAGGCTATCAAACACGGGAAACTGTTTTTTATTCCTTAAATCAAACACGCTCACGTCAATTTGTTTTTTCGCCGGTGTTTTCTTTTTCCTATTTTCGTCTATTTGCGTGTTAGTTATTTTATAAAAGAAATAAAAAACGGTTTCCCGTGTTTGATAGCCTGATCAAAACACTTGTGATGTTGGGTGAACACTCGAGAGCTGTGAAAGCACTCGCCTACGGCTCGTGCTTCCACTATACGCTCTCTCGTGTTTTCCCAACATCACGCGTGTTTTGATCAGGCTATCAAACACGGAAAACCATTTTTTATTCCTTAAATGTTATCTATTACATGCACGAACAGTACTCCTTTCAGGCGAAGCCTCCCTAGTGTTGGTCCATTATAATGTGGACTACATCCCCCCCTCCCCCCCCCCCGTGTGTTTATGAACTACTTGTCTTTATGTATATACATATAAAGCGTAAATAGCCCCCTTTTTATGCAGATAAAAACGAGGCTATTCCAGCTTCATTATTAAAAATTAATATGCGCAAAAATATTACGAGTAAAATGAACACCAATGACTAAGGCAGCATCGCACCTTTTATATAAGCCTGATTTAAGAAAAGGGCAATGGTAGTGATTATATTTTAATAATTATTACTGTGTTTGCAGGCAACTCTCTCAACATATCCTTGGCAGTCCTACTTCTTGGATATCTAATAAGCAAAATGTAAGCTGACATTATTATTATCTTTTTCATTATGAGGAGAAACTGTACTGTATTACGACCAATACTGTGCTCACGACACAGTAACCGAGAATTCATTTTTCGTTCGTATATTTTTGTCTTCTTTACATTTCTCTGTTCATCCTTCCATTCATTATTCATCCATCTATCCATTGGTTCGTCCGTTCATTCTCCATTCATTATTTCTTTTACCCGTTCATCCAAACTTTTATCCAATTATCTTGTAGTCGATTCATTCACGCATTCATCCATCCATGAACTTTATTTATCCATGCATTCATCCTAATTTCTTTTTCTGTTCATTGTTAATAAGTCTTTTCTTGGTATTCTAACTAGTCGGGATTTAGCCAGTTTCTTCTAAACCTACAATATCAAGGAACATGAATTTCAAAATATTTGTAATATACTAGACAGACGGAACTGTTTTATTCTAACTACTAAATATAACGCATTTCTTCTATTTTCCTTTTTTTCACAGTATGCAATAAGCAAGAAACCCTCACCAAATCGTTACATGTTCAAGTGGATGAATCTTGCGTATGATCTACTCATTCTTGGAGAACATTTCTTTAGTTTGTTTGTATATAAATAGAGTAAAACCTCTCCGTACGGACACCCCCATAATACGAACACATCTCTAAAACGGACACCTCTCTATAACGGACAGACAGCTGGAATCTCCTTGCATTTCATTACAATTGATACCTCTATAAAACGAACACCTCTATATTACGGACACTTTTCTACGGCCCTTTGGTGTCCACTTTGATAAACAGGTTCCACTGTCATTCAACATAGTTGTGTTTACACCAGCTGCTATACCCTGTTTATATGGAGGCGAGTTACCCCTGGTAGCCGGGATCACTGATATCCGAATACTGGGTACAAATACATACATGTAAACAGGGCTTTGAACCTTTCCTTAGTTTGAGGAATGGTCAAGAAAAGTCTACCATTGTTTTACATCTAGTTAGTATCTCAGGAAATACTCTAAACGCAACTTGAACTATAAATACATCACTGAGGGAGACATAACCTGGAAACTAAACAAACGTCACGTACTGTTACGTGTTACGTACTGTTAAGTGTTACGTACTGGTACGTATTACGTACTGTTACGTGTTACGTACTGTTACGTGTTACGTACTGGTACGTATTAGGTACTGGTTCGTGTTACGTACTGTTACGTGTTACGTACTGATACGTATTAGGTACGGTTACGTGTTACGTACTGGTACGTGTTACCTACTGGTACGTATTAGGTACTATTATGTGTTACGTACTGGTACGTATTAGGTACTATTATACTATTATGTGTTACGTACTGGTACGTATTAGGTACTGCTACGTGTTACGTGTTAGCATTTGGGCTAATTTTAGAACTCCTTCGCAACCGCTAGTTAGCTTTGGCACCGGCTAAAAGTTTTTCATCTTATATTCAACATGCATTCACTGCTAGTGTAAACTAAACTCGTTCAAAATAACCATAAATTCTGAAACGAGTTCTAAAACTAGCACAGCATAATGCCGCTTAAGGTTTTTAAGGGCACGCGAAATTAAAAGTCAGCCTTCTGGTTGCCCTTTTCTGTACACATTCCGTTAAGTTTTCGAAAGATATTTTTCTTGACATATGCAAGATTTGTTTTATTTGCAACAGCACCAAATTGTAGTTGGTAGTGCCTTAAGCTGAGGTCAAACGTCGTACTTCACATGAGCCGTATTTAATTCACTAAAGTTCGACGTTTGACCTAATTAGGTTCGACTGACTGAGTTTGGTACGACTAAGTCGTTTTATACGACTGACTCAGGCGTGCTACACTTGAACTTAATAAATTGAGTTCGACTTCTGGTCAAACGTCGAAGTCCACTTTAGCTGAACTAAATTCAGACGTCGCAGGCGGCATACACACCCCCTTACATTCGTCAAAACTGTCTTTAGGATCGATTCATTAGTACGACGTTTGACTTGGCCTGTCGAACTAAACTGTTTGGGTCGACCCGCTGAATCCCACATTAAATACGGCTCAATTAAGTTCGACGTTTGACCTTAGCCTTGGCGACACTATTACAAAGCACAGTAGTTTGTACAATATTATTAATAGAAAGGGTTAAATATCCATAGATGTCTGTAAAACCCAGTAAATATCAAAACTGAGATATTTACTGATATACCTATAGTCTTCGCGACTAGAGCAGCACAGATTATATTTATTACTAGTTCATTTGCAAAACCCACTCTCAAAACAGCTCAGTCTGGGAACCAGATTAGCTTGCATCTTCTAAATACTGATATTCAAATTCGTTAAAAAATGTAAATGCTTTGTTTGTAGTGGAAGAGCACTTAGCTATAGCTATACAGCTAGTTTACAGGCACTTCACTCGTCGAATAATTACAACTAAATAATTCAAATGGAACAGAAATTGCTAAGAATCCCAATCAACTGGCCGGGGGCAAACCAGTTGGTTACTTACAAGCATGGTTGAGAAGTAGAATTTGAACTTGGACTAGCCGCGGAACAAATTCAGCCTCAGCTAGTGGCGAGAGCGGGAATTCGAACTCGGAACCACCGGCCAAGACCGACGCTCTGACCACTCGACCATGCGTTGCCTCCAGCTGATGGTCGTGTGGTCCGCAGGGTGGTCGAGTGGTCTGCCTTTACTGTGAGCTTCAATATTATTCTTGATTGCCTGAGCAGCATAGTTCCAGCAGTCTAAAAATGAGTGAGTTTGAACAAAACCAGCATGTAGAACATACACTGTTTATATTTATAAAAGTTTAATAGAATTCCACAGCGTGCAGAAATCGTAGAAAATTACTGAGGAAGCATCTATCATAGGGACCAGGTTGGGAGTGGTTTCTTCCCCTAAAATAATGACAGCAAAGTAAAATATGATTAAGGGCCTGTTCACATGATAGAAGATGCCCCGAGGTAGCAGCCTCGGGGGCTAGGGTTAGGTATTCGTTTACTATCGCTTGGTCGCTAAATACTTGTACAAACCACGGTAATCCAAGAACAACAAACCATGGCCCGGTCCGTACGGACCGAGCGAAGCGAGCTCTGTACAAATGATCAAGAGCCAAATATTTTCCCGTCCGGCCCGACCTAACTCAGTCAAATAAGCATTTCATCATATGACTGTTTTTATCACCATTTTATTTGTGTTTTTGGAGCGCGTGGGTCCGTATCCGGGTCCGGGTTTTTCCAGATCACCTCCGAAAGGCCTCCGGCCCCGCTGACGTCACTTTTTCCAAAGGTTTTCTTAAGAGCGCGCGTGGGTCCAAACAAGGGTCATGTGATAAATAATAACTCAGTACTGTATCATATCAGTGTCGTTTTTGAAATAAACGTTTTAAAGGCACGAGCTTCATTTACTTGTCTTTTGTCATTCATAACTATTTATCATATATATGGCTAGATAATTTCCTGAAATCTCATTGGCTAACGCATGGTCTGTATTTTGCCATATCAGGACCGCTGTCCCGGATGAAAAGAAAAGTTTGCGTTTGGCAATTGTTTTAGCGGGACTTCTCAAAGCCATATAATAAATAAGTTATTAACCTCGTTTGCTCGGTCTGTATGGGAAAATATCAGACCTCGGTCTTTTTGTACAGACCTCGCGCTCGGTTAATAACCTTTAATATATTTACGGATTTACACTAACTTTATTAATAACTCAGTTCATTCTTAATATTACATTTTAGTTGTAACTTCGTTAAAAAATGTCGAGCAAACTCATGACACAAGAAAAACGTATCGTGCAAGGCTTGAGACAAAAAAAAAATCTTGCAACCAAAATTCCTGCAAATTTTATAAATTTAAAATTGGAATATGATAGGAATATCTCACATTTTATATTAAGTCACCATGGACTGGAACAAGCCTACAGCCAAGTAAATGTTATTTTGAAAATTGTTCTTTTCGATTTTCATGGTTTTGACGGCATCAGTAAGAGCATTATGTCTAAAGTGTTTTTGGAAAAAAAGGTTTGAACCTTTTTGAAGATAGGGAGAATTTATAATTTTTTCTTTGGGTCAACAGAATACATTTTTTGCAACATTTGATGACGTTTAACTCAATAAGATGCGTGCTGACCCCCAATTTTTTTCTTGGATTCTAACAGCCTATAAGGAGTTCTTTAATACCATATAGTTTTTGGGCAAAAAATAACCTTCATATTAGTAGGCATCGTCCTTAACTCAATATTGAGGCTTTTCACGGTCATGTGACAGCGGCTACGGACCTGTCTATACGAACGTCATCCCTAGCCAGAATATGCTTTTGTTTTCCTTTCAGTATTAGGGACACCAAGTTAGGGGACATGATCCAGGGACATGAACTAAGACGTGAAAAAATGTGATTGGGGAACAATGCTGTCAGTCTGCGCGGTGACAAGTCCCATGTAATTAAACTGGTTATAAGTCCCATGTAGTTAAGGGACCATTCATTTTTTATCAGGGAGAGGGGGGCGGTGGAAATATGGGGGGGGGGGGGGGGGGGGCATTCAAAAAAATCAGGCCTATAGAGGGGGGCCACATGTAGAAGAATCGATGTCAAAAGGGGGGGCCATTCAAAAACATCATACCAATGAGCTTTTATCAGTTATTTTTAAGTAAGGGAAACAGAATAGAACATTTCTGAGTTACTACTTTACTGCCTATCGCTGAGCGGCTTGCGCTTCGCGCTCGCAAATTAAAATGTACTGATATTACAAAATCCGAAACTAGTTAT
Organism: Telmatactis stephensoni; assembly: GCA_029948255.1. Lineage (NCBI taxonomy): Eukaryota > Metazoa > Cnidaria > Anthozoa > Actiniaria > Isophelliidae > Telmatactis > Telmatactis stephensoni. The sequence continues at coordinate 405,712 of JALIZF010001599.1, read as the reverse complement.
ATGTGCTAACTACTCATTTACTGAATCAGAAATGTAGTACTTTTGAGTTACTTTCATGCCTTACTTTGACGAGCGGCTCGCGCTTCGCGCTCGCATAATGTCGTTATTGTAAATGGTTTCTGAAAATGTTCTGCTTGCTCTCAGAAGAGCAAGAGCTTTATTCTTTACAGAAAATTGATCCACTCTGATTCCGAAACGAATCCCCATTCAGAATGCAGCCTACGGGCCTGTAAATGATCATGAAAAACGAAATAATCTGACATTAAAGTACATGGATTGCTAACATTTATACAACTGCAACAAACTTTTGATATCCTTTTAGGGATCATTCATTTTTTATCAGGGAGGGAGGGGAGCGGTGGAATTTTTTTGGGGGGAGAGGGGGGGTCATTAAAAAAAATCAGGCTTATAGAGGGGGGGCTAGTTTTTTCTTGTATGGACTCCTGCTGGAATTCCACCGCCCCCCCCCCCCCCCCCCCCCCCCCCCCTCCCTGATAAAAAATGAACGGTCCCTAAACTGGTTACTTTTGTGGGAAAAGAAACTATGACAATTTAACCTAATGGTAGTCGCATCGTATGCACTGCTTCGTGGGACAAATTAAAAACCTAAAAAAAAAAATGAAAAAGTATCTTTACACAAAATCCTCGTATGTTAGGGAACTTGCAAACGTCTTCTGAGTAATTCCCACAAGGGTATTCTTATCGTATTTCTACTCGATCAGCAACAAATATTCTTACTGCAAACAAGAGATCATTGAGAGGATTTCTAGTTATCGTGCAACAAATGAAATTTGAAAGTATTCAAAACCAAAAGGGAAAGGTATCCTTTTGTTCATGTCATCCAACTTGGACGTTGTCACTTGGTGACGTCACGTTAGATATGATGAAATGTTGTGTCGTGTTTGGCTGTGCCAAGTTCGAACACTTAATTTCTTATCGTCTTCTCAGTGTGAAGTACAACACTTTGTATGAATGAGGGGTTTGTTTGTGCCTCAAATTTAGCGTAGCAACGGTTGTCAACAAAATTGTGACGTCACTGCAAGTGGTCCATAATAGAGCTGTCTTTTCTGAGCAAAAGGATATTCTGGAAAGCTCCATCATTCTAGTTCTACCAGTCTTCTTTCAACGGTTATTTTAAGAGGATAGATGCCCTGCAGAGTGTAAAGTATACAACATCTAACATAGATATATACTGAGTATGACTGAGGTCGTGCTTTCCGTTCCATTTAATAGACGATATTTCGGCAAGCCAGTACTACAGGCTAGTAACATGGTATATTTTCGTCTCACTGATCCCGGGTTTTTACGGAAATTTTGATTCCTGAGCCCATATTTTTTAGAAATTTTTGATCCCTGATCCTTGGTGCAAAAATCTGAGCTGATCCCTGATCCTGACCCAATGTCCCTGATCCTCGATCCCACCCATTTGATTCCTGAGCCCTGGCCTCTGATCCCTGATCCTGGCCATAATTTGGAGCTTGATCCCTGATCCCATATACCATGTTACGAGCCTGAGTACTAGCCTTCTTCAGGCAATGGTAAATTTTCAATTTATAACTAATGTGAAATGTGAACATTAGTTCAACACAATATGATTGATATACTAACATGGTATTAAAAAGGTAAAGGACAATATTTAGCATCGCGCCGGCGGTCAACTTAAAGTAGTCGGTCAACTTAAAGTAAAATAAAGTGAAGTGATGTTAAATCCGTTTTGATATTTATTGAAATAAATTCAACAAAAGAACGCCAAATTTATGCAGTAAAAAGAGTTTGAATCTCCGACCAAAAAAAAAGTCTTTATTTATAGACGGAAGCCATTTTAACTTTCGCTAATCTTCCATTGGGCCGTCTTTCATCTCACACTCACTACCTCTACACTTGAATATTTTTCATACAATGCTCAACTCACATGTTGATTTTTACGGAGGGAGGAAAACCAGAGACCCGGAGAAAAACCCTGTGGCAAGGGAGAGAACAACACATCTACAAACTCTATTCACAATGTGGCATCCCGCAGGGCTCGAACCAGTGACCCGACCACGTTGGACCACAGTGGTGAGAGGCGAACGTTTTACCGCTACGCCACCCATGCCACCCCAAGAAGAAGAAAAGAAGGTAAATGGGGAGGAAGAGATAAAGGGGTGAAACCGTGTAAGGTAACTGATAGACAGTTTTCTAACCTCACATCTACTGATCGACTTTTGCTAGCCAAGTTGTTTAATGAGGGAAGTTTAATTAAAGTTGAATCACACTACTTGTTCCTCGTCGCTTTGTGGAGATCACTCAGCTATCAGAAAATTGCTTTCTAAAAATATCTCTGGATAATAGGACAGCTGACACTGGCAAATAAATGTCACTTTGAGGTGGCTGACGGCAATTGATTTTTCAGAGCAATTAGCCCAATATGTAACCGTCCAAAGTTTCTATTTAAAACCTTCAATAGTTAGCTAATTAAAGTATAGTTAACAGGGTTCGTGCTGAAAGGTTAATTCAAAGTTCCGTTTTTCACTTCACGAATACACCGATTCAGTCTCGTTCACTTCCGGTTGGTCAAATATAATAATAAGAATTGATATAACAAAAGAAATGTTAGGATGGACGTACTGCCTTTTTAGTGTTGCCATTCCTGAGAACCAAAGAAATTTTGAAAATGGTCTATTTGCAGCCCATAATGATATTTCAACTTGGAATACATTGTTTGACATACTCTAGTCACATAATGCTTCCCTGTGTGAGTGGTGGCCTGACAAGATAAACATGGCTGCATCGGAGAGGCAAGGATATAAGTTGTTATATTCTTTAGATATTTAATAACATTTATTGCAAGTGAAAGAAATAACAATCAAAGTAAAAAAAGTTTTTCCGTATAATGTTTGTATTTTTAAGTCTAATACTATACAAACAATTATCAAATGTACCGTTTTGTGTTAGCTATATATACATATCACTAGTGTACCCAGGAGCCATTCGGTCTCAGCCTCTAGGGTCGATGATTTTGGAAGGGTTAACGATACCTACATATACAATGAAAGTTACACCTAATCACAATATACTGTCTCTCTACATAGACCACTTGTTGCTTTATAGGTTACTATAACTACCAGAACGCTTGACACAGAATGCTCAATTATCCTCGGAAAAGAAAGTCCGCATAGCATTCTGGTAGGGGTGATAAATGACGTCATTACCGAAATTGTTATTGACTAAATGATGTCAGAGAACAGCCAACATAACACAAGGCTTTTAAAGCGGGACTGAGATCAAAATCGCTCAAAACTTAATTTAGCTGAAACCTCACCGAAGGAATTTCAAGTGAAAAGTCATACAATAACTAGTTCATTTGTTTTCTCAAAATTCCTATGAGAAGTATTGGATTTTAATGAATCATTAGAGGTGTCAGTGCATCTACTCAACTTACGACTTCGCTCAATACATGTCTTTATATACTTAGTTTCTTGAGCAATTCTATTTCTAAATGACGTCATAGGCTCAGATTTCGATCAGCCGTCGGGGTTTCGTGCGTCCGGAGGGTTGAAATACATACATACATACATACATATTTTATTTGGTGACGCAGGTTGAAAGTCAGGCAGCCGTAGCTGATGTGGACCTGCCTAATACTAATTTATAAAAATGTTTACAATATTTAAATAAATAAAGCTATATTAATTCGAAAATCTATATATGAATTGATATTTACTATGTCTGACTAAATCTGAGTCTAATGACGTCACTGACACCTCTAAAGATTCATAAAAATATAGTACTTAGGACTCGCTTAGGAATATCGAGAAAAAAAGTTTTAACCAGTGAGCACTGGGCTCTTAAAGAATCATCGAACGGAATTTCAGTTAAATTCAGTGCATGTCTAACAATTTTGATCACAGTTTCTAACAGTGTAATTGTAACATCGTTGCATGGGAATGGAACGATCTCATCTCTTAACAAACTTCACTCTTACGTCTTTGTCAGGCACAACTGATGTATTAGTTATAGGTTCCACCTCATCTGTATGAGGATACAGTACTTGGTATTCTTGTACGATCCTAGCTAAGAGAAGATGCATCTCCAGTTCAGCTATACGTCGGCCTACACACATACGGGTCCCAAATCCAAAGGGCAAAGATGCAAATGCATGGGCTACCCCAGGGGTATGGTGATCGGAATCCCGTACCCATCTTTCTGGTAAGAATTTCTTGGCATCTTTAAAAATGGTCTCATCACGACCAAGAAAGAAGGATAACATGTTGATGTGTGTTCCCGCTGGAATGTGATAGCCACCCAGTACTATGTCTTCTTGGAGTAACCGCGTGTTTGTTGGAAGGACTGGGTATAAGCGAAGAGTTTCTTTGATCCAGGCTCTCAAGTAGGGCATTTTAGAGATGGTGTCTGCAGAAGGGATTTCTCCAGGTTGCAGTACAGCGGATATCTCTTGATGAAGGTTTTCTTGCTTGTCAGGGTTCTTGCCAAGCATGTACAACGACCACAAGATTGTATTAGAGGTGGTTTCGACTCCAGCAAAAAGCAAATCAATAACACTTGCAAGAATATCTTCTCTGGAAAGTTTGCCATTGGCTATCAAAAACTGAAAAAATCCGACGTCTTTGAGATCAGACTTTGTTGATTGATCAAGGCTGCCTTGATTCTGCAACTCCTTCATCCTCATGTCGATAAACATCTCTGCATACTTGTACATGTCTTCTAAAGACGACATGAACATTTTGTAAGCCTCTGTTTTGTAATATTTATAGAACGACACAGGAAGAAGGCTGACTTGGAATACGGATGACAGAAAGCCATGAATGGCGACGATGAAGTGTTGAGCATCTTGTATTGGCTCGTCTCCCAGACAACCAAATCTTCGCTCGAGAAGAACGAAAGAAATTGATTCAAAAGACCATTTGAACAGTTCCTTGTTTAAGTTTTTGACTTCGTGTTCAAATTCAGAACCAGATTTTTCCCTGATCTTCTCAAATCTCATCATGAAGTCTGTCACGACATCGTTAAGCATGGGTGAGTAAGTGGCAACTTCTTTCGGTCTTAACATCCTCTTGCTAATAACAGTCCTGTGTCGGTACCAGTCGTGACCATTACTAAAGAAAACCCCTTTGACTTTTTTCTTTTCTTCCATAAAATGATAAAGTATCGGAAAATCTACGCGATGAGGATACTTTGGTTCAGAATAAAAGACTTTTGCCACCTCATCTGCATCAGCAAGTTGAACTAAAGGAGTTGTAAACCCAGGGACGACGACTTTATGAATTCTTCCAAAGTCCTTTACTCCTTGGAACTGTATATCGATAGGAACTTTACCAAATGGTTTACCTCGTGATTTGAGCATCACGTAATGCATGGTACCAATGAAGGGAAGTGATCGAGGTCCTGGCATTTCTTTAAATGGTTTCAAGTCATTCGTTGAAGAATTGGCTGTTGTAGTAGCAGCTTGAGCGTTGTTTAGTCGAACAGCTTGAACTCGAGCGAGAACATTGTACTGGCCAAGAAAGTGACATCTTCTGTTGCGAAAGAACCACTTTGGAATGTACTGAGGCAGCATATTTGGTCGAACTTTGTTTTCTAAGAATTGACGTAAGAATTTTGTGTCCTTAGCACAGTTAGGACGGAGTTCGTTAGGACTATCGATATCGTTGCGTGACCGTGGCTTACTATGTGGTAACAGATGTGGTAATGATGTGGTAATGAACGACTGAAGAACTTAATTAGCATAACTGAGATAAAACCACATTGTCAAGATGTCACGAACGTTTATTTCCGCTTAAGGTGGCTCGATCGAGTTTTCCAGTAGAGCTATCAGCTAGTCGTCTTTGTATGAAAACTATTTTGCTCATGAGCAGTCTGATGGTAAATTAAGTATTATCAAAGTTTATGATGACGTATGTTATATGGAGATAGGCGTTACTATGGCAACGCAATAAAAGAATTCTCCTTTTCAAATTTTCTCGATTTTTATGAGTTCTAGGCTTATTCTGAAAAATACTCTTGTGATCTTATAGATCTTATAGTTAACATCATTGTCTTAAACTCTAGCGAATTAAATCAAATACTGATCAGAGAGAGCGTTTTCGAGATATCATCGATGAAAGATTTTAACTGCAAAAATTAAGCGTAAACAAAACAATTGTTTGAATCTCCTACAGTTTAAAGGAAAATAGCGCATCTAAGCTAATTTTTGATCTCAAATTGTTGTAAGCATATCCAACTTCTCTACTGAAAGAGATGACAGAAATCGCATTGATCGATATCGAGAAAAGTGTGCCGAACTCATATATATTGACATGCTGACTTTGCTTCTGTTGTCCAAAATTCGCTTTATATATTGTTGCATTAACTCCAATATTTAAAGATACCTTCGATAAATAATCTTTAAAGATTAGTATGGCTTAGTTTAGGTAATAGGTGATATAATATAGCGTTTTCACGTTCAGTAAATCATTTTAAGGTGGCTCGAAATAGTTTTTTTTTTATTGACAATTCTTCTGTTTTTCACTTCACGAATTGAGCAACTTACTTTTGATCGATCAAAACGGTTTTTATACCAGTTATTGGACTTGAATCAATTTTGAGTTTTGTCCATTTCACTTCTATTTGTGTTACCATAGCAACGGTAAACAAAGATGGCCGAAATCAAATTTTCTGAAATATCTCTCGAACTGGAGCAGCTCTAGACAAGCGACTACATGGGTAATAAACTACACATTAAGACAAAGAAATTAAGGCACAACTTAAAAATTTTTACCAAGCCGTTTTTGAATAAATTACAAACAATTCAAAAAATGAAATTTATTGATTAGCTCAGTATTATTTAAGTGATAAAGCTTACCCTAGTTTAATCACAATGATTTTCCTGTCAGTAAATAAACTGAGGTCAAGGTTTTGTTTTTTTGTCAGTTTCAGTGTACTTGGTGTTGCCATGGCAACGATATAAAAATAAGGCTGAAATCAGTTTTAATTTAAAACTTTTAAAATCCATAAGAGTAATAAAAATATTTAAAAAAAGTTAAGACGACGTTTCGACGTTACATAACGTCATTAGCAAGTCAAAAAAGCAAAACTTTTACTTTTTTGACTTGATAACGTCGAAACGTCGTCTTAACTTTTTTTAAATATTTTTATTACTCTTATGGATTTTAAGAGTTTTAAGAGTTTTATAGCGTTGAATTTTTGCTGTAAAGAAATCAGTTTTTCTGTTGATTTCAAAGAATTCCAAACACCCAAATACTATGTAAAAAAGTACATACCAAGGTTAAGTATATACTAGAATTAAACATTTTGGAATACAGGATCGGAATTTGGAAATTCGCATTATTTATGTTTTCGCGATTTATTCGAAATAGCTGGTGTGAAAACCGTTTTGGTTGTTCAAGTGTAAGGTGCTCAATTCGTGGAATGAAAAACGGAAGCATTGTCAATGAAAAACTATTTCGAGCCACCTTAAGGAGTTAAGGGCTAATTTAAATATAAATGAAATCGTCCATTCGTATTCACCACTTCGTTTTTAATCCTTGGTTATAAATTTGTTTTCGTCATGACCTTTCATTTATGTCCCATCATAACGACATAGCGGAAAAACAGCTAAGCGGCTGTTTTCACAGTTTTTCATAAACTGATAATGAAGCATGAAAAACAGTAACTGTTACACTTTTACTGGCTTGAATAAAAACTATTTACAAAACCTTGTGACGTTACAGTAAAACTTGCGGGGAAATTTATTAAAACAATGATTTTTCTGCTGATCAAATGTCACCTCTCTCAAAGTGCAAACACATGTACCAAATTTTGATATTTGATATTTTGTATATGATATTTTGTTCGTTGTCTAAAATGGCTTGTATGCAAAATATAGAGCCTAAAAAACCTACGGTGTCCTTATAATGAGAGGTTTTTAAAAGCTTTTCCATCCTGTCTATCATAACCAATTTTTGGGTTGATTTGAAAAACTCTGCATGATAGCCCCAAACCTCACACTCGTGTCGTCATTGCTATCTGCCAATTTGAGCTTGAGAAAAACAGAACAATTATTTCACAGAAAATTGCTTTCTAAAAATACAATGTCATTTTGACATGTCATTTTACAGTCTTTCATCAAACTTGATATCAAACAGTGACTTCCTTTCGATTAAAAAAGTTTAAGCCGTTCTACTAATAACACTATTAACAGGTCAGTAACGGGCTATTTCACAAGGTACTTGAAGTTCTCCAAATCCAGTAACATGACTGAGCAGTTTACAAACTATTCATCCAAAGACGGATCATCTATATATTTTCAAAAACGACAACTTCCGGTCTTTAACCTCTAGTTAAACCATTTATTGCCAGCGCCTTACGGTCTTTAACTTATAATTATAAACCAGCGCCGCCACGGCTCATCTCAAGCTGGTACAATATCATATCCTCATCCCCACGTCGAACTTGATTACACTTTCTATTATAAATACGAACTACGGACCGTCCTATTCTTATATATGACAAGTTAACCCTAAGCACAACAGAATAAAAGGATCAGAATAAGTCTTTTTAAAAGAAGAAACAATTCTCTCTGCATCTGCAACAATGAATGAGTCGGTTACGAGTTTGAATTTCACAACTTCGACGCACATCCGTCGTGCCTTCAGCTACTGCAAGTACAGAATACCAGACTCGGACATTACGCGAACTGTTAAAGTGATGGCCATGCTACTCGTCGGTGGATTTGGCGTTTTGGGCAACATCTTCATCATCGTACTCGCTGTCAAACATACAATACGTAAGAATCTACATCACTTGATCATCAACATGGCCGTTGCAGATACTTTTGTTGTACTGACGACAACAGGAATGTATATTCCGCTATTACTTCACCAGAACATATGGCAGTACGCAGTTTACTGGAAAACGATGATCTTTTTCCGTGATGCGTCCGTAACAATAACACTAGTGACTCTTTTGATAATCAGTATTGAACGATTCAAAATTACAGGGCATACAAGAGCAGTACAGATGTCACGACCATACACCCTTAAACAACGTGTAGCAGTACTGTTTGGGTGTTGGTTAGCTTCCGCGGCGTTGGTATTAATTTTGCGTCAAGCTTTTGCCACGAACAAAACAATATTGCCTTTGAATTATACCTTCAATACGATTGTCATTCTATTGTACATTGTCATTTTCATACTAAGTATTATAACCTTAAGACGACTGTCCAAGACACAAGCTATCCAAGCCAATCTATCTAACGTACAACGAGAACAGCGAAGAAAACGAACGGTCGGTGCAGTTAGAATGGTTCTATGCTCGTTGCTGCTTTATTCGTGCTGCTACCTCCCTCATATGATCATCAAGGCTTTAGCAACAAAACTCGACCGCAGTCTCTGTATTGATTGGAAATCGTTGACTTTTATTCTTTACGTATTTTCTCCTCTTATAAACACATGTCTGAGTCCCTACATTTACATTGAATTTCTTTCTGATTTCCGTAAGGCAGCGAAAAGATTACTATCCAAAAACACAACTACTGAGCGTTTTAACAGAACGTCAACAGTAGCCACGAGCATCATTTATCTTACGAGATATCGTTCCGGCCAGAGAGTAGAACTGTTGAAGGTCGACCGCACTATTTCAGAGACTCGAAGATCGTAACAAACTGTCAGAACTGCTCAAATGCTTTAGTAGAAATATATCTTCCTTTAATCATATTTGAACATTCAAACTTTAATACATCTGGAATTTGTATAGTTTAATAAACAAAAACATTTATTGGCGTATAAATGTTTAGCAGTTGCATTTACTTGCACGTTATCTGTATGTTCCGCTTCAAATTTATAATTTTACCAATGTCAAACCATTGTAAATTGTATCTAATTATATTAATTGTATTTGACATTATAATAGAGCGATAACACTAAAACCGTGAAACAAGTACTAACTAAAAAGTACAAATAGTACTAATGAAACAATAGAAAACAAAGGGTTTTGCTACTATTTGTCTCTATTTAGTTGCTAAGTTATTTCACGGTTTTAGTGTTATCGCTCTAATTGTGTAAATAAATAAAAGTTCTCAAAGTTTTTAGGAGCATGGCCAGTTTCACTTTTCGCCATAAAGTTCTCTTATCACTGAAAGCCCATCGTAACTGGAACCACCGTACTTTCATATCTGCATATTTAGTTAAATCAGAAGCTGAAAAATGATTGGGGGGAAAGGGGGCGGCGTTGTTGTTGTTGCTGTTTTTCTGATCCGCCATGTAATAACAGATGGTACGAATTTTAAGCGAAAAGACAAGGAAACGGAAGGAAAGGAAGGAAAGTTTGATCAATAAGCTGAAAAGTACAATAAACAATGAAAAGGGTGATTTCAAAATGTAGGAGAATTTTCGGCGGCCCGCATGGAAGAAAGAAAGAAAAAAAAGAAAGAAAGAAAAATGGAAGGAAAGAAAGAAAGAAAAAGAAAGAAAGAAAAGAGAAAGAAAAAGAAAGAGAAAGAAAAAATAAAGAGAAAAAGAAGAGAAAAGCAAGACTAAGAACAAAGACATTTGCAATCCAATATTAATTTTGAATGAGAAAGAAAAACAGCTCCATCGCACAGCATAACGTACGTTTATTGCGATTTGACAATTTACAGCGAAAATCGTTGCATCGCGACCTCCAACGTCGGTAAGATTTTGGTCTTTTCTGATCCGTCCATCATTTCTGGGGGCGGAGCTTTCACCAACTGGTTGATTTGAACGAAGTTCCGCCCCCAAACTGATTGACGGCTCAGAAAACCCCAAAATCACAACAAAATTTGTAATTTGCTGGTCGCGATGCAACGATTTTGGCTGTAGAGGCATTTTAGAGCATTTCCAAATTTCCCTAGCAACGGGTGATTTTTGTCAGTACACCCTTAAAGAAAACTGAAATGAAACTGCGACCAAAGCATTTTTTTTTTCACGATAGAGACAATAAAATGTATCCAGTGATCATAAAGGTTTGAATAAATGCAAGCATTTGTCTCATGTAATATTCGTTTTATTGTAAAGCGATTTTATCAAACCCAACTAAAACACTAGTTAACATCAGTAACTATTGCTAAGAGTGTGTTAATAGTTTATAATTGCACTCTAATGCAATAGTTTATTTATTTGGAGAAGCGGAACAACGTAGAGCATAACAAATTGCAACGTAGAGCGTAACAAATTGCAACGTAGAGGGTAACAAATTGCATCGTGTTGCGAAGAAATAGCGATAATTGAAGCGTTTCGGATTTGACCTTTAGTATCGATGGAATTAAACTGTGTAAAGAGAACCTGCCACTTGCACATTACGCTGCAGGAAAGGTTGTGAACACTCGTTAACCTTAACCCTCTTTTAAGGAGATTAAAATGTCTGTGCATAACCAATTCATCAGGATGCACACTCAATTTGTGAAAAAAGCTTATTTGCTTGATGAGAAACGGGAGAAGAAATGGGACACTTAGAAATGTAAAAATTTTTATATTTTCTTTCTTCCTTTTTTCTTTTTTCTCCGTCTAACAGAACATGAACAAAGCCGAACGGTTCCCGTATGTTGTAATTTGTGTGACGAAACCGATTAAACAACAACATTCTAAATATATTTTCGTATATAGTTGTAGAAAAGTGATTTTGGTGATGAAGTGGTATTTCTACTTGAAGTTAAACTTCACTTTGACTAAGTAACGCATTCGTACCTGCAAACAGAAGAACAGCAGAATATAACGTAAAATTAACAGGGTCACAACCCGCGTGATTACTCTATTATTTGCGTGACGCGTGACTTTCCCACGGGCGTTGCATGGTTTGCAGTTTCAAAGGAAGCAAAAGAATTAGTTGCGAGATACGCGACTTGGCCTTCGTACGATGCGCGATTGCGCGTTTCAAAAAGTAGCCACGAGATTCCTGCAAAATTAGCAGCGTGGTTCGCGACTTGACTCACGCGCGATTTTTCGCAGGATTGTGGCAAAATATGTCGTGGAATGTGTGGATAGGAGCCCCCTTTACCATTCTGAACGAACAAGAAATTTCATTCATGGAAAGGCTTTTCCTCAGTGACGTTAACAATGGATAAGGATAACATTTTGAGGCTCTTCAAATCGATTTACTTTTCGTGTCAACGTGAATAGACTACTGATACGTACCTGATTGGTATTGTATACAATGTATTCTGTAATAAAACAAAAATATACATTATCAAAAATAATACAATAGACGGCTATACTAAGCTACACGTATTAAAGGGAAGCCGAGAGAGATGTAAAATCACGACAAAGGGAGTCAGACCACAAATCTCTCTCTTAGAAGACCATGTGCTATGCCATCCTTAGCTCTACAACGTTGAGCGTTTGTACGTTTACGTACGTGCGATCCGTTAAATGAACCACGTACATGTAACTAAGCCACCTTCACTGTACGTTTACGTACGTGCGATACGTTAAATGAACCACGTACATGTAACTAAGCCACCTTCACTGTACGTTTACGTACGTGCGATCCGTTAAATGAACCACGTACATGTAACTAAGCCACCTCCACTGTACGTTTACGTACGTGCGATACCTTAAATGAACCACGTACATGTAACTAAGCCACCTCCACTGTACATTTACGTAAGTGCGATACATTAAATGAACCACGTACATGTAACTAAGCCACCTCCACTGTACATTTACGTACGTGCGATCCGTTAAATGAACCACGTACATGTAAACTAAGCCACCTCCACTGTACATTTACGTACGTGCGATACGTTAAATGAACCACGTACATGTAAACTAAGCCACCTCCACTGTACATTTACGTACGTGCGATACGTTAAATGAACCACGTACATGTAAACTAAGCCACCTCCACTGTACATTTACGTAAGTGCGATACGTTAAATGAACCACGTACATGTAAACTAAGCCACCTCCACTGTGCATTTACGTACGTGCGATACGTTAAATGAACCACGTGCATGTAACTAAGCCACCTCCACTGTGCATTTACGTACGTGCGATACGTTAAATGAACCACGTGCATGTAACTAAGCCACCTTCACTGTACGTTTACGTAAGTGCGATCCGTTAAATGAGCCACGTACATGTAACTAAGCCACCTTCACTGTACATTTACGTACGTGCGATATGTTAAACCACCTTCACTGTACGTTTACGTACGTGCGATCTGTTAAATGAACCACGTGCATGTAACTAAGCCACCTTCACTGTACATTTACGTACGTGCGATGTTAAACCACCTTCACTGTACGTTTACGTACGTGCGATCTGTTAAATGAACCACGTGCATGTAACTAAGCCACCTTCACTGCACGTTTACGTACGTGCGATCCGTTAAATGAACCACGTGCATGTAACTAAGCCACCTTCACAGTGCGTTTACGTACGTGCGATCCGTTAAATGAACCACGTGCTTACCGTTATAGTTGAGTGTGTAACCTCTGGGGTTTACCACATTGGTATCAATACTTTTACCAGCCGGTACAACGACACCATCAGGCCTAGAAATAAATAACGATAAATTATAAAAAGCAATACTTAATAAATAAGATATAAGAAATACTTCGTGCAAAGTGGAACGTGTGGTTTCACGAATTGTGATTCCACTTGAGTTTTGAACATTTTATGACGTCAAGAGTGTGTCAAAAAGAGGACAGACCAAGGGCACTAGGACAAAGTCGTTGTGTTTATGTGTAATAAATTAAGTTAAAAATTGTACTTAATTATCTGCAGTCAATCCTTTGAAGCTCTGAAGTCACATTATTTCCTCTGTTTTTGACCTTTCTGGCCTCTGTTCTAGCTGTTATAATGCTTTATCTTTGGTCAAACGAATGTTCCAACGGTTTGAATATCGATACTCGTTTGCAATTGGGGTCCAGTTCCCGCTCCGCCAAACTTTAGTTAGCGATTAGTAGTAATAAGTTAATCAAATTCGACTTTTAAAGATCACTCTAAGTGATCACTTAGAGTGATCTTAAGTCGAATTCGACTTAAATTCGACTTTTAAAGATCACTCTAAGTGATCACTTAGAGTGATCTTAAGTCGAATTTGATTAACTTATTACTACTAATCGCTAACTAAAGTTTGGCGGAGCGGGAACTGGACCCCAATTGCAAACGAGTATCGATATTCAAACCGTTGGAACATTCGTTTGACCAAAGATAAAGCATTATAACAGCTAGAACAGAGGCCAGAAAGGTCAAAAACAGAGGAAATAATGTGACTTCAGAGCTTCAAAGGATTGACTGCAGATAATTAAGTACAATTTTTAACTTAATTTATTACACATAAACACAACGACTTTGTCCTAGTGCCCTTGGACAGACAACTCAAAACCATCTTCAATTCGTTTTTTACAACAATTATTTGAGATAAAAGTTAAAAAATCCTTTTCAAACGGGGCAACAGAACGAGCGCGCGCGCTGAAACGCGTCAGCAGTGTGTCTGTCCTCTTATTGACACACTCTAATCAACCAATCAGATCGCGAGATTAGTATCAAGTGTTGTAAAATATCTGTATTCACCACGAAACTTGCATAGTCAGTTTTCGCATGACTTACAGACAACACGACACTGACACAGTCACGGCAAAGTACGGTCCGTTTCCCACACGCACGGAAACTGCTCTAATTTCCATTTAACAAATGTTCAAATTTATCTGGATAGTTTGGATGGAGCAATTTGTGTGGATTAGTTTGGATGTAGTCTCACATTGTTATGTTCTCTTCGGAATTTGGAGCAATTTTTCCCAAAGCTTTCACACTGTGACAATCACTGGGTAGTTTATCGGCACTGTAATCTGCAGCCAGTAACTCGTTAGACTTGCCAAGAGAAACCTGTTATTAGAAAAGGAGGTTGTGTTATATCACGGGTTAACTTAAACGATAGTGCAGATTTCGTATGAGTGTGAAAAGGCCGCGGCACGGTCGCGGCGCGGTTACGGTAGAATTTTCGAATGTTGGAAGTTTAGATAACGGCTTATTCAGCCATTATCTTGCTATATATACCAAAACATTTTTTAAAATGTTAAAAGCCAATAACTTTGTATGTAATATTACTAAATACATATACCATTACATTTTAAGCCGTTAAGCAATGCATTTTAAGCCGTTAACTTAACGGCCGATTTTGGCAGTCTCTACAACATACCAATGCATTTTAAGCCGTTAAGTTAACGGCCGATTTTGGCAGTTTTTGGTCGGTAATATAGTATAATTTTTTTAAATAAAAATTATGTTATTTTCAACCGGCAAACTTAATGGCTTAAAATTTTTTGGTATATATACCCATAGTTAGTAGAGATATACCAAAATAACAACATATTACGCCATAATATATACTCCCTGATGTGATCCCAAAAGTCCCAGTACAGAAATATAATTACCATAGCTGGAAAGGGCACGTCAAAATTAGTAAAATTGGAAAGTTTGAATGAATTTTAACATGCTCGTTCCAGCTATGGTAATTCTTTTTCTGTTTTACGAATTAAAAATACTTGATAAAAGCTCATTTACATCAGTTTATCATCATCACAATTTACATCAAAGTATATCATCATCATAATTAAACCAGGCCCAGGATCCCCTTTTAGCCTGCTCCGTTACTGGTCAGGTGTGGGGCAAAACGAGTCGAGAGGAACTTGCGCATGTGTTAGATGTAACCAATACAGTGTATTCTCTTAATGTGGTTATCTGTAAGCAAAGTTAACGTGGAGCGGATTGCTGGCCAGCGGTTGCTGCTCGCTGCTCAGGCGCTATTGCTGCTTGCCCTCGTGGTCAGTCATTGATATTTTTTACTTTGACTGACCAAGAATACTAATTTGATTGAGTACAAAATTTAGTGATTTGGAGGAACTTGCTAAAATTTTTGTCACTAAAAAAGTAACCTTTAAGTGTATTTGATGACAAGTGACCTTAAACGTAGTGTGTACTAACCTCACTAAGAAGAAGAAGACCAGTATTCTTAGATCTTGTAGCAAAACAGTAGTTAGCACTTTTAGAGGACATGTCAGCAAAGTAGATACCTTTACCAAACTGATAAAAATTGGCAAATGAATTAGATATGTTATCAAGCAAAGTGATAAGCTATGAGGTTCCATTATAAGAGAGCACAATATTTCACTTTTGGAGGGGTAGGGTTGGGCCAATTTTGCTTGTTTGTTTGTTAGTTTGTTTGATTTTTTTAGCCTATTCTAAATGGTTAAAAACTGACTGAACAAGCCCTTTCCATTGAAAATTCTACATTTCTTTAGCATAAATATGTATAACTTTGGTATTTATCAAATTCTAATTAACCATAATAATGCATAGCTTACCATGTACCCAGTAACAGGAGCTTCAGGTGGAGCAATGCGTAAACCTTGACTTAGAATTCCTGCCCAGTTTGTTAGTCTGGAACCATGCCACAACAACATCCTACAATTAAACAGTTATATGCTTTACTCTGACAAACAATCTACAAACAGCACTAGATTGCAGGTGTAGAGTTTGTCAGTGTTATCCAAAAGCTGTGCTGTTACAGTGCATGGGTGCCAAGGTGACTAACATTTTGAGCTCAAGCAACTCAAATTATTATCTACCCTTGTCAATAGGCACACTCTGATTGGCTGAAAACCGTGCTTTATCAGAAAACGGAGCACAGTTCTGGATCGTTCTGATGTCAGCAGCATGAGCTTGGCCGCGCTCATGAACTGTGCTCTCCTTACACTTCTTTCTAGCTCTCATCACTGTGTGCTGTATTACTGAACAGAGCACGAAAAAAGCCATTCTAGTTGTATGGTATGTTAAAGCTGGTGTGGTAGGGAGCCCAAAGGGATCACTGACAGTAAGAGTAGATTACATGACTTTGAAAACAGCACTGCATGATCACAGTTATGCCAGGTATTTTGAATGTTTTTATAGACAACATGGCCACGGCATGACGTGGTCTGTTTCAGACTCATTAAAATCTACTCTCTTATGTTAGAGCACAGCACTGGTTTCTTCAGTACCAACTAGTTTTCTTAAATCACAGTCCTTTAATAAGGATCTCATCCCCTTCAGGCACACAGTTGGCATGTGCAAGCTTAGTATTTCAAATTTGGAGCTTTCCTCCTACTATAAAATTGTATTTGACATTAATTTTGTATTTAATCATATTTTTGGTACTTTTGTTGGAAATATGGCCTGTCTTATTATGAGAACTCAAGCCAAATGTCCATTACTTCAAATTTAGGGGTGCTTGCTATAAAATATCTGGAAATCACTGCACTGGTCCAGGAAATATGATGCACTGCACTTTCCAATATTTGGCTGATTTAACAATTATGACATTAAGTGAAAGAGGATCCTAGGTGTGCTGAAGAATTTTGTTCAAAATGATCACTGACATTGCTGATGTCAATAAGATGATGCAAAATCAAGTAAAATGTTATCCTGAACATAGCATTCATAGTAGTCATGCAATGAACAAATGTGATATCATCAAAGGTCCTGTGATATCATCACACATCCTGTTCTCACACTGCATCACATGTACTAAATCAGCCTATTAATCCCAGTACAGCCTAAAAAGAATGGCTTCATGTTGAGGTTGGAGTGTCAGACATATTTATATGATCATACCTATTTCCCACATCTTTGAATGCATCATTTTGATGTTTCAGTACAAAGATATCTACAACCTCCATAGCGTACTGGTTATGAGTCTTGGCATGTGTATTTAACAGGTACTGCTCAACCAACTACAAAAAAATATTCAATTAGGACAATACTTATTAGAATGAATGTATTGTATGGATGTATGGAATGTATTGGAACACTATGTAGTACTTATGGGAGGCAGCATGGTCGAGTGGTCTGAGCATTCCCTGTTCTGTCCACTAGCTGAGGTTAAATTTGTTTTCAGTGGTCCCTAGTTCAAATTCAGCTTCTCTACCATGCTTGTAAATAGCCAACTGGTTTGCCTCCTGGCCAGTTGGGATTCTTAGCAACTTCTGTTCCATTTGTATTATTTAGTTGTGATTATTTGAGTGCAGTGCCTCTAGCTATATAGCTAAGTGCTCTTCCATTATAAACAAATAAAATGTTTGAAATACACGCATGGCTTGTCTGCAGGTAACTTCCTCTGAGGTGAACACACTTGAGTATACGATATGCCTTGCTGCATGTCATAGAGATGTAGTTCATTCAGAGCCATATTTACAATGCTATATCAAAGCTCCATATATTGTATTGTTTGGGCAATGCAACATTTACATTTTTAATTACAAACATCAGAATTCCTACTGTTCCAGCAACCTCTGTTTTATTGAATCAGAATTGTTGAGACTACACACACAAACCCACCCACTTACCTTGAAGTCATCATGGGTGTGGTCAAGTGGGGTCATGTCGCAGTGTAGTGATTTGTAATGTCTGTCTACTGGGTGTTCCTTGTCAACAACCTCATCTCTAAGCATAGACACAGCTATTTGAATATCACCAAGAGCCTGAAATGTCAAACCATCAACTTATTAAAATGAGCAACAAAAAGACAAGTGCCCAAGTGCCACTAAGAATGAAAATTACAGCTAAAATTATCTCGACCTCAAACGTTGGTAAGGTTTTGGTATTTTCTGATCTGTCCATCATTCTTGGGGTTGGAGCATGCACAAACTTATTCAGTGATTGGTTGATTTGAAATAAGCTCTGTCCCAAACTGATTGATGGATCAGAAAAACCCCAAATCAAACCAAAATTCATAATTTGCTGGTTGCAATGCAAGGATTTTGGCTGTAAGATGAATACACAATACTCCCATTTTGAGTTTTATTTTTGCTCAGTGTTAGCCTTGACTGTATGTGATGTAATATTTAGAACTATTTACTTTAAAAACAGCCATGGAAAGATAAGGAATGCAGATAAATGAACAAAACAAATACTTTAGAATACCATTATGATAGATTTTTGTTCTAATTCATGAACAGTTTATTTGGAATTGAGGCTAACACTGTCCAACACAACTCAAAACTGGACTATGAACATTGATGTTCTTCCATTTCAAAGAAAGCTACTTGACATTTTCACACCTTATTGTCAGAATATCATGAGGTGAAAAAAGGGATGTAAGAGGAGAAAATGACAGAACATAATAATTATGTTATACACACCTCTAGTAGCTGTATCTTGATCTTGACTTCTTCTGGAGATGTAATTAGGGGAGGTCTTTTCATACTGAAGGAAACAAGGGGAAAAAGGAAAAAAAGGGATCAGAGAAAGAAAGAAAGAAAAATGAATAATTCTATATAACATAATGAAAGCTGACATCATCCAAAAATAACCATAATTTTATGTAAAATAATTAAAACTGGATTTCATCAATTATATGATTGCACTTAGTCAGTGATGCAGTGTACTGAAGAACAATATTTTAGTCCTGGTTTTCACATGCAATATACAAACTGCAAGTCGGAGCAAAACTAACATATGCAGACTAAATATTTCAATCATTACATACGGGGCCATAACCAGATGTTTTGCTGGGTGGGTGCAAATCAAATCTGGAAATAGAACTATCATGTCTACACTTGCTTTGTCTGAATGTCTTGCCTTTCCCAAACATTTTTCTGCACAGTGGGACTGCTGCTCAGTGACAGCTAGTGCCATATGGATTATAGAGGAGGCAGCATGGCCGAGGTTGGCAGTCCCAGGTTCGATTCCCGCTCTGGCCACTAGCTGAGACTGAATTTGTTCTGATTTCGATTAGTTCAAATTCAGTTTCTCGACCATGCTTGTAATATAGCCAACTGGTTCACCTCCTCGCCAGTTGGGATTCTTAGCTACTTTATGTTATTATACTTCATTTCATTTCAACCGCATTTGATTATATACATATAGATATTTGCGGTATATAAATCTTAAACATTATTATTATTATTATTATTATTATTATTTGATTATGCCAAGATGAATCTCAAAACAATCTTTCTACAAATCAAACCGCCAATGGCGGATATAACTCGTGGATTGAGCTATATGTGCAGAGCGGAAGACCATGAAGCATTGAGAGCTGAATGTTTTTACCCATTTAGTATTTTTGTTTTACTTCCATGAAGTGCCTTTTGTGTAATCCTTAGCCTTTAGTAGCAATTTCAAGTCATAATCCAGGGTTGTTTTTTTTTCAATGAATAACATACGTACTTTGATATTGGAGCATTACATCAGACTCACTGTAGCATGCATGACAGCCAAAACCTGAATTCATTGCTAAAGATGTATGATAAACTGATAAATACTACACGCTTTTTGGAGCAAAATTGGTTTCCTGTATTGCCTGATGTTGCATCAGACTCATTGTACATTGCATAACGGTCAAAGGTTCCGCATTGTCTACCATATTCGACACTATATAGATCAAGCGAATGATAAATACAATTCCATTACATACAATGTATATAAATCTCTCATTTTATCAGTATCTGAGGTATTTGTTACAATATGTGTCTCAAAGTGTACAGTCAATCAATTACACTAGATTTTACAAAAAGTCAATTAGATCCACTGAGTTATTTTGGCCAAGTTACACAAGTTTTGCCTAATAGGTACAACTAGCTGACTTGTCAAAGGTCATGGTGAATTAAATGAAGCATGCTTGCATTTTGATCAAATATTAATAATATAAAGACTTAAAGTCGAGTCAAATCAGTGCCGTTTTCGTTTCCTGCTTATTTCAACATTCTCTCTTGTGCTGATAGAGTACAAACAAAAACTAGTGGCTCGACTTACGGCCAGTTTCAGGTTGTTTCAGGTGGTAGTTGTACTCAAAATGTTTTGGTTTGCTCTTTATTTTAACATTTACTCGTGTGCTGATAAAGTACACACACTAAAAGCTTGGATGACTTTGATGTTGGACTTGCAGCGACAATTTTTTGCTTGACGACAGCATAGTTAATTACGAAGAGAGTGACTTAAAATATGATACTCACCCAAAGCAATGAGGTATTCTTGTATAGAATGCATCACAGGCTTGAACTAGTTTCTTCCCATAGTCCTTGTTGTTGATGCAGCTTTCAATGTCTTTAAGAGCTATATAACCTACCTTGATCTGATATGTAGTTAGTTTTCCTGTCAAAGTAATGTTTGCAAAATACATATTTCCTTAGTTACATTTAATAATCTTGGTTTACAACCATTCCCAGGAGAGTGAATTGGACAAAAGGTCCACCAGTCATGGTAGTGGTTTTCTTTTGTCAAGTCCACCAGCAAGGCCGCCATTCCTTTTGTTCAATTCAATCTCCTGGAAATGGTTGCAAACCAAGAATTAATCAGTAATTTTAAGTTCCTAGTGACCCACACTTTTAGTTGGTAAATACTAAATAAAACATATCTGTCAAGGTTTAGGATACAATACACTCAGAAACAGTAAAATGTTTATCCATCCACTGTCTATCCATCCTTTTATCTATCCATTCATTTAATCATCCACTTAGTTTCACACACTCCTGTTTGCTAGAAGGTGGGCTACTGCTAACCCAGGATTAAGTCTAAAGAAAACCTTTGGTTTTATCCCTGGCTTAGAGCTAGCCCGCCTTCCAGCAACTTCACCCTGCACACTAGTCATAGGAGGCTCAGAATGTCCACAATGTATGCATTTATTCCTTTAGTTGATTATTTCATTTTTTTATCACTTTATCACTGGTTGATCTATTCATCCATTCAATTGCTCATTTACTCAATATCCATCATTCATTTGCTCATTTAGTCATTCATCCATTTATTTAGTCACCTATTCATCCACCCATTTATTTGTTTATTTATTCAAACATCCATTCATATGTTCATCCATCCATTTATTTGTCCATTCATTCATGTGTTCATCCATCTATTCATTTGTTCATTTGCTCATCCATCCAACCATCTAATCATTCATGCATTTATTCATTCATTCAATCATACATTCATTCATTCTAAAAGGCAGTCAGTAAAAAATCACAAGTATAATCTCAGTGTCATCCATCCATATATTTAGTCACCTATTCATCCACCCATTTATTTGTTCATTTATACAACCATTCATTCATATGTTCATCCATCCATTTATTTGTCCATTCATTCACGTGTTCATCCATCTATTCATCTATCTATTCATTTGTTCACCCATCCAATCATTCATGCATTTATTCATTCATTCAATCATACACTCATTCATCACGTCTTCTCGGATAAGGACATTAAACCGTAGGCCCTGTCTCCCATCCCTTTCCTTACAACCTGTATATGGAGGACATTAAAGAACCTGTTGAAGCTATTTCAGTATAGAGTAGGGGATTGTCGCCCAGTACAACAGTCTGTCCTTACTACTAACAAACTCTAAGCGCATTTGATTATATTCATATTTGCGCTATATAAATGCTAAAATTTCATTTTTTTTTTTCATTCTAAAAGGCAGTCAGTTAACAATCACTGTAAGTATAATCTCAGTGTATTCTTGATTACCTAGAGGTGCTTTGTTAGTGTCATATTTCATTTCCTTCAACATCTCCTCCATTGCTTGTATATTACAAATAAGCTCTATCAAGGTCTGTACTCTCATATCTAGTTTACTAGGCTCAACTACTGGCTTCTCTTCCTTGACTTTAGGTGCATCAACTTCATCTTTTTCTGCTGACGTTTTGTAGTCCATGATCAGTAAGTCATACTTGCCAGGGAATTTTCCAAAGTATTCTCTATCTTCCCAGTGATTGTTGGTCTTATCACTGAATTTCTTTTCAAATATCTGTTTGGCTTGTCCAAGGTCTGCTCCACAAGTATGTAAGGTGTTTTGACCAGCAAACCCAACTACATTATTTTGAAGATAAACAAACAAACTAAGTTACAATGTATAAACAAAAATAAAATGAAAAGAAAATAAAGGCAGGCAGGCAGGCAGGCAGGCGGGCAGGCAGGCAGGCAGGCAGGCAAGGAAAGGAAGGGATCAAGGGAGGAATGGAGGGAGGGAGGGAAGAGACAGCAGATAGGCGGTTATGGGATTTGAAATTATAGTGGTTAAATGTCCTTTTTATATCCTATTACCTCTTCCCCATCTCATCCAGACATAATACTTCTTGGCTACATTGTCCTCCAGTAATTGAATCAGGTAATATTTATTGTTGTTATTCTGAACATTTGTCTGAAAAAGTAATGTTATATTTTACAGCAAAAAGTATATTTATACATACATATAAAGAAGGAATTGTTTATCTAAAATACAAACCTGATTTAGCATAGCATCCCAAATATCTGAACCTTCATAAAATACATGTGTCTACACAAAGATAAAGAATTCTTTAGTAGTTGAAACAATATAGTAGTTGATATTTTTATATATGGTCCTTCATAGTCATAATCTTACTATAAATTAAGCATTGGTCCCACATGAAGCACATTTCTTTAATCAATGGTCTCATCAAAGTGCAGGAGCCCCTTTCTCAAAAGAACTTACAAGTACATGTACATGTACCCCATAAGTTTATGGGTGTTTCTTGAAGCATGAAGCACACACTATTTTCAATTTCTATGGCTTTACATGCAAGGTAGGAGATAAGATAAGAGAATCAGAGATAAGAGATAAGAAAATCAGACTTTGACTAGGCTACAGTCAATAGCAATTTTAGTCCAAGAATCCATATTGTCAGTCTAAAGTCAACTCTTTTGTTAATAAAGATATGTAAGGGTCTATTTGGTCGAACTGCTGTGGTCCAGGTTCGAGCCTCGGCTCACACATTGGATCATATGTGAATAGAGTTTGTTTGATGTGTTGTTCTCTACCATGCCACGAGGGTTCTTTCTCCGGGTTCTCCAGTTTTTCCTCCCTCAGCAAAAATCAACATATGAGTTGAGTGATGTATGAAAAATATTTAATGTAGAGGTAGTGAGTGTGAGTACCAGCAGAAGAATAACCACTACATGGATCTGCTGTAGAAAATTATTTATTATTTATTTATTATTTATTATTTATATTTGGAGAGGTTTTGACTCTGAAAATGGCATAGACACATCATGGTAACTTTCCGTCAGGGATTTCTAATGTTTCTATAGATATCAGAGACACTCTCATTGTATAACTCAGAACAGGAAATGTTCCATTTGGTTTTCATCATCATGTCATTTCATTAGTCCAGATGCTGGGCCCCTCCTTCGCCGCTCCTCTTTTTTTATTTGGGCTTCCTGACTAGTCATTTCATATAAACTGTACCTTATCTTTGACTGGACAGTGTGAATCAATAGGTGCTTTGCCTTTAAACACTAGAGACTTCATCTTTGGGGCTTCCTCAGGAGTTGAGGTACTGGATTCTTTTTTAACTTTCTTGGATGTAGGTTCTGTCTTTGTCTTTGTATCAGGCTTTGATTTAGCACTAGTGGAATTCTGTACTGGAGGGGGATCTGTGGGGAGAAGAATTTGATACTGGTTGCCATGGATACAGATGTGCAAGGTTAAAAAGTCTGTGACACATGTGCAACATTGAAGACAAAGACAATGAGGTAACTAAAAGGGAGTACAAAAATTGCTAGAGTGATTGCAATAAACCCATGAAATAAAAATTGAATGTTAGTGTATAATAGTTTAAGGTAACTCACTCACTATAGTTTTAAAGATTTTTATACCAGTGGTAAAAAGCGTATAATAGTTGATTCAGCTGTATACTTTGACACCTGTTCAGCCAACCATATGACAGATCATGAATCAGGGAACAGTTTGATATGAAACTCAGTGCACAAAACATTGCTATAGCAACGTTACATCAGCTTTAATGAAGGTCATTTTCCCAATAAAATAAATAAAAACACATTTTCCAAGGTAAATTTTTTAAATCTCATTTTAAAGAGAGTCCATATCTTTATCTTTCATTT
Source organism: Telmatactis stephensoni (assembly GCA_029948255.1). Classification (NCBI taxonomy): domain Eukaryota; kingdom Metazoa; phylum Cnidaria; class Anthozoa; order Actiniaria; family Isophelliidae; genus Telmatactis; species Telmatactis stephensoni. The sequence continues at coordinate 380,876 of JALIZF010001599.1, read as the reverse complement.
GGCAAAAGAACGAAAAAAATTTGCACTACAAAATCTAAAATATTTAAAATTTTCTATTTTACGAAATAAAAAAATTCATAATTTTGTCAATTACATAGCTCTATATATTAGAAAAAAATTGACAAATTATGAAAGGATTTAACCATTTACAAATGTAGTTTTTGAGACTTTTGCCCAAAAAGATCAACTGCACGATACAGCGTCAGCAAAATAAAAATTCTGCAAGTTCCAGTGTTGCGCGTGCTCAGGATCTTGTGAGTGCACCGTGCACTAAACTATAGTGAGCTACCTTAAAGGTGGTGTTTAAACAAGATGACTTGCAACAATGATTTTCTGTGCAACAATAACATGGATCCTCACTGCCAATGAAAATAACAAAAACTGAAAGATTTTTAGCAAAATTTTTGCTTTGACAACACGTTCCAATTGTTTAATTTGAATTTTGAAAACTTTAATGTAAAATTATGAGTTTGACAAAGCGTTGCATGGAAAATCATTGTTGCAAATTATCTTATGTAATATCACCTTAATAGACAAAAAGAAAACAATGGAAATAAGGTCTACTAGTGTCTATTAGTCTACTAACTATTTTATTTTTTTTGGCAATCACTGTTGACTAGGACTTTACACACAAAACCCAAAAGCCCACAGTTTTTTAGCTTTGAGCTGTAAGGATTTTCAAACCTGCTTGATCAGACTGGATTCTTCTAACTTTCTTGGTTGCTTTCACCCCAGACTTTGACTGTGTCATTTTATCAAGATCTACAGTGATCTGCTTTCCACCATCATTCCAAGTAGCACTATGTTTTCCATGGACTATTGTTGCCTCCAATAGGGATATGTAACATTGTGGATAGGTTGTCCATTTGTCTTTACCTTCATTCCACTGCCAGACATCTGCAAATGGATGAGTTTAAGAACAATGCATTTAACTTTACTAATGAACAAGCTGGCTGTACTGTAGGTCAGCATCAAAGTAATCTAATAGTATCATTGAACCACTACAACACTGCAACCCGGGGGGGGGGGGGGGGGGTACTCCGATCGAAAATGGACTGGGTGCTCGTTGTACCTTTTAGGGGTCAAAATCTGCAATCTGGTACCTTTTAGGGTGTCTCAGACTTAAGTGGACTACCAGACACATAGCTGGTACCTTTTAGGTACTGTTTTGGAGTAAATACACTACCTAAAATAAGCATGACGGGACAATTTCAATGATCTGAATTGAATCTTCAAAGCACATCAATAACAAAGTGTTTCTAATCACTACTTTCATTTTTTATTGTTTTTGAATTGGTACCTTTTAGGGGTAGAAATGAATTGTTGCCACTCCCACTCAGGTACCTTTTAGGGGTCATTTTCAAAATTTCTGACAAGCATCCCCGTCCTCTTATACATAGGAGTCCCCCCCCTCCCCCGAGCACCACAACTAGCATTCACCTTCAAATTATCATCGTCACAGTATTCTTACCAGATCGCCGCATTGTGGCACTTTTTTAAAAAATGCTGTGCTTGAATTAGCCCAATGGGTTTAAAGAGTGCAAATATTTTTTTTGAAAAATATCATTTTTCGTGTCGTTTTCTCTGTCACCTTTTCAATAGAAACTGACCAAAAGGCGTGCCGATTTTGTTGATTTCCAGACAATCCATTAATTAGTGCAATTAAACTGTCAAACGTGTCTGTTTTGTCGAGTCAAAGTTGCTTCATGTCAATCAAACGTTTTCCTTTTTGAAATACTTGGAAATGTTGAAGCTAAGTAAAGAGGGCCGAACTTTGAATCTGGCCGTAGTTAAATAAGCATTGACCTCAGGAGATCGATTTAATTTTCTTTAGAAATACTTATAATAAGACTTATACATACATACATACATACATCAACTTTATTTAAACACGATATTTGTTAAAGCTTGCGCTTGTGGGGTCAAAATATGATCAAAATAAGTCTAAGATTTGTGATAATTTTACGATCCTGATGCATAAACAGTAAATAGTCAAGTCACAAACTTTTTTAGGTTAGAAAACGCCCTTAACTGGTACTTGTAATAAGAATTACTAGATTTGTGATCAAAGTAAGTCTGAGATTGGTGATAAGTCATTGGCCATATTTATACTAGAGACGAATAACTCGTCCAGACAAATCAATTCGTCTGGAATTAGTATAATAATTATTAGTAGACTCCAAACCTACTTTTTACTTTTGTATTTTTTATCAACTTGTACAAACTAAAAATCTACCTTTCATGGATGAAATAAAATCACTCTAACAATACAGGCGTTTCATTAACATTAGCAATAGCAGGTTCCACTTCTACAGATAGGCATCCCGGTCTGAAATACAGATGTCCTACCATTAAAATATTGTACAGGAAAAAATAGCCGGCAGTGAATGGCAAAACAGAAGGCGGTAAACTGCCTATTAATAAAACCTCTGACAATAACAACATAGCATAATTATTTATAATCAATAATATGAAAATAATCATCACCATCATTATCACCATTACAATAATCCTTACATTCTTTATCATCATCTTGAGATAAACATCTGATTCTTTTCTCAAAGCCTGTCTTTGTATTACGTTGGACCATTTTATCAAACGTAACCACCACTGCAGACTTGTTTTGTGTAATTTCCACCGAGTCTTTCCCATCTTTCAAAGAATCACTGATTTGTTTACTTTGTTCATTTGTGTATTTAGTCCACCTATTCTTTCCAGCCTCATATTCCCATAGAGGTGTGGTGTGAACACCATTAACAGTTGAGGTGTCTGGTTCTTTCTTGGCCTTTTTGATTACTGAGCTTGGATTCTGGTTGTCTGGTGCTACAATTTAAGATGAAATGGTTGAAAACCTATTCCTAAATTCTTTGGGGTTTTTTTCCCTATTGGCTGACTGTTGGCCGCAGGTACCTAGAGCACACATGATCTCTAAAATTTTGGAATGTACAAAATAGGTATTGGAAGAATAAAGATGACAAAAAAGAGAGGGGGCAAGGTGACACCATGGCAAGACTTCAGATATTTATTATCAGAAGTTGGTTTGAGTTTCTCAATCAAGCTGGGCAAGAACTAGCAAAGTTGTGTTCATAGCCTGTCAATTTGCCTGGCGCCTGGCCCTTAATGAAGCCACTAGGCGAGGGGGAGGGGAGGGGAGGGGTACTGCTGAACATGGAATACTGTATTTTGGAAATTCCTTTACTGTCATAAATTCTCGTTAAATAATGCCGACCTGTCTACATTTCTTCAGCTATCTCACGAAAAAGAAAACAGCACAATGGCAGATGTAAAGAGATTCAACATATAAATTCATTAAATCTTAGCTGAAGTTTAAGCTTACTACTGATGCTACAAACACGTCAACACTTTCCGATTTCCTGCTCAGACCTTATAAAGTCGAAATTCGCCTACAAATCAAAAATTAAACAATTGACGAAGTATTACTTTTAGATCCATTCAAAGATGTGCATGTTGTGGTAGTAACTTTAAGACTGTACTAACACTAAAACAAACGCGACAGCCACGACAAGACGAACATGTCGCGAGTTCCAGTCTGAGTGCAAAGTACTCTCTTATCTTGTGAAGTTCCTCAAATTTGCTTCTAAATCAAACGTACCTGCTTTTCGTCTTCTTGTAGTCGACATTTTTGCCTATTTAAGAACTCCTTCAAAGAGTTAAAGCCGTCAAACTCAGTGTTGTGCCAGTTCTTACACGTCTTGTCTAAACTCGTCTACTTGCAGTTGGCGGGAAAACAACTCTACCCAGTCTCCCTTCTTGCTGTACCACAGCCAACCCAACGATCCAATTTTCTCGCAGTCTAGACAGAAATACTTTGTGAATTTTTTTCAATTTGCCCAAACCTCTGAGCTTAATTTTGAGCACGGGAGAAAACACAAAAGTACTGAGAGAGAAAAAAACAAGCAATTTAATAGAGCAAAAGGGCGCAAAAATGTTTAATAGCCTCTGGCTTATGAGAACACCATGAATAAATGAATGAATGAATAAATGAATGAATACTTGAATTGGGTTTTTTAAAAGCTCAATACTTTGCATACAAGCTGTTTTAGACACAAAGACCAATTTGAAAATATCAAATGTCAAAATATGGTATATGTTCTCCGAGATATTGTAAATAATTATGAGACATTTTGATCAGCAGAAAAATCAGTTTTAATATCTGTGTGAAGCTTTACTGCAACATCGCATGGTTTTGTAAAACGTTTTTACTAAAGCCAGTAAAAGTGTAGCAGTTATAGTCGTTATAATTCGTTTTTGTTTCATAATCAGTTTATAAAAAAACTATGAAAACAGCCGCTTAGCTTTTTTCCACTGTTGAATACTGCAGATTTCATGTGTGAAATGGACCATGCCGTTACCGTGGCCAATACCATTTTGTCTATAAAAACATTTCGAAATTCCTACCATGACCAGATGCATTGCTGTTTTCACAGTCATTCAAAATCTACTCTATACAAAGTTGTTAACCTCATTTTTGGGGACTGTCAAGCTTGGCTTAGTGTGCCACATCAAGTTTCACAAACAGTTTTGTTTGATTGCCAAATGTTTTCACCAAGGCCAAGATTGAGGAGAACTGGGGAGGCACCCATGCATGGTACATTTTGCCATGGTATCAGATCTAGTTCTCTATCAGCTAAGTTATGATAGGTACTATTCACCATAGGGGGAGAGGTGAGTAGCAGCAGTACACAGACTTAATAAAGTAGATTTCATGCATGTGAAAAGCATTAGGTCACACATGGTTTCATCAGTGATACAGTCATGGCATGACGTGGTCCATTCCACACTCATATCAAAACTGATCTATATTGACAAAATATTGTTCGTAGTATAAACAGTGTAACATCAGTTTCAAGAAAAGAGAAAAAAGGGAGACAAAAAGGAGAGTGAGAAAGAAAGAAAGGAAGAGATCAAATATGCAGAAAATGACAGGATTAAATATCTCTGAGATTTATACAGCCAGTCCTACACATAAAGAAAGGGAAGAAAAGCCATGAAATCAGGAGAAATAAAGAAAAACTACACAAACTGATTTATTAAAATACATCATTTAATTTTCATTTTATGCTCAATGTAACTGGGAAAAATCTCTTTTGCAGAAAAAAATTTAAAGAAAAAAAATGTTCTTCATAAGGTTCTTTCTGGGGCAGTTCATTAGTCTTTTGAAAGCAGTGTGGCCACTTGGTCCATAGAAGTAACTCATTTGCAATAACTTGTTCACTAACCTAAAGAAAGCCAATAAATACAAATACAAGCTTAGCATTGACTATTAAAATAATTAAATTGAAAGGTGGGGTGGGGGCAGCAACCAGGTGTGCCTACAGACAGCAATCCACTAAAGGTTTCCCCTAAATGGTCCTAAAGATGTCCATTAACAAGTTCATGAGCCAACTGGGTGCTCAGTCATGCAAATTCAGGAAAGATCTTTTGAGTTATTATTATGAAAAACAACAGTTCCCATGATCACAGCATCCAGCATGAAAATAACCATCATAGTACAGGGTGATCCCTATTTGTAAGAGCTTTCAGAGTCATAAAACATCTACTCTAGCTAGCAAGAAGTTCCCAAGACTAGGGCTGACTCTCAAGTAAAATTAAATGAGCACAGAATTTGTTGCATTCAGAAATGGTTGACACATTAATTATTAGCTTTGTTGATCCTGCTGCTGTTTTGGTACCTTTAAATGTTGTTCAGTCATCCCTTTAACCTGTTGGAAAGTAATAAAAACTGATGAAATAAAGTTAACTTCAATAACTAATAGTATACTAATCCTTAATGATTCAAATTTACTGCAGAGAAAACATTCCCTCTTTATGAGCTTTTTGACTATCCTACATGTTCTTTCTAAAAATGTGGAACATGATAAATTTGCCACACATGAAAATAAAAATAAAATGAAAAAAAAAGCAAAAAATTTTGTATCAATCCAATCTGTTTGGAAGTGTACTTAATTACTTTGCACTGATCATACTTTGATCATTATTATAGAAAGTATGTTGTTATTTTTGCCATTTAGTGCCTCTAAGTTCTATGAACAGGTTCATTTCTGCATGGTTTGCCAGAAGTTATCAGATGCTTGGCATCTTTGTTGCTATTTCTACCAGTACCTCCAAAGATTCCATGTTGAAAAGCAGTTCTTCAGTCATCCAGGTCACCAAAAATGCAAGATAGGAAAAAAAATTGTCAAGATTATTACTGTAAATGGAAAAATGAGAGGGCTCTCTTATGGACAGAAAAGGAATAAAAAAGGAATCAACACAGTAACTGTAACAGCTTGATTTGAGATACCACCATCTTGTAATTCTGCTGCATACAGTGTTGCTGGATGTAATTTCTTACTTTTTACAGCCTAAATTTGCTGCCAAATCTTCAAAAATCAAAGCTATCATTTCTTCACATGACAACTTTAGTTGGATTCTTTTCTAATCTCCGATGTTTTGACATTGGCAGGATGTATAGTTAGCTCTGCCCCAAGATAAGTGAATCAAGTGCAGTGGAGCATTTTAGAAAGTGCAGGGGCTAAACTGTAAGTCAATGATTACGTAAAATTTACTTGTGGAACTGTATTCTTACTAAAAATATCACATCTCCACCATCCAAGTGATTGATGACTGAATTCTATGTTTAAAGAGAATTCTATAAAGAGACAAGTAAATGCAAGCAACATATTACCAGGTGCTAGCCAAGGACAAAAGTACTTTATTGTAGTCAGTCACAATGTCCTGTTAAAAGAAAAACTGCCAATGGTGACAATGGCTTAACAACACACACATAAATTACTGTTCTAAGCTGCAAAAAAGACCTTAAATTATAAAAGAGAATTACTTAGTTTACATTATTTCAATGATACTATCAGATAGTCAAGCACTTTCCATATAAATGGGAAAACGGCACCACCATAGCACCAGGCCATTACATCAGGAATTCTGAATGTTTTTATAGAAATCACAGCACTGATACAACCATGGCAAAACCTTTTTCCCACTCATATGAAAATAGCTCTATGCAGATGAGCCTCAAGGCAAAGAGTGATATTGTCATTAATGAAACCTCCATATATAGAAACATCCATATTTCACATACACTGTCCATTATAGAGGTCCCAGTCCGACTGTAATCCCAGTATGAAATGTATTACACATGCTTCTTATCCTGAGAAATCCAAGCCAAAGTTCGACTGTTGTTTGCATTTGTAGTACAACCTCTTTCATAAAACATATAATTATATGTATGAAGGTTCAAGGGAACTACCCTAGGCAAAGTATTCATACAGTATCTTGAGAAAGTTTAACGTCAACAAAAAGTCAAAATGATTTCTTATGAGTAGTTTTTCTAGCCATAAGTTAATTTTTGAATAGCAAAATTTTGTCTTGGATTTCTAAGGATAAATTAAACTTCACAGTTCTATCGAAGTTGTCAAGTGATCCTGTTGCTCCTACTGCTTGAGTCAGTGATAACCTGTTTAATAACTGTCATGATACTACTATGTTCTTATGTAGATATTAATTAAGGTGACAAAACAGTGTCAGAGGTTCTAGTCCTTGCACAATGATCCATCCTGCTTTTGTCATAAACTACTTCAAGTACTTCTTTAGGCTTTACTAGTACCAAGATCTTCTAGAAGACATTAGGGGCTATACACAGTGACCACCAATTTCTTATTAACTAAAGGCGGAAGATCCAAAGACATTCAACAAATATCACCTTGTCTTCTGTTGTTGTTGAACAGGCTCTTGTACAGTATTATGCATTATACAGCAGTCTGGCCGAGTATTAACTCACCATTAAAAGATCCTCAGTACAGAACTGTTCTTTTGTACACTTTAAAGAATTCAATGTTACTACAGTATTTGATCAAAATCACTATTGACATCATCTAAATCAATATTCACTAATCAAACAAATGATTAATAAAAGTTATAAAACTGAGTGAAAGAACTTAATATGGAGAACCTATTTACATTATACATGTGATACAACATGACCTATTTAGTTATTTATAAGAAATGAGTCTTGAGTTGGTGTTTAAAAAGTGACACAGCAAGAATCTCACAAGAGATTTATTGGAATGCAATGTATCATGAATGAGAATTTAGTTCATGAATCACTTGCTCAGCTCTTGCTTTAATGAGGCATATTCTTACCAACTATGCACTCTATTTTGGCAAATGCATGAAAGTTTCGAAGCTGTACAGATGGAATACAGTGAATAGAGCATAATGCAAGCAGTGACATGTACTGTAAATGTTACTATTGAGCAAAGAGATGCAAGAGGTTACTGTACTTACTTCAACACAAAAAGTACCAAGCAAAGAATTAACATGAGTGCTTGTTTTTTAAAAAGGTTATCCAAGAGATGTGTTGAACATGGAATGAAATCAAAAGTGGAAGAGTTTCATGCCAATTTTGCCTCCATTTCACAATTACAGAAGATACATAGAAAAAGAAGTGTGTTTATACTATTGTGATCAGACAGTATAATACCAGTTCTCACTCATGTAGTATTTTACAGCTTGATACTTCTTGCATGAGTATATCCTTTTTAAAATAGATGCAAAGGGCTGTTTCAAAAGGTGTTGTTGGTATAATAGCAGCAGATCTGTACACTGCATAACTATGTGGTATTTACCAAAACAATATTTCCGATAATAAATACAATGATTCAAACAAACAGTGAACATGAATATCATACAGTTTGGTTAATCTGAATACCAGCACTTTTTGAAACAGATGTACATGATATAATCACAATGTCCCATGTAAGAATGTTATTTAGCATCGTCATAAGTAATGAATGTATTATTACAATTCATAGAATGATATAAAGCATGCCTGGTTGATTTATGTGTCCTTAAAGCATGACCTGTTAGATCTTCTCAGTGATAAATGGATGAGTAAGGGCCTCATTGAGAGACAGGCGCTTGGCAGGGTCTAGCATCAATATTTTATCCAGTAGGTCTTTGAGTTGGTTGACTTTGGTCTTGTTGGCTTCATCTAGCTTATGGAAGCCAAACAAAGACTCAATGATCTCTTTTGTTGGGTTAATGGAACTCATGACAGTCACTTTTTCCTGGAAGTAAAACAAACCTCCAAAAAATTAAAGAGGGAGGAAGGAAGGGAGGGAGGAAGGGAGGGAAGGGAAGGGAAGGGAAGGGAAGGGAAGGGAAGGGAAGGGAAGGGAAGGGAAGGGAAGGGAAGGGAAGGGAAGGGAAGGGAAGGGAAGCGAAGGGAAGGGAAGGGAAGGGAAGGGAAGGGAAGGGAAGGGAAGGGAAGGGAAGGGAAGGGAAGGGAAGGAACAAACAAATGAAGGAAGAAAGGAATGATGGAATGTACAAAGGAAAGGAGGAACAAAGAAAGGAAGAAAGGAAAAAGGGGATAAAGGGAGGGAGAGAGGAAAAGAGGAAGGAAGGAAGCTGTAGGAAGGAAGAAAGGAGGGAGAGAGGAAGGATTGTCTCTACAATGGATGGCTTTATAGCATACAGTGTATATCTTTCTATGATGGACATCTTCCTAGAAGGCCCTCCTGTTCTCTTGACAACCATTGTATAGAGTTCTGACTAATAAAAACAACTTACCCTCTGTGTCACTTTATCCACTTCATGGTACAGAAAGTTGCAGCTCTCATCAAAGTGCTTGTCTTTCAACATTCCTTTACGAATCATCTTGTTTGGTATCTTGCCCTTGTAATCCATCATTAGTTTAAGCATTTCATTGTTGGTCTTACCAGGAAACATGATCTTGCCTGTGTACAGCTCATAGATAGTACAGCCCACAGACCATAGATCCAATGCATAGTCGTACTTTGATCCTATGACTAAAAATTCAAGACGTTAGCTAAAGTTGAAGGCATTTCAGAGACTTATTTTACATGTATACAGCTATTTCAAAAACTTTTGAATACTGAATAGTACTATATTCTAAGTACCTACAATACACACGGATAACCAATGAGATATGGAATCGGGAAAAAAAGGTGTGCGTCCACAGAGTGGACAGCGTGGGAGTAAAGAGTTATCCGTGTGTAGGGATTCGCAACACGCCGTCAGGGGTGGGTGGGTGGGTCGTCGAGATGTTTGCTCCTCGGTTGTCAAGAGGAACTGTGACAAAAGCCTGAGGGCTGATTAATATATGCGTTGCAAAGCATTGTGGGATCTCATTGTTATGTTAATTATCCGTCTTTATTTCCGGTAATTAGAATAGTACTATATTCTAAGTACCTACAATACACACGGATAACCAATGAGATATGGAATCGGGAAAAAAAGGTGTCACATCCTCTGACCGGATATGCGTAGGGTTGAATATGAAAAACTGCAAGAACACATGGTATCATAGAACAAGAACTTTTATTAGCACGTTCCTCCCATTCTTCAAGTTAAAGGAGGACATTAAGGGAAAGCTGGGCTAAAACCTCTTAACATATTTAAATTGTCGTAAGCAGTTCCTACTTGGCCAACATTGGGTGAGACTCCCGAGAGAAGAGAGGAGGGTGACGACACCGACATTATTCTGGCTAGTTGGATATAGTATGCAGAGATAATGGTTTTGTCAATAAATTCTTTGAATCCGTTGCACGACGAGTTATTTTTGAACATCTTTGGTGGAGGAAATCGGGAATCGGGAATCATACCTTCCAGATTGAAAGGACCTCTTAAAATGGCAAAAATACTTATGTAGGGAGACCTTGTTTTTTATCCAATCTAGCACCTGGTAAGCTTCATCATCGTAAGGGGCAAATTCGACTATCTTTTCCCAACAGTCAATATGAGTATGAAGTTGGCCAGCTACAAACGTGTCGGGGTTGGGAAAAAGTAGATCCCTTAAATTTGGGGTCACAGAGCCCTTTGAGATATTAACAACCAAATCCAGGTCAAAAGGTCGGGCTGTCGTCCCTTCCGAGTTCTCCTGGGGATGCCTTCAAAGTCCACCCATTGGACGCAAAAGGTGTTACTAAGCTTGTCAAAGAGATCCTTATATCATTTGACTCTATGGCGGGACGGGTCTGAGAAAAAATAAATAAATAAATAAACAAACTAAATTTGAAAGCAAAAAACGGCATGAGACATAGACCCCAGGAGAGGGAAAGGAGGACAGCCTGACCCAGATAAACTGGGGGGAGAATTTTACTCCTGTTTCAGGTTGACGTCCCCCCCTCGGGAATGAGTTGCGAAAAGGAAAACAAAAACAAAAACAAAAACAAAAGACTCATGCAGTAAAAAAGGACGCTGAATGAATGCCAAACTGATGTTAAATTTATTACAATTCAGTAAAGCGTAAATTGGCATCTGGATCGAAGCGAGTTTTGTCTAGGGTTCTATGGAGTCTATCCAGTGATGAGGCGACAGAGTCGAGCTATAAATAAATAAATTTGTCAGCTTCTAGGGTCTTCTAGAGCGCATTTTCCATGACGGAATGATCAAATGCGCTATAACTAAATCATATAAATCAAACAGAAATGGATTAAGAATCCCAACTGGCAAGGAGGCAAACTAGTTGGCTATATTAGCTTATATTAGCTTATACTTTTCGTCCAAAGTAAGGGCCGGGGCTGCTAGCTGTTGGGCCGGTCCTTGTTGGATTGGATGTTAGGCTGGACCTTGTTGGGGAGGTACTTGTTGGACCGGTTATTGGGCTAGACCTTGTTGGGGAGGAGCTTGTTGAGCTGGTTGTTGGGCTAGAACATGTTGGGGAGGTAAGTGAGTTTGTTGATTATCTGGCTATACCGCTGGAAGCTGAGGCGCTAATGGGAGCTGGGCTGGATGCTGGCCTAAAGGCTCAAAGAGCGACGAAACAAAAGGATTTGAGCAAAGCAAGTGGACAAAGGGGGAGGAATCTCCAAGGGAATACAAACTTAATTAAGTACAAAAGGATAATTTATGCGAAAAGAGACTAAAGGAAATTTTGACAAAAGAAGGGAATAATTAAAGTTATAGAACGATGTGAACTTTAAGAAAATAATACCAAAGTTAAAGCATTTTTTGAAACTCTCTTCTAGACCATTTAAAGGAAAAAACTACTTTAGGCACGGATACAAAACTTGGAAATTAAGTACATTTAAAAAAGAACTTGCGAATTCAGTTTGACGAGTTTTGGGAAGCGAGGGATAACTTTTGGTATGACAAAATGTTGCTTGACTCTTTGGATGGTAACTGAGGGAATTTAAGCACGACACACAGTGTGCAAATTAAAAGTCAAAAACAAATGAGATTTTGGGGTTATTCTAACAGCGTTCTAGCTGATTCGATTTTGGGACAATACAATCAACTGGACGTTATTTGGTGTGGTTCTCTTAGGGGCTTTCAGAAATATAACTCCTAGCACGAACACACAGCGTGCAACACTACATTTAAACCGGTAAAAGGGAATAGGCTTGTACGAACACACAGCGTACCGATTAAGCGTAGTCAGTTCAGTTTTTGACTTACAATGTTGTTTGACTCTTTGGGTGGTAACTGAAACAAATGAGCTTCTGGGCAATTCTAACAGCGTTCTAATCCTGGTACGATTTCGGGGCAATACAATCAACTGGACGTTATTTGGTGTGGTTCTCTTAGGGGCTTTCAGAAATATATCTCCTAGCACGAACACACAGCGTGCAACACTACATTTGTAAAAGAAAATGAGCTTGTACGAACACACAGCGTACCGATTAAGTTGAATTAGAACCTACCTCAAGGTTTCCTTTTGGGGGGAATTGACCTTGCATGAGCAACGCCGGGTGCTTGATCATTAACTCGAGGAAATTGAACATCCATAAGTGAGATGACGGCGTGTCGCGATCAGGAAAGATTCCAAAAGTCGAGATGTTTGCTCCTCGGTTGTCAAGAGGAACTGTGACAAAAGCCTGAGGGCTGATTAATATATGCGTTGCAAAGCATTGTGGGATCTCATTGTTATGTTAATTATCCGTCTTTATTTCCGGTAATTAGAATACTGCATTCTGCATACTGAATAATGCATTCAAAGACCAAAATGCCTTGTAGTTCAGTTTGTTTTGGAGATGACATAGTGAAAATCCTCTATAACAGCTATAACTAAGCAAATAAGTGGCAAAACAACAATGGAAATGATCAAAAATGCAATTTGTAAGTCTTGGAATGCACTATTCAGTATGCAGAATGCAGAATTCAGTATTCAACGTTTTTTGAAATAGCTGTATACTCCAACTCCGAACTTGACTTAATAAGTACCTATTTATACAGCTGCACTTCACTGAAGATGAATAAAGAGTTTTGCCTTTAAGGATACTACATGTAGTAATCAATGGCCAACTTCAATAGCAGGGGGGGTGGGCTGGTACAAAAGACAAATGTATTGCTCACCCTTTACTGTTCCCTACCCTTTATAGACAACACAATTTATACCATCTGGCCTCCCCCCCTACCCCCCCCCCCCCCCCCCCCACACACACACACACACACATACACAAACACAACATTTATACGTGTGTGCAAAAGCTTTTTGTAGCCCCTTTCCCTTTATGAAAATGTAGCCAGCCTCTATTTGTAACAGCCACCCTCCCCCCCCCCCCCCCCCCACTCCCCCAACCTGCAAATAATCACTGATTCCTTATTATTGTAGTTATGTTTTGAACATTGCATTTGTGTTTCTATCAGGTTTGGTGAAACATTGCAAAGAAAGAGACAATTGTGCGTGGGTAATACAGTACACTATAGTCAGAAAAGTGCTTGTGATTTGTTCAAATAACGAAGAACAGGAAAACAAAACAAAGGACAGGTATTGTGCATGTAGAACAAAAGGCACTGTTCGTCATTATCCACACACTCTTTGTTTTTGTTATTTGAACAAATCACAAGCATTGTTCTACACTGTAATCAGTGGATGACCCATAATTGTACAAATGTACTTACTTATTTCAGGTGCCCTGTAAAATCTACTAACTAGGTATGGAGTGATTTCACAGTCTTGAGAAAATGATGCTGAACCAAAATCACACAGTTTTATCATAAGTTTCGACTCATTGACCTGTAAAAAAGTGAAATGAACAGTGAAATGATAAATAGGAAAATTACACAAAATAAAATAGGATATAATAAAAAAAATTCAATTCTAAATCTCTACAGTGAAATCAACTCTCACAACTACAACTGGACATGTACATTAACTGCAGTGGTGCTTCTATTTATAACCAATAAGTGTTCAAACCTTTATTAACACTACAGGTAGCTCTAGTCCCAGCGCAATAATTGTTTTCATGTAATTTATGTACCATAAATTGAACCTCTATTCAACATGCACCTCTGTTCAGCCTACACGCGTACAGGCAAGAGTCTGAAGGTGTCTTCTTAATAGAGCTCGAGGTACTACAGCTGTATTTTCTAAATAAGCCATAGATGACTTTCAAAAATGGCAGGCTCATTGTTCACAAGAACAAGGCCAGAAACGCCTCAGGAGTCCAAAATCATTATGTCATCAAATGAGTGTAAATTTATTCTGTAAAATGCACAGAAAATAGTTATTTCAAAAGGAAGAGGACCATGTCGTCTTTGATAGCAATAGAAGTATCACCACACTTATTTTCTGGTAACATGAGGCCTTTGTGACCTCGTTCTCATGCAGTAGGCCGCCACTTTTGAAAGTCGTCTATAACTCACAATGAAGATAATTGCACTAAAACATATATTAATGTAAACTGCAGACAGGGTATGTTCTAAAATCTCCCATACAAGTAACAACATTGACTGTAAACATTAATAAAGGACTCACCAAGATGTTATCAGGTTTAATGTCTGCATGCAAGATTCCTGAACGTTTGAGTAATTTTAATGACAAGAATAGTTGTTGACTGTATGATCTGACTGCCTTGACATGAAGACCAACATTTTGACCATATTTCTTTAAAACCTCTCTGAGATTCATACTGTAAGCACAAAATAAACATTATGATCATTAGAATTTTGTTTTGTGACAACTCTATATTCATTAAACAAGCAGTAGTACATATTGTGGTTGTCCTTTTTGGCTAGCGACTGGCAATTTTCACCATCTATGAATAGCTGCTCTATCACTGGCAACTGTTTATCATCAAAGAATCCTTTCCACCTTTGATAGTTCAGTTGCCTGCAACTTCATTTCAAAAGGACAACCCTGCATGTTATCTCTATTTATCTAGTATATTTGTATATGGCCATCAACAACAACAAATTTACTTGTAAGTCAAAACAAAATCACACTAAAATGCAAGTTCATGTAGCCCCTCTAAACTAAAGACAACACTTGATGTATCCCTTTATGTTAAAATGATTTGAAATACCTTAGAGACTCAAAGACAAGACAAAGATGGTTCTTGTGGAAGAAATGTCTAAACAATCGTAGACAGTGATACTTGTCATCAGGATCAGCATCATTAAGCTTCTTTAAAAATTCTAGTTCTTTTAAACCTGTCTTGTGCCTGTTATAAAGCAGAAAAAAATATGTTTAGATAATGAGAAGAGCTTGGATTTTAGGATGGACATTGCATTGCAGTGGAACAAAACCCAGGTTAGTACATGTACATCTGTGAATCAGCTATAGAATTCTTGTTCTAGACACCCAGCAATGTACCCACAGATATATGTACTAAACTGTGATTGGCTAACACTTAGTTAGATTCTAAGGACGCTTGTTATTGGTCAGTTTACATGGCACTGACAGTCACAACACAGCATTGTTCATTATACACTCATATTAAATGAGAACTGCTCTTACATCATTTCATTATTCCTAATGATTTTGATGACAACTTCTTGACTGCCCCTGGCCTGATCTCTTGCTCTGACCACATTACTAAATACTCCACTACCAGAAAAGCCATAAACATTGTATCTCTTGTCAAGTTGTTCACTAAGACGAACACCTATAAAATAATATAATATTACGTACAATAATTGATCAGTAATGGTGATACATGTAGTTCAGTTTAAGATATCCTTCACTTTCGACATACAAAGGAACTAGAATGAGGCTACCATCATAAAGCTCACTTTTGTTTTGTTACAAAGAGTTTATAGACATAGCCTTGTCTTGATTCCTTTTGCATGTGGCAAGTGAAGTATGCCTCAGCAGTCAGCTGGCTCTAGGGATATTTAAATTCTGTTAGATTGTAACAGCATTCCAAGGTGCAGCTGTTTTGGTTAACATAGCAAGCAGAAAAAATGACAGCTAACATTACTAACAGGGTTCCATGCAGGAATGGTGACATGTGACAAAATTCTGAATTCTCCTGTGGGATAGCCTACTTCAAATATTTGCTTGAATGATTGTAGACAGTGCAGTCAGAATCGAGGACTAAGGTGAGCTAGGATAATTACAATTCGTCATCAGTTAAAAATATTTTGTGGAGACTTACGGTAATATCCTTCTGCATCATCCCAATTATCAGTCAAATTAGGATTCTCTTTTCCTACATCCACTTTCATAAGCATTTGACCACCTGGGCTCTGGTGAAATCAAAACCTTGAGTCAGTAATGCAAGCATTAATTTTAGAATGTAGCAAATTCAATAACAATTTTGAAGCCAACAGAGTACACTTTACTCTCCCCTTCTCTATTGGTTCTCCATTTACAGGTATTCAAAGCTAATATTTATAGCTGCATGAATTTGGCAGAAGTTAAATCAAGTGTACTGTACATGTATGTGTGAAGTCACTGGGGAATGAAGTCAAGAATTGGTTTGCTTAGAACATTGGATCCTTCATAAGGTCGGCAGTGTTACAGAAATTGGAAACCATCTAGAGGATCCACTATGAGGATATTTTGGAAAACATTGAGAAAAAAAGGGCACAGAGTCATCTCACACCCCTCCCCTAAATCCACCCCACCCCATGCCTTTCACTTTAACACCAGTCACTACATTTTGTCTTCTGATACTTACACTGTAGTTTTCAGAGAACATATCATCCATAGCAAACATGTCACCATTCGCTGAAGTTTCTTTGGTATCATCTTCCTCATCTGATTTACCTTCCTTGTCATTATCGCCTCCCTTACCAACTCTCAAATTACCACTTTCGCCATGTTTCTGACTTGATGACAATGCCATATCTTCTTCAAAGTCTTCAGTAGCCCTTTTCTCCACTGCTTTACTATCATCACTTTCATCGCCACTGCTACTATCACTATCAGAGTCTGATACTTTAGGTGTCCCTGATGTGTCTACAGACACAGAGGCAGACGTAATCCCTGCATATTTGCTCACAATAGCCTGACGCTCCCTACGCCTGCGTTCAATTATCTCATCTTCATCCTCTTCAGATTCCATCTCAAAGTTGTACATTTCATCACTTTTGAAAGGAACAATAATAAAAACATGTAAAATGAACTCCCTTACTATGTGCGTTTTTTTACTTCCTCCTTCCTAGAAAACCAACACCATTTCAATCATGATCTGTTCTCCATGGTCAGACATATGGAATATAGGTAGATGCCTAGTGCATCATTTACAGGTAATACTGCTACTGCACAAGCTTAGGTGACCAAAAATTAATTTGTTCTACACATAGGAACCCAAACAAAATGGCTCAGCTCCTAACTTTTAACTCTTAGAGCCCAGAGGGTTCCCAATAATTTTTCTTGGACAGCAGCTTTGATAGGTTTTCAATCTGAACTCAGTGAGCTGCCTCCTCGATACTTAAGCTTTCACACATTTTTTATAGTTTATTCATCTATTTTTTCCAGAAAACCTAATCTGTGCTCCCTAGAAGCAATGGCAGCTGGTGGCTCAAGAAGTTGCTACTCTTATTGAAAAATGACACCACCCCGTACATAATGAGGGTTTATGCTTTCCAGGCACTCCACTTTTGAGTGCCAGCTACTTTAAATTGAAGGGGTCCATACAAAAATTGGGTGTTTACTAATCAAATTCTAAGTTCTCTCCAAAGATCAATTAATTTTCAGGAGAATTCAGGGATTGATCTAAGGTAATTTGTTTTTGCAGGGATCTCTAGTTCAATTAATGACTGCCTACTTTAACATCTCTGGAGAACACTGTACTAGTTTGATTGAGAGTGTATATTAACTCAATTGATTTGAATTGCATAATTTTGAAAATCTGCTGTAAGTATAAAAATCACTTACTTGGACTCTGGCTTGTCCTTTTCTTGGTGAGCTCCTTCAGAAATACTACCCTTGTATCTATCTGAGGCACGCCTTTCACGCCTTGATCTTGGTGATCGAGATCGACTTCTCCTGCTATGTCTTCTAGGAGATCTACTTCTAGGAGACTGACTTCTTCTACGATACCCTTGTCCTGGAGATTTGCTTCTTATTGGAGATCTAGCCCTAGGTGGAGACCTTGGTCTTTTTCTGGGTGAGGAACTTCTTTTGGGTGATCGGCTATATTTTGGTTTATCAGTAAGTCTATTTCTACTTTCTCTGGATCTGCTTCTTTGCCTAGAAGATGGAGATCTTGACTTA
This sequence comes from Telmatactis stephensoni, assembly GCA_029948255.1. Classification (NCBI taxonomy): domain Eukaryota; kingdom Metazoa; phylum Cnidaria; class Anthozoa; order Actiniaria; family Isophelliidae; genus Telmatactis; species Telmatactis stephensoni. The sequence goes on along the minus strand of JALIZF010001599.1, from coordinate 362,446 downwards.
GTTCTCTTGTCCTGTGAAGATTGCCTCTTAGATGGAGAATATCTGCTTCTACTGCTAGAATTTGGACGATTGTTTTTGCCATCATCTGTTGACCTATCTCTAGCTTGCCTATTTTCTATAGAACTTTGTCTTATATTTGGCTTAGATTCATGTGAATTTTCATTATCTGCTGACCTATTCAATTTTTCGATATCCTTTGAAGTTCGTTCATCTGTACTTCCCAATTTGCGAGGGATTTCGGGTTCTTTTTCCTGTGAATGGCTTTTATCAATGCTGTGATTTTTTGCTAAGTCTTTTGAGCGTCCAAAACGATCCCTAGATCCTGATCTTTCCCTTTGTTCTCTGGAACCTTCTTGGACTCTTGACTTCTCTTGAGTGTCTCTTTCTTTAGATCGACTATGACCTCTATCTCCTTGGTTTGTTTGATCCTGAGAAGTTGATCTTTCAATTGCTTCTTGCCCTTTCACTGGATTTTGAAGTTTCTCTCTTTTGCAAAGGGCTTTTGTCTCTTTGATTTGAGTCTTTTTTCAGTTCTTTTGAACGACCAAACATATCTGTTGACTTAGATCTTTCTCTACGACTTCTGGGTCCCTCACCTGAAGAATCATGCCTTTTTCGATTCCTCTCGTGAGAACTATTATGCTCTCTCTTTTGTCTTTCAGGTGATCTGGACCTGTAGCTCTTTCTTTGACCCTCGTCCTGGTCATGCCTTTCTTGTTTTCTATCTGGAGAGTGTCGACTTTCTCTCTTGTACCTTCCACTTTCCATGTCTTTTACATCTTTTTCCATTCTTTTTTCATGATAATATTTTGACTCACTATCTCGATCTATAGACTTATCTTCTAAGTCTCTGTTCCCTCTTTCTTTTTTAATGTCTTTATCTCGGTCACTACGTCTATCTGAAGAGCTGTAATGCTCGGATGCAGATTCCTTTATAGATACAGCATCCCTTCCTGAACGTGCATCGTTTTCAAGCTGTTGTTGGAGATAAGCTTTGCGCTTTTCTAGCTCTTCAAGCTCACCCTCAATCGCTTCCATCCTCATCTTTTTGCCAGACGGCTCTGAACTCGATTCCACCGAGTTTTTTCGGTGTTTATGCTTATGTTTATGCCGTCTTTTGCGCTCTTTATCTTCGTCTGAGTGTTTGTGGTGCTTGTGATGCTTGTGTTTGTGCTTCTTTTTCTTCTTTTTATGTTCATTCTTGCGTTCGGATGAAGCATTCGGACTAGAGCGGCCATTTTCGGTCTCTTCAGCTTCGGAATTACTGAACGGCAAAAAGCAACACAAAGAAACAATCAAAAACAATTGAACTTAATAAACAAGCCTTTGGACTATATTGAAATGCGTTCTTACCTTTCTGGTCCATTTCTTGGACTCTCTTCCACTTTATTTTCTGTTCTATTCGATAGATCTGTCAAATCACCGATGGCCGCCATTTTGATGCTTCGTCCATGTGTCGGTGAGTACGTCACTAGGTCCAGTGTCTCTCAGTTCGATAGTGCTCTCCTGTGGGGGATCCTGTCGAGGACCCAGTTTGTACTCTTTTTTTTTTTTCCTTGTCACAAGTTGCTCCAAATTGTTTAAAAAGATGTTCAAAATTTATCAAAAAGTTGTTCAAGACTTGTTCAAACATTTTTCCGTAACTTATACACCTTGATCTTTAACTATCTTTAATAACTTATTAACAGGAATTTACAGCATTTTTGGCAGCTAATATAGACAATATACAGTTAACTGAAAATAACTCAGATAACTGCTTCAATCTGGTTCCTGGCAGACCACTGTTTGACAGTCCTAAAACCCTATAGATTTAATACTGCACTCTGTTTACAAACTGTATTATGTCATCAAAGCAAAAGAACTGAACCAATGTTAGTACTCCATGTTCAATTTGTTTTAAATTGTGGATGAAATGTTCAAGAAAGAAAGAATTTGCTCAATTAAATGAAAAAAAAAGTTGATGGAAAGAAAAAAAGTTGTCTAAAATCTGAAAAGTTACTCAAAAGTTGCCAAGCAACTTGTGGACTGAGCCCTAATCTCTTTCCATCCTCTTCCTTTCTCTTCTCTTTTCTTCTCTTCCTGTGCAGTCTCTTTTCTTCCCTCCTCTTCCCTTCTCTTTTCCCCTCTTCTCTCCTCTTCTTTTCTCTGCACTACTGTCCTCTCCTCTACTGAACTGTCCTTTCCTATTCTCTCCCTTCTCTTCGTTTCCCTTCCCTTTTTTATTCACTTCCATACATTCCCTCGTATATGATTTCATTAGATTTGCGCAATTTGTTGATTTATATGCCTTGACGTCATTGCTAAGCTAGCCCATTTCCGGCCATAAATTCTGGGGTTGAACCAATCAGAATGCTTGTTATATTCATCTCAATTATGTAATGCAAAAAATACAAAGTCGGTCCCGTGATCACTTCGAAACTGAACTGGGACAATCTCCAGATATACAGTTTACGGTGTATTTTGTTCTTGCTTTTATACAGAAGATATCAAAAACGAGCATGAGAAATAGTCCCTACTTTTTCTTGCTTTTGTGTGGTTGTGTGTTGGGCTGCCAAGCTCTCACTCCAAGCGTCATCAAACATCTGACAGATCTCGATCCAAGGATGACCAAAGCGTTGTCCATGTTGTCCATGGTTGCCAACCGCTCGGCGTTAACCTATGCTTCTGTTATTGCCAACGTTTCAGACAAATGTACTTGGGCAATTGGAAACCTTAGCAGAAGTTTACAAGGGAAATGTAAGTCAATTTGTTCGTGTAGAACGTCTGGAAGCTAGCTTTTGATCGGGTTCTCGGATTTCTTGTCTGCCAAAGTTTGGTATTTTTTTAGTGCAAATGACATTTGACAGACATAAGATTCAAATCGACATTCAAAGCTCAATTTTAGACAAATGTAATCGGGCAATTGGAAACCTTAGCTGAAGTTTACAAGGGAAATATTTTATCTGATTTGCATTAGGCAAGCATACATTGCATTCGTGGTCATAATAAACGGCTTATATTATTTCACGTATGAGTGTGAAGTTCGTGTGAAGCGGACCGTAAGTGCCATAATTATCACGCTGTGAACGCATCGGTGCTCAGTGCTCTCGCTCTGCCGTGACCGTGCCGTTTTCACAGTCATATCAAAACTGCTTTATTATTAACTTACGCTGCACTGTCTGTCGATTGTAATGTTTTTCCTGACGCAGTCAATAAGAAATATAAGACCAACCAGTTGATCATTCAATATCGATAACCGATGAATAATCCAAGACGAATAACTGATTTTTGTAAAATGTAAAGTATTATTTATGTCCCAGAAAGGGGAAGGGAGAGGGGCTTATTATGACAAACTAGGTGATATTACAATTTTACATACTCAATGGAGTGCATTTTGATCGTCACAAGTGGGTACATTGTACAAACAACAACCAATATATATAACAACCAATATATATAACAACCAATATATATAATCATTAGCATATCTGACATGACAGATGTCAGTGATTTTGATTACTGGTTGTGATGATTGCAGACACACATGATGATTTTCAGGTAATGATCAAAACTCACTCCAGCTACCATGTAAACTCCAGCAAGCAATGTAAAATCACCTACAACTTTAGTGAGCGGAGAGGAACGGTTTAGGGAGGAGGGAGAAATAGCCCTAAAAAAGTAGGGAGGAGGGAGAACAGAGGCAGAAAAATTAGTTTGGGAGGAGGGAGGAAAACAATTATGAGATGTAGTAAAGGAGAAATGGTTGAGAAAAAGTAGGGAGGAGGGAGAAATAGGCTCAAAAAGTAGGAAGGAGGGAGATTTAGACTCCTGTTCCTCTCCGCTCTATAGTGTGTTGTTGACTTTAGGCATGAAGGTAACAGGGACTGGTATATGAAGCTTTTTGGTGGGTTTGAAATTTTTTGTAATTTGCCCTTTTTTGGGAGGGAGGGGGGCAGGGGTGGAATGTTTGGGAGTCAGAGTGGTTTTGATGTTAAAATTCACTACTAAGGCATTTTTTGGTAGCATTGCACTTCATCATGAGAAAAAGATAGGCTGCAATATATAGATAGCCATATCTAGCTGAGCCCTAACGTTTTAATAATGAATGATTTAATATTATATTCTTTGAAGATATTGATGCAACTGGAAAAATCCCCAGTGGAATTAGCCAAGGCAATTTTTTGTTGATGGGTTCATACAGTGCCTGTCAAGCCATCCCTTCCTCGCAGTACTGTATGGCCAATATGTATGTTATCATAAAATACAAAGTAAGCAACATTAATTCTTCACATTAATTATAAGCTTTATGTCATAACTTACTGTACCATATTTACTCGAATAAGCGCCTCCCCCAAATTAGCGCCTCTCCCGAATAAGCGGCCCCTTTGGACAAAAAAAAATTATAAGCACCTCCCCCCGAATAAGTGCCTCGCACCTCGTTATAGTATACTAATACCAGTACTGTTGTAGTAGTATCATGTTGATATGATTGATATTAAAAGAAAAGCATATATGTTGACAGTTGTGTACGCGTTTCCTACCGTTGAATAAGCGCCTCCCTTGAATAAGCACCTCCCCTGAATAAGTGCCCCGTTTTAGACGTGAAAAATTTAATAAGCGCCCTGGTGCTTATTTGAGTAAATACGGTACACGTAAACTCAGTGATGAGGTTGGGCTTAGGTGCTCTAATGCCACCACGAGGGATGCCCATCCCCGGTGGTAAGGAGGTAACCATGGTAACCATCCACAGTCCACCACCTAGCACCTGTCACACTGAATGCAGTCAGTGGAATTTTATACTTACCTGTACTATACTTACCACCAGGGATAGGAGGGAGGGACAAAAACAGCAGCACTCAAGCAACAAGGGATCACACGATCCACAGCAGCAGCAAGCACATAGGGCCGGCCCTGTAACAAGGGTGAAGGCACCGGACGGTGTAAACTGCAGGTTACGGGTTGCAGGTTATGGGTTGCGGGTTGCAGGTTGCGGGTTGCGGGTTGCAGGTTGCAGGTTGGAATATAAAGAATCCACATTATTAATAATATTAAAGCTTTTCACCTTGATAGATTGATGTTTGGTTTATTAGCACTTCTGAATTATGAATGGAGTTACTGTAGTTCGATCGATCCGTGGCTAAAACTAAACCCGTATGATGATGAAATAGTGGTAAATATTTTCTTTTTTCAATGCCTTGATGCTTTAAAATGTATTTATTTCGTTATTTTGTCAAGATGGATTATTTTACCGCTGTTCAAAGGCACTTCTTTCTCCATTCGACATGAAAGTCTGAAAACGGCGGTACAGTCCCTTGCAGCCATTGCATGACGCGTGACGACACGGTTCTTGCTCAGGGTGTTGAATTAAAAGGTCGTTTCCCAACGAAAATCATCATCACATCAGAAAGCTAGCAAAATAAAATGTAAGCACGTTTAAAGAAATATTGAAAAAAGTACTAGATATTCATTAAAAATCAAGTCTTTTCCAAAATTCGCTGAGAATGACTTCTTGGTCTCAGCTTGTGGTCGCCGGATTACGTTCACGTGGCGTGATTATCAACCGTACTCGGATTACCTGGCGTTCCCAACTCGAATAACGGCATTCATCACGGAGTCTTTATGACTAAGTTCGAGGTGAATCGAAGTACGAAATAAATACATTTGAAAGCACCAAGGCATTGAAAAAAGAAAATATTTACCACTATTTCATCATCATATGGGTTTAGTTTTAGCCACGGATCGATCGAACTACGGTAACTCCATTCATATAAATAATTCAGAAGTGCTAATAAACCAAACATCAATCTCTCAAGGTGAAAAGCTTTAATATTATTAATAATGTGGATTCTTTATATTCCAACCTGCAACCTGCAACCCGTAACCTGCAGTTTACACCATCCGTGAAGGCACCCCGCAGCAGCAGCAGACCACTGACCAATGGTCCATGACTTTAACTTTGCCTAAATTACATTCAGCCACATCTATAGTTGAAATGCTGCACCAGTTATGTGCTGCACCATATCATTCCAAATTATTAAGTTTGGCATCTGAATCTATTTGGAATGGCTCTTTTGATTTGGAGTAGCAAAGCCATTCTACACACCTGCAGGAGCTGGTTGTATGAAGGGTGAATAGCACTATCCAGCGGATAAATCCTTATCCAGCAGATAAAATCTATACAAAATCTATACAGGTGGATAACTCTTATCCGGTGGATAATTTTATCCAATCTTCATACAACCAGGCCCTGGCTCCAATTGCGCAAAGGGTGGATAGCAATATCCATTGAATAAATCTGTTGTACTAATAACAGTAGATAAATTTATTGGAAAATACCATCATTACTCTACTGGATATGGATTTATTTAATGAATAGTGCTACCAGGACCTGATCCAGGTGAATAACCATACAGCTTATAACAGAGTGCAGAGTCTGGTTCATATGTTTCATAGAAGCAACAACAAGTCTCACTCTATTTTTGTATTCACTGAAATTTTGTGCTCAAAATGGTGATATACATATAAGTAGATGCAGAAGCATCCTACAGAGATTTGATCAGTATTTCAATATTTTTTCCGACACACATGAAAAAAGAATCGCTTAATATTGTACATGTATCATTCATAGCCTGTTCTTACAAGATGGGGATTGTGTTTACCCAATGTATGCAGTGAAATGGACATAGCAGTTGGATTGAAGGACATCATCAAAGGTGCATGCTTAAAATAATATTATAAGTATCATAACAATTTAAGTCATATAGTCAGCCCGGCCTCATGTACAGTAAGTTTGGCTAAAATTATTGCATTGGTTACTAGTTACTAGTGTGTGAACTTCTGAGAATGATCAGTCCCAAGTCTAATTCCCAGTATCCTCACATACTTCAATGTTTCAATTCCTCCAATTTTTGTAGCTTTAATTAGCTTTCAATATAATGCCTGTAAAACAGAGCACTGATGAAGAGAGGGCTATGGGTTAAAAAGCATACTGTTGACTTCCTTAAGGGGTCCCTTTGTGTTGAAGGGACTACTGAAATAAAATATAGTTCTTCTACCTTTCTTTACCTGCATTTGAAGGTAAAATTATTTCAATAATTTGGCATCAGCTACATGTAGTGTATAAAACATAATACTTGCAATGTGCTTTATTTAGTCTTTATTATATTTTTGTTTGTCTGTTCATTATTTTGTTAGTTAACCTTACTATTAGAATAAATGTATTCAGTCATTTGCTTTTTCATTTATGTTAAGTATTAATTTACACTGTACTTGGATAATCATTTTTTTGTAGATCTACTTCATCTTGATAAAAAGATCTTCATTTCCACCACCCCCAATCCCAAGTCTGTTTACTGTGCCAAACCTTCAGAATACAATGCTGGTTCAATTATTTGTCTGTAAGTATATACAATTTTGAACCCCAGATCTTGACGGGATAAGTATTATACATATACTGTATCTGAAATCAGAACAACCAAATAGACAACCTGTAGCTATTAAAGCAAACAACCAAATGAGGCAGACTTTCTGTTGCAGTGGAAGGTAGTGGCAATTAGCAATAGGATCAATTGATTGAATCAAATTAGGTTCACTTGGCTGCTTAGTTTACAAATATAGTGTAGCTTACTAATAAATAGTACTAAATTAAATGACATTAAATAAAATGAATAAATAGTGCAAAATTATGCTAATTTGCTGCCCAGTTGGCTCATTTGGCAGAGCGCAAGTCTTTAGTGTGGGAGGCTGGTGTTCCAGTGGATTTGGACACCGTTAGATTTGGAATCCCCTGGTCCATTAAATATGCCAGCAGATTTATAAAATATAGTTCAAAATTTTGTCTTCTAGGATTATTTGTGGTATCCTGTGTCTACTTTGTCTTGTTGGGACATTAATAGACCTAATAAAAGACCCTTTCTTGGATTATGATGACTCTAAAGAAACACTGCAGGTGCAAAATGGATCCATTCCCCCTGAACATGCTCCAGCACAGGATAATCCAATTCACAAGGACACTGAAAACCTTGTAAATACTGGTAACTTGGAGCCCTCTGTTGATTTTAGTCCTAGGAAAAGCAGTAAGTATTGTATTAAGCATTTACTTGATGGGGTGACGTGGTAGTTATTACCGCCAAAATCATTGCATTGCGACCAGCAAATTAAATTACAAATTTTGTTTTGATTTTGGGATTTTCTGAGCCGTCAATCAGTTTGGGGCGGAGCTTCTTTCAAATCAACCAATCACTGAACGAGTTCGTGAAAGCTGCGCCCCCAAGAATGATAGAGGATCAGAAAAGACCAAAATCTTACCAACGTTGGAGGTCGCTATGCAACGATTTTCGCTGTAATTGAATTTTTGGTGCAGTGTGGGAATTTCGCTGTGTGTCAGATACAGTTGATGTAATTTATTAGTAAGACAAATAAAAGACTCAAATTGCATCAGAACAAAATGATGAAACTACAGTAACTAACAAAGAACATATTGCAATATTTCAAATAAATGTCAGTCAATCAGACAGATGTCGAATAAAAATGCAGATTTGACTAGCAAATGATTCTCCAGGTTGGACATTTGACTGAACACATTTCATCACATAGCAATTTTATATTTTTGTTTTTACTTCATTTTTATTTTGTCCATGCAGCCAGACTTGGATTTTAACAATTGTCAGATTTGCCCCTTGCCTGTAACTTCGGTGGCTGTCAGTACTTATTTATATTTCATTTCACTATTTGATGCCCTTTTGACAACTGACGAATTGTGGATGCATTAGACTGGTCACATGCCAAGGAGTGGCACTCAAAGATATATGGCATCTGTAGTGGAGGCTCTCCCCTCCTTTACCCCTTCCCCTCCCTCCCTCCCTCCATCCCTCCGCTCCCCCTACCCCACAAGGAAAAAGGGAGCATGTTGGTAGGCTAGAGTTTGGGCAACCAAATTTTTATTTCAGGAGTGCAAACAAAATGATTCAGCTTCTAATTGTAACTTTTAATTTTGGAGGCCCATTAAGGCAGCAGCCTTGATCAAGTAGATCCAGTTTGTTAGAGTGTGTGGTCTTGAATGAATACCTCCTTCCCATTACCCCCCCCCCCCCCCCCCCCCCCAACAAGCACACTCACCCACCCAACTCAGGGATTTACAATATTGTTGAACTATTATTAATTTTGCTCAGATTGTACTTTTGTTTGTTTCTATTAATAGATATTATGATAAGGATATTCAAGTGTTTCTCTATTATTGCAAACACTAAGAAAATCATGGATACCAAACCTGCTGCTGGAGCTATCAACTCTATTAATGGCATGAGAGTGTTGAGTATCTCATGGGTTGTTCTTGGACATACGTTCCTTTGGTTTTTAATGAACGGGCTTGCAGGTGTGTATTAAATACAATAATTATTATTTATTATTAATAAGAATAAAATTTTTCACCCTTGGGGTGGAGCCTCTACTAGCTCCCATTTAAAACTTTTCAGCTATCAAAATTAACCCAAAAACCTAAACTTGTGTCAACAAAATAATAGTTTACATGTATGTATCTGCCTGTCTGCCTGTATTTGGAATAGAACAGAAACAGTCATTACTCGTGCCCTCGCCGTAGGCGGGTGCGAGTCTAGGTTTACCCTTTCTATCTATCTTTCTATGGGTCTATGTTTCTCGTCGCAAATGTGTATGCAAATTAGGCAGGCATGGAAACGAGGCCACCCACGTTTCGTCATCGTGACAACGTGACTTGACTTCAGGTGCTTGACTTGCATCATACCGAAGCGGACACGAAGCGAAGTTTGCTGTGCTTTGTGTAATCCTTAGCCTTTTAGTAGCAATTTCAAGTCATAATTCAGGGGTTTTTTTCAATGAATAACATGCGTGCTTTGATATGGAGCGTTACATCAAACTCACTGTAGCGTGCTGAAGACGTATGATAAACTGATAAATACTAGACGCTTTTTGGAGCGAAATTGGTTTCCTGTATTGCATGATGTTGCATCAGACTCATTGTACGTTGCATTACGGTCAAAGGCACCACATTGTCTAGATCAAACGAATGATAAATACAATTCCATTACATACAATGTCCAGTGTATATTATAAATCTCTCATTTTATCAGTATCTGAGGTATTTGTTACAATTTGTGTCTCAAAGTATACAGTCAACCAATTACACTATAGATTTTACAAAATGTCAATTAGGTCCACTGAGTTATTTTGGTCAAGTTACACAAGTTTTGCCTATTAGTCTTGAAGGCTCCACGATATAAACTCATGGAGGAGTCTCAAGTAGAATTTCAACACTACAAGATGACAATTAAATACAGACCTTGTTTACAGAAGACGCCTTTTAGATCGTTCAATTCTAAAGCAAGTTAATGTCATCGAAGTGTCCTTCATATCGCTTTGGGGGCCAACCTTGGGTACCCATTTCCTATGAATACATTGTCCAGTCGCGCTGATTCCGGTTGTGTCGCGCGCAGTGTGTTGTCGTTTTCTGCCTACCTCGCGCTCCCGTTCCACGTGGGCACAAGTAAACGCACCATTGTGCGTCTAGTTACATGTATAAAGCATGAGCTACTGTATGATTTCAATCTGCATTCTATAAATTCTGTAAATTGATCTCTTTACAGATAATCCATTGACAGCTATAAATATTGTGCACCGGTTTTCTTTCCAAGCAGTTGATAATGCTTTTGTCTCTGTGGACAGCTTCTTCTTTTTAAGGTAACAAATGTTACTCTAGTTATAAGATTGAAATTAGGGGATTGTGGCCTTCCAGGCCTTTCCCTAGTTTCCCTCCTCTTCCATCCATTTCACACTTCATCAGAGGGCTGCTTAATGATAAATTAATCTATATTACATGTATATATGTATAGCATGCAGTTATTGCATCCTATGTGTACATGTAAACATAGATTTTGGATGAAAAAGAGATTATTTGGCAACAATCAGGACCTTTATATTCAAATCTACATTTCTTCACAGATTTGACTTGGTTTTATTCCCTTACTACATTAACATGTTTATAGTCGAGTATTTGTTTGGGGCATGCACTATTTTTAGAAGTATATGAAACTTGTGATTTGTTGAAGCAACAGAAGCAAAGAATAAGTGGACTATGCTGAACCATGTGTTCTCCACTTGTCTGTGAACTCTTTACAATGTATTTTGTTTTATGTTAGCTGGTCTGTATTACTACAACAAGTCACAAGCTTCATTCTAATGGCAGTGGATGACTGATTTATTCATCATCTTATAGCATCTATTATATATTTTATTGTTACAGTGGATTGCTTGTTGGATACATTGGATTAAGAAGAATGGCCAAGAATGATGGCCGGCTTCCTTGGTTCCAGTTTTACTTCCACAGATTTTGGAGGTAAGTTGTTTCCATGGCAGTGTAACCTGACCCACCAGGGTCCTGTTCCATAGGGTGGATAATGTCTTATTCAGTGAATAGATTTATTGGAAAACACCATCATTTTATTGACTGAATAGGTATTTATCCAAAAAGATAGTCAAGCTATCCATCCTTTGTGCAGCTGGGGCCAGATGGAAGTAATTTACAGATAGAAGATTTCAAAATATATTGCAAGCAAAAAGAAATTGTTATGAAGCAGTAAAGATATGATTTTATGCCAGCCCTCTGATATTGGCTGGATTGAAGAGGGTTTAGGTACCTGGGGCCTAGGAATTGGGGGGTGGGGGGATCTAGGAATTGGGGGCTGGGTGGATTCCATTAGAAGACCTTTGCTGCGGGAAAAAATGTTAAAACAGGGTGAAGTGCTCACTTGGCTGTGAATAATCCATTTACACTTTTATCCCCCCTCCTTCCACTTCCTTCCAGCCTTATGTTTGTCTTTCTAAGTATGTGGTTTGTAGCCCTCACCTTCGATGGGGTACACCTATTTTGTAATACGAAGGTCATGTTGATCATTTATCTGAGTGAGCTTTCGTTGAAGATAAAGTGGGTATGTGTATTTTACACAATATATAGCCATTTTTTTAGCCAAAACATATGTGTGGTGTTTTATTCTGTCCCATCAAACAGAGCTAGCTCAGACAGCAATGCATGGCCACATTATTTCTTATTCATGATATGTACTTTGGACAGCAGGGGGATGGCATAAATGTAAATTTTATTGTCAGTATATTAATTGTTCCTTTTCTCCAGACTTACACCTACCTATATGTTTGTTATACTGTTTTATGCAACCATGATGAGACACCTTAACAAAGGACCACTTTGGTACACAGCACAGCAACCAACTACTTGTGACACTTACTGGTGGACTAATCTATTGTACATCAATAACTTCCATCCTTATGATTTGGCTCATGAGGTAGGGTTTGGCAAATCAAAAATAAAATCTGAGTGTTTATTAAAGATAATAATTATCTGTAATGCTTGTTTTAAATATTTTATTTCCCCAATTATTAGGGGGGTACTCCAATTGGAAAAGGGAAGGGATGCTCGTCATAGCTTTTAGGGATGAAAATCAAGGATCTGGTACCTTTAAGGGTGCATGTCTCAGACTTTAATGGAGTACCAGGGACTAAGCTTTTATAAGCTAAAATCCTTGACAATTTTATCCCTCTCTTTTGGATGTGAAGAAAATGTTGCTTCATGGTGATTATTGGTACTATGTACATAGGTTTCACTAAGTTTCAAGTCATTTTCAATTTCCATTGATTTTGGTCCAAGTGCTCCTTTAAAATGTCTTAATAAATCATCCAAGGGATCACTTAATTGGGTCATTTTCATTGTGTACCCTACAATTCTTCTTTGTTTCATAGTGTCTTGGATGGTCATGGTACTTGGCTAATGATATGCAATTCTATATCATTTCTCCCTTGTTGCTCTATGCCATATATAAGTAAGTATATATACACACTAACTGCAGATTGGCATTGATCAAAAATCATTGTACTATTTCAGTAGTTTTTAATAGTCCAATTTTGAGACATATGATCACCTGTCACATACAAAGAAATTTGTACTCCTATTGCTATGGAGCCAGGTAGAACCAAATCATAAGATTTCATCCAATTGGTTTGTTCAAAACAAAAGAAACAAACAAAGAGACAACCAAGACAATAAAATGCCATTGTTTTATTGAAAACAATGAAGCCAATCAGAGAAGCATGATTCCTATCTAGTACTGTATCATTGCCAGGACTGTAAACAGCACATAGTCCAGATTGCACAGGGCTCCCAACAATTTTTAAATTATGATGGTGATGGTGATGACAGTGGGGGTGGGGGTGGGTCAGTGATGATGACGATGATGATGATGACGCTATGTTCATGAAAACTAATTGTTGTGTGAACAAGGATCAAAATTGATTCAAAGACATTCTGCTTGTTTGGTAAACTATTAGTTAAACTTTTGGAATGATCAGCTATTAAGTTACCTTCGTACATTTTAGTGGTGTAACTGTTTTTATGTTTTTCATAAGGTTCAAAGCATTGGGTGCATTAGCCAGTATTGGTGGGCTGCTTACAGCAAGTTTTATCACAACAGGAACCATCATTGGGTATTATAATCTCCCAGCTACCACATCAATTGCCTTCTCGTAAGTAACTGTTATGCTAAAAAAGATTAAGCCTTATATAGTGGAGCACAGATATGTAACGACCCTTTGTTTAACGATGTATGGAATGGAACCCAATTTAACTATCTCCCGATATAATCTAATTTTGCCAGATCCATAGCTGCCAACCCTCCCGGATAATCCTGGAGTCTCCAGATTTTGGGCCTCGTCTCCCGGTCTCCCGGATAAAGACCCAAATCTCCCGGATAATCGCTCGAATCCTAAAATTGCGGCCATTTTAACTGAAATATCGTCTATCTTTCTTTAAATATCGTCTTTCCCCCCCCCCCCCCCCCCCCACTGTGCGTGAAAATCGACCCAATTAACCCCCCCCCCAACTGAGCGTGAAAATCGAACCAATTATACCCCCCCCCCCCCCCCCCCCCACTGAGCGTGAAAATCGACCCAATTCTAAGGAAAAAATGTTGATCTCCAGATACGAAAGCCTTGGGGGTTGGCAGCTATGCAGATCTTAGTCCAGTCCCAGACTCTCTTTCTTGCCGCTCCAGGACTCGCGGAGAAAGAGAGTCCAGTATAACTTGCATGCGCATGTCAGTTTAGTGACCACGCGATCACCACATTCATGTGGTGATCGCGTGGTTACAAATCCTAAAGTCATCTAATGATTCAAGATGGCTGAAGAAGAAAGTGTTTTGTATACACGATATCAGTCTCATTTCGGAAAGCCATTTGTTGATTCAGTGAGCTATGCACTTGGAAAAACCAACTATAATCTTTTACCAAAGTTTGAGCAGTTACAGGCCATTTACGGATGGACAGTTGTGAAAGACGTATTTGTGAATTTTTCGATACGCATCACTACCACTGCTACCAAACACTGACATTTGCATATTGCAAGCTCGCAAAATACTAATTAATTAATTGATTGGCTCATTTTGCACATGCGTATGCAAGTTATACTGGACTCTCTTTCTCCGCGAGTCCTGGAGCGGCAAGAAAGAGAGTCTGGGACTGGACTATGCAGATCTCGGTTCATCATTATCTATAAATAAAAGCCCTCTAAGAGGACATGTGGTTACTGGTCAAATGATAAATAAACAAGCAAAGCAATTAAACTAAACAAAGAAACCAACGGCAAAAAGAAATAGAAAAGAAAGAAAGAATGCTTTCGAGAAAAAAATAATTATAATTTTTTTGTCGATATGGAGTCTACGAGAATGATGAAAGTGCTCCAAAAAGTCCTCTAAATTGTATATTACAAAGAAGAAAATGACAAACTAGGCAAACCACAACTTTCTATTCCTAAACGTTTTGAGGTTACTGAACAAACAGAACAGTCTTTGTAGTCACATCTGGACTCATTGGCTCTTTGTTAAATGACTAATTAAATTCAAAAATAATTTTCACGTGTATTTCAAATCTTTTTTACATATTTCTCCCAGTAGTCTAGTGACAGGTAAAATAAAACATTGTCTACTTTAAGTAGACAATGTTTTATACCAATATATCCAAACAAACACAAGCCACATGGAAAAACGAGTCTGCTTGACCTTTTGGTTGGCGGTATCGATGAAGCCAATGCCGAGTGTGTTGGTAGACTCCATATTTATTGAAAACTTCTAAGATTTTTTCATCGAAAGGAAATATCTAATGAAATTATAACAACCGCTGTTTAAAAAAGGTAGATATTTCTTAGAATATTTCATATTTTCATCGTGAAAAATGATTAAAATGAGTCAAGTAATCTTCGAGCCAATTCCGTATGTATTTCGTTCTCTCTTCGTGAACAACTTCGGCAAATCCGAATTACTTACACACTTACACACTTACACACTTACACCTTACACACTTACACACTTACACACTTACTTACACACACGATGACATAATGGTACTGGCTTGTATACAAGCCAGTAACCACAAAAAATAGTTCTTCTGTATGGGACTGGAATTTTTTATTCCTGAAATATATACAGAAATTTAAAATTAACACCCCACCCTGCTGTAAGTGGAAAGCATTTCACATGTTTTGTATAATAATTTATTATTAATCTCTATTAAAGTTAATTAATGGTATCTGTACCACCCATGAAGTACTTACATGTACCTATTGCTGGGTTTCATCTATTCCTTTGGGAATCAAAAGACAAAGAACTGGTAGCCATGTTGGATGAACAAACAAGAGACGCTAATGAGAAATCTTTTGTTGAAGTTCATCTAAGATGGCTGCCGTGACGTCACATGCAACCCAAGAATTTCAAGTTGTGATCTTTATTTGGTTTTTCATATTGTACTTGTCAGCTAACTCCTTCCCTTTCATTTAGATATGTTTTGATAACTTCATAAGAAGTATTAATCTTATTGGTTTATTTTCCTTTAGAGATCCTGCAGCAGCTAAAGGAGTGAATGGCTTTACTAACAAGGTTTACATCAAGCCCTTCTGCCGTATTGCTCCATACCTGGTTGGGATTGCTCTTGGCTATGTGTTCTTTGCAGATAAAACACACTCTTTTGTGCGCAAGCTTAGATCTGTAAGTGTCTGTACTGGTGATACATTGTGACCCAATAGTCCCCTTCACAGTTCCCTGCGCCATCTTGAAAGGTAGCCGTGCCTTGGCATCGAAGCGAGACGAACGGTGAGCATGCAATGATAGATGCCTTTTTTAACACCTAGGACAATTATTCACAGGTATCTATCATTTCAAGCTCACCGTTCGTCTTGCTTCGATGCAAAGGCATGGCTATATACCTTTCAAGATGGCGCAGGGAACTGTAAAAGGGACTATTAGGGCCGTGAATACAAGCAAACGATAATACAATAACCTCTTGGTATAAAAAGCACTTTAGTCTAAGATGTGACTTGGAAAGGAACAGCATTCAGAGCTGTTTTTATTTAGTTTATAAAAACTTCACATCTCATTGAAGTCTCCTCTTAGATACATATATGGCGCATCATATTTTTGCATGTAAAGTGACCCTATTATGTTCTTGTGATTCTGTTGAGATGTGAGGAATCATCATATATAAATATCATTATCATTATCACTGATTATCATCAGAACCGTCATTGTTAAAGGCAATACATTCCTTTTTCCTATATCCTAGAATATAATTATCTTTACCTAATCATCTTCATCATCATAATCACTGCCATCATTGATCAACTCTGCTGTCATTTCCATCGTTGCCGCCATGTTTTGTTCATCTGCAACCACTATTGTCAAAACCATGAAGTTGGGGTTTTGTATTCCTTCTTATCAATATAATTATCATTATTGTCATTATCATCATCGTTAATTATTACTTACATTATTACTTCCATTATTCAAGTCATTCGATGTTTAAATCGAGATAGGTAGATAGTTTATCAATAATGCGATTACAACCAGACATAGACGACTTTCAAAAATGGCGGCCTAGTACATGAGAACGAGGCCACAAAGGCCTTGTTACCAGAAAATAAGCGTGGCGACACTTCTGTTGCTATCAAAGACGATGTGTTCCTTTACCTTTTAAAATAGCTATTTTATGTGCATTTTACAGGATATTTTTTATATATTTAGAATGTTGATTTTGAAGGCCTTTCTGGCCTCGTTATGGTGAACAATGAGCCCGCCATTTTGAAAGTCGTCTATTGAATTGTGCAATTATTAACAAATCTGACATCGAAAAACTAAGTTAAGAATTTAAAGGACTCAAGTTAAGAACTTAAGTTCTCGTTAACTTAACTTAAGTTCTCAACTTCTTAACTTAACTTAAGAACTTAAGAACGATAAAAACTTAAGAACTTAAGAACTTAATCATCGTATAAAGATTAATATGCAAATGTTGTGTATTAATTTCCTAGATTCCACGTCTGTTGTTCCTAGTGGTTGGTTGGTCTATTGCATTCATCTTTGCTTTCTCTTCTGTTTATGGAGTCTATAAAACTGCCAAGACCCACCCTACACCCTTTAGCAAGGCAGAAAACGTTTTCTATGGAACCTTCTTTAGATTTGCCTGGTCTTTGGCTCTTGCTTGGGTCATTTATATTTGCCATTCAGGAGTTGGAGGTAAGTGTCGGTTTATTTTAGCACACTTGGTCCTTTAAAAAATACTTGCTTATAACACTGTGCCTGCCTGCCTTCCTGCCTTCCTTTATTTCGTTTGCTTTATGTCATTCATTCATTTATTCTTCTCTCTCTTTCTTTCAACGAAATTAACCTTTAAAGAGTAAATAATACATAATACCTCATGATTTATTAACTCCACTGAAATCTATTGTGTGTTATCAATTGTAGGATTGGTCGACAAGATCCTGTCTGCTCGGTTCTGGATTCCATTAAGTCGTCTGACGTATGGGACGTATTTGGTTCACCCCATTGTGTTGGTTGCCTTTTTTGGTGGCTTCCAGAATACTGTTGCTTACACAGATTTCTTACTGGTATGTACATCTTCTAACCCTCTAAATAACTTAAGGTGATCTTACACTAGACTAAACTTTTAGCGCAACATTGTCGCGTATAAAACGTATAAAAGTTGACGTAGTGCAACACGGCGCCAGACTACGATTAGCGTAACATTGTCGCGTAACTTGTAAAAGTTGACGTAGTGCAACACGGCGCCAGACTACGATTAGCGCAACATTGTCGCGTAACGTGTAAAAGTTGACGTAGTGCAACACGGCGCCAGACTACGATTAGCGTAACATTGTCGCGTAACTTGTAAAAGTTTACGTAGTGTAACACGGCGCGCGATTACGATGAGTTTAGGTATTGAAAAGTAAAGACTTCATTGCATTCTAACCCCTGTTGCCTGGGTACCCTCCCCTCCCACATTTATGAGGGCCCCCTCCCCCCCCCCCCCCCCCAACCTCAACCTTTAGGAAGGACGTTGCCGTACTAAGTCGAGAAAATTTGTGTGTCCCTAAAAAAAGGACAAATTTTGTAATCGCCAAATATTTGCTAAACAAAATGTCACTCAAACACGAAATTGACAAAATTGACAAATCTGTGAACTTTTTACGCTTGACAAAACTTTGTCCTGCTCCGAAGCAGGACCATGGCGCTTCTGAAGTTTGTAAGTTTTGAAAAAAAAAAATTGGTAAGAATAAGAATGACTGTCAGCATTTATTATACGGAGTTCAGTGATCAATTATTTCGCAAAATAAACAAAAATCGCGTAGTGCGGAACGGCCCTAATGCATGAAATACATGATGTGAGAAGGCCATATTCCCAGGCTCGTTAAACACCGCGATAAAACGACTGCGCATGTGCAACACTCAGGTGACAGAACAGTATGGGAAAACATTTCAAAGTCAATTGATAAGAAACTCCGTTAATATTTAGTCTCCATATTTGCTATGGAAGAAGAATATGATTGTATTTTCAAGGTATTCCATTTTCTAATTTTTTATTCTGTATTATCTCCCATAGGTGATTTACTTCATTGGCTGTCTCGCTGTATCATATGGCGTTGCATTCATCCTTGCCATTGCCCTGGAATTCCCAGCCATGCAGTTGGAAAAATTGTGGCAGTAGATGATTTTAATAACGGTGTTGGGTTGGGTACCCTGTGTTTCAGAAGTTTATTTTACTTCCCCTCCCCCTCCCCCCATCTTTGGTGGGAGGGAGAAGTGAAACAAAACCTCTGATAGAGTATGGCTATGATGGAATGAAGAGCCCTTGCTTCTCTCTTATCTCTAGAGGTGAAGAGGTATGGGAAGGGTTAGAACATAGTTTCCCTGGTACCTAACAATTTTATTGTAGATATAGAGTTCTTTATAGAGTTCTTTTTTAGAATTTATAGTCATCGTGTGTGTATAGATGTAGCATGATCAACTTTTATCTAGGGCTCAGTTGTTCTAAACGGGTTGGCGCTGCTAACTCAGGGTTAAATCTAAAGAAAACCATTGTAGTTAACCTAGGGTTAAATCTAAAGAAAACCATTGGTGTTAACTCAGGGTTAAATCTAAAGAAAACCATTGATGTTAACACAGGGTTAAATCTAAAGAAAACCATTGGTGTTAACTCAGGGTTAAATCTAAAGAAAACCATTGATGTTAACACAGGGTTAAATCTAAAGAAAGCCATTGGTGTTAACCCAGGGTTAAATCTAAAGAAAACCATTGGTGTTAACCCAGGGTTAAACCTAAAGAAAACCATTGGTGTTAACCCAGGATTAAATCTAAAGAAAACCATTGGTGTTAACCCAGGGTTAAATCTAAAGAAAACCATTGGTGTTAACCCAGGATTAAATCTAAAGAAAACCATTGGTGTTAACCCAGGATTAAATCTAAAGAAAACCATTGGTGTTAACCCAGGGTTAAATCTAAAGAAAACCATTGGCGTTAACACAGGGTTAAATCTAAAGAAAACCATTGGTGTTAACACAGGGTTAAATCTAAAGAAAACCATTGATGTTAACCCAGGGTTAAATCTAAAGAAAACCATTTATGTTAACCCAGGGTTAAATCTAAAGAAAACCATTGGTGTTAATGCAGGGTTAAATCTAAAGAAAACCATTGGTGTTAACACAGGGTTAAATCTAAAGAAAACCATTGATGTTAACCCAGGGTTAAATCTAAAGAAAACCATTTATGTTAACCCAGGGTTAAATCTAAAGAAAACCATTGGTGTTAATGCAGGGTTAAATCTAAAGAAAACCATTGGCGTTAACCCAGGGTTAAATCTAAAGAAAACCATTGATGTTAACCCAGGGTTAAATCTAAAGAAAACCATTGATGTTAACACAGGATTAAATCTAAAGAAAACCATTGGTGTTAACACAGGATTAAATCTAAAGAAAACCATTGGTGTTAACCCAGGGTTAAATCTAAAGAAAACCATTGGCGTTAACCCAGGGTTAAATCTAAAGAAAACCATTGGCGTTAACCCAGGGTTAAATCTAAAGAAAACCATTGATGTTAACCCAGGGTTAAATCTAAAGAAAACCATTGGCGTTAACTCAGGGTTAAATCTAAAGAAAACCATTGGTGTTAACCCAGGATTAAATCTAAAGAAAACCATTGGTGTTAACCCAGGGTTAAATCTAAAGAAAACCATTGGTGTTAACCCAGGGTTAAATCTAGAGAAAACCATTGGTGTTAACCCAGGGTTAAATCTAAAGAAAACCATTGGTGTTAACCCAGGGTTAAATCTAAAGAAAACCATTGGTGTTAACCCAGGGTTAAATCTAGAGAAAACCATTGGTGTTAACCCAGGGTTAAATCTAAAGAAAACCATTGGCGTTAACACAGGGTTAAATCTAAAGAGAAGTATTGACTTTCACCCTGGGTTAGTTTCTAACCCGCCTTCTGTGACAACTAAGCCCTGGAATGTATAGCACGTTTGTCGGGCGACTGACTACCTAGCTAGAAAAGTCAGGCCTTTAATTTGTAATCTAGCTCACAATTTATATAAAGGAATTATTTCATAATTTTTATCTAATTCATAATTATCACGCAAGCGTGCAGATGACGGTTTGATTAGCAAATAAGCATAACTTGGCGCTGGTTGTTCCAAGCTGTAAAATTACCTAGTATAAAATTCGTAGTATATATCACTTTATTATACATATGTCATTGAATAGCATTGCACTTAATGAATTTCAGGATTTAAAACTATACTATTTTTCCGGAGAGTTTTAGTACGTTCCTCTGCAACTTGGAGAGAAATAAAACTTTCTCCAGAAAACCTCTGTATTGAACTGGGGCAAGCTCTTAGGTAACGTTTGTAAGGACGACTTTGTTCCTGCCGGACTGAGTTCATTCCGGGACGAGTTACTGAATTAATTCTTGTGCCCGTCTCCAAGACACGGGCATACTCGGAAGTTTTAAATCATTGGAGGTTTAGTAAATCTTGAAAGTTAAGGCTGTCCGTGAAATGTTAATGCTTTTTTCTAAGACATCACTCTGGTCAAATAATACACGAGAAATTCGCATAGTACACGACAGTTGAATCGACGGTACTTTTTCTCGGTACTTATATTTGTAAACCCCGAACGCGTCTACGAATTCAAATCCAAACACGAACGCGTCTACGAATTCCTGCCGAATGTTTGAGCATGCGTAATGCGTTTTTCACCCATGTAAAGGTCTCACGAAAATTAGCGAACTCAGCTCCTGAGGAAATGGCCTATGTAAACACACCCTAAGAAAACCCAATAAAATCGATCAGTTTTTCGTTAAGAAAACGTGACCACAGTATTGCTGGCAATATTAATACTCCTTCATAAGAAACACATATCCAACAGTTCAGCCTAACGTTGACTGACAATAATGTATAACGTACTCTTTCCTGTTTAGGCTGAAGGCGAGTTGCCCTTGCAGAAAACCGGACGCATCACTCTTTTGTTTTCTTTTCCCATGCAAGGAACTCTAAAAACAAACAAGATCCTGTCTACCAGCTCGCCTTCACACAACCAGGGCCTCATTTGTAAAGACTAAGTCTTGTCTTTGTAAATTGAATGTAAAATTTCATGAACTTCGACAGATACTGATTTCATCTGTCAATACTTAATTACTCACTTTTTTAATAAACTAGACGCCTAATAGGCGTTCACTCGGGCTACACCTGTGTATAGTACTTGGGGAGAAATGGATAACAGAAGTTGATGGAAACCAGTTTGACTTGTCAGTGTCTTTTGATTGCAAAAATGCATGACAAGTACTCCCAGAGTAGAACACAAATTATATTGGGGAGAAAGTACATAATTGTACCACATAATTTGTACATAATTGTACCACATCGTGGTGGTTATTAATATACTGCTGGTCTTTTTATCACACCAGACATATACAGTATACAGTCTGCTTTGTTTTATAAATGCCTACCAAATGGTCCAATATGATCTATAGATAATACATTATAGCTCAGACAATTTAAATTTCTATTCTGTACTTTTTTACTTTGACTTATGGAAACAAAAGTTACAAACTGTGGCAGACTGTTTTGATGTCCAAGTTAAAATGATTTTGATATTGCTGTTGTCACATTGGTAGATTCTAGAAGTACCACAGTTACCTTTCTATGAAATCATTTCAGTTTCTTAACACAACTTTTCAATGCATGTATTACCATGTTTTCAATATGGAGCAGATCAATAATTATAGCAGTAGTCAGTTGCTGATCTGGCTTTATTTGAAGAAGTGTAATGTCATACAATATATGCTCAGTACCGATACCATATATAGCTCCTCCATGCACATCAATCTGATACTACTACATACAGTAATATCTTCAATTCAGTCCACTTTATCTTGTTTCTGTGAACATGGTTGCACAAAGCTTGTACAAATTTGTGGTTGAGTATCACTTTTCATTGATTGAAAATATCATTTTGTACATTGTACAAATATCATATTGTACATTGTATAATTCTTCAATTGTTGCTAATATAAGGTCTCATAAACATTACTATCATTTCCATGATTATCCATCACTATATTTTTATCTGCTAGCATTGAGCATGATTGACAATAAAGTGCATTCAATATTAAATCATGACATATTTGTACAAAATACAGATTGCACTAAATATTTATAAGTTAATAATAAAAAATCATTTGTTTTCCATTGTTTATTTGGTGTAATTTTGCACCATTTACTAATTCCTGTTTCCTGGCTTAATTATTGAATACACGTTAGTCACCTTATTACGCAAAGGCAAGAATCTCCTTGGCTTTCTAGTTAAATAAACATTGTAGATATTGTTAGTTAATTAGTTCGTTTTTAACACGGCTCTCAGGAAGAGCATGACTGTAGACACCGTGTAAGCAAATATTATGTGCAAGCAGTGGTGAAATATTATTAATTTATAAAACAAACTACTGATCTAATTAAAGACAATATCTCCGTGTCTTACATGTCTGTCCTCAAGTGAAGTTCGCTGCCACAAATCGATCTGTCTCGTGTTCTTGGGCGATCAAGACATTATAGACTCTAAGTTGATTACAACAGCTGGTAAGAAGGTCATCACTAAATTCGAGAATTCGATATTAACGATTAAAGCAAAGTATATTGAGATTAAAAGCCAATAGTTCGAAAAATTCCGAATTCATAGCGTCCGCCATTTTGTTTTCAATCTCTCGCGACCACAGGAAGCCTCGTGGTCAACAGTGTACCCCAAAGGCTTCTGGGTAATTTGCCGATTTGCGACGTTGATAGATTGATAGATTGATAGATAGACCGAAAAGGTAAACCTAGACTCGAGCTACCACAGGTAGCCCGAGTAATAAATTGTCTTTCAATATTTCGAAGTTGTCGGCGTTTATTGGGTTTGTTGTGTGTAAAGAGGGCGGGGTAAAGTGGGCTTACAGCGAAAATTGTTGCATCGCGACCTCCAACGTCGGTAAGATTTTGGTCTTTTCTGATCCGTCCATCATTCTTGGGGGCGGAGTTTTCACGAACTCGTTCAGTGATTGGTTGATTTGAAAGGAGCTCCGCCCCCAAACTGATTGACAGCTCAGAAAAACCCAAAATCAAAACAAAATTTTGTAATTTGCTGGTCGCGATGCAACAATTTTGGCTGTAAAAAGGTGTAAAAATGATGAAAATTACTGCATACTCGAAGTGCACCTACCGAGTTCAGGATACACTGGATGTGCACTGGGTGGTGGTACGCCGAAAAATGTAATAACTTTTAATTTGACGCAAAATGTAACAACTTTTGAGGCAAAATGTATCTTTTTAAAGCAATATGTAACAACTTTTGTGGCAAAATGTAACAATTTGTTTGACGCAAAATGTAACAATTTGTTTAACGCAAAATGTAACAACTCTTAAGAGAGAGAAAAACGTAATTGCACATCACGGATATCAATAGGATATTACCTCATATTGTCCCTCAAATGATACCTTATTTGGTAAATTTACGTCACAATTGTATAATACCACATTAGATATTTTCTTGTGTATTACGGGCTGATATATTTTACGAGTCGCGTATGTATTTTGCAAGCGACGAGTAAAATGTCAGCCCGTAATACACAAGAAAATATCTAATAAAGGATTTATTATACAATTGCTTTTTTCGCTTTGTTTTCGCTTTTTGCGTTAAACAAGTTGCTACGTTTTGCGTTAAACAAATTGCTACATTTCGCGTTAAACAAATTGTTACATTTTGCGTTAAACAGATTGCTACATTTTGCGTTAAGCAAACTGTTACATTTTGCGTTAAATAAATTGTTACATTTTGCGTTAAACAAATTGCTACATTTTGCGTTAAACAAATTGCATTTTGCGCTAAACAAATTGTTACATTTTGCGTTAAACAAATTGTTACATTTTGCGTTAAACAAATTGCTACATTTTGCGTTAAACAAATTGCATTTTGCGCTAAACAAATTGTTACATTTTGCGTTAAACAAATTGTTACATTTTGCGTTAAACAAATTGTTACATTTTGCGTTAAACAAATTGCTACATTTTGCGTTAAACAAATTGCTACATTTTGCGTTAAACAAATTGTTACATTTTGCGTTAAACAAATTGTTACATTTTGCGTTAAACAAATTTGATTGATTGTTACATTTTGCGGCGTAACAGGTGGTACTCGGCATCGTGCGACTCGCTCTTGCCGTGTTTAGAAACCTAACGCGTGCACCCAAAAACTCTATAGTTGTGCATGAACGCTAAGTGTGTTTACCAATTTTAATTACTCCACTTATATCATCAAATTAAGGAAGTCATGTGATTCTCTCGAGTACTAACTAGAGACCATAAGATTTCCTATGAAAACAGTCCTAGCAATTTCAATGTCATGGCGCTAAATATACCATATGTTGCCCGTCTTTAATAACTAGAACAAGAATGCATATCTGGAATGGCCGGAAACGGGTGTATTTGACCTGGTCCTAAGAAGCTATATGAATACTACATTACAACTGTATACCGCCTTCTGAAATTGAAACAATTTACATTCTACGTATACTGTACTCAGTCAAAGGCATTTACAGTCACTGTAAGGGGTCGTTCGCGACTGAAATAGTCTCGTGGCAGGAAAAGCGGGCCACCAAGGTTATAGGGGCACGCATCAGCCAGCAGGAAAATGTGAAGGAGGTCGGAAGCGAAGTGTTAATTATTGATCTCTGCAGGTTGTCAAGGCAAATTACATCTGTGTCAACAATCTTTCACATAATCTTTCACATAGCATCACAACGGCCTACAATTACAAAGTGCTTTTGCATGATACCTTCTTTGGTTGGAAATAACTATAAAAAACAAAAATGTAGAATTTAAGGCGCTGTTACACGCCGAAAATTCTATCTGAAGCTTGTCCCGATAGCCAATGCGAGACGATTTTCATAAGGTAGTTCTTAAGGTGTTACACGCTGAAATTTCGTCCTGAAACTTGTTCGCGACACACGTTTCTGTTGCAGGAGTAGAAAGTAGTTCCACTTTTCGTGAAACCGTCTCGTGAAACCGACCCGGGGAAAGTTTCAGCTAAATGACCATGTAAAACTTGTCTCGCAACGGCGCGGATTGAGGCAAGTTTCAGAGGAAAGTTTCAGCGTGTAATAGCGCTTTTAG
Organism: Telmatactis stephensoni; assembly: GCA_029948255.1. Taxonomy (NCBI): domain Eukaryota; kingdom Metazoa; phylum Cnidaria; class Anthozoa; order Actiniaria; family Isophelliidae; genus Telmatactis; species Telmatactis stephensoni. The sequence continues at coordinate 336,412 of JALIZF010001599.1, read as the reverse complement.
ACCACCAGCCTCTTCTGACGGCCGAGACGATCGACGACGTCGACAACCCCGAAAACGGCGATAATGATTCATGAAATTTTAATTGCTCTCCGTGATTTCAGTAAACCTGGTACACTACTAATTAAGCAAATAAAAATTATTAGATGCTAAATGTTTTGTTTCCTTTTGTAATTCCTTTGTATCTAGTAACCACTAATAGCTAGCTAATTAGGTTTATTGGAATCACTCTAACATGTATTGACATTTTTGTTCGTTATTTTCGTCGCTTCACTGTTTTAAGAAGTCTTTTATAATTCACACATGAGATATGAAAACTTTCAAAATCTTGCACGGGGGCCGTTCGGCTGGAATGAGCAAGATTTGGATCATTCAGTAAACTGAAGTACGTTTAGATACTTTAACTTTGTAATTTGTGACTATACGATCGAAGCCTTATGGCAATCAGCTATCATCTATGAAGTGGCATGCGTAATTCAAAGTTTTAAAGTGGTTTTCGCTCATCATACAATCTTGAGATGTTTGTGTTTGCGGCAGTTGCATGCGACTGTGTTCCTGTGGTAAAAGAGAGTAGTTCTAAGTAGAGAACAACCTTTTTCTTTAAAATTTTTAATCTAAAAATTCATTGTCATCCATGCCTGAAAGCTCTTGACAGCATAAAAGAACAAAGTGGTTTGTTTCAATAAGAGAAAATTTAGTTTCTATGCTTCGGTACACATCTTCAATTCAATATGTATAGACCTCCTAGCTCAAAGTGACTAAGTCAAGTCAACAAACTAGCTGGTGGCACTTTAGGGTTCTTCGTTCTGTCTGGTCGTTATGCATATGCAGGGCCAGCTCACGCATACAACTGGGCCGGTTGCTCGGTGACAAGTTACGTCTACTATGCAGACTATGTGCTCTGTGAGATCGTTTAGAGGGAAATTGACTACCAAAAGGTCACTGAGAAGCGATATTTCAGGAGTTACTTCCGAAATTAGGAGGGACGTTTTCCGTTGCTCAAAACCTGTTTAAACGAGTTTGGTTTTATTACTACGCATTCATGTGCGGAGACTAGAACAACTTGCTCGACGGACCAATCACTGAGCGCGAACGTCGTTTTACCGGGAAAACATACAACACGAGGATCATTCATTCTGTGTGTCGGTAACAACTTAAAAGTAGCAAAATCCCTTCTTCTCTTAACAAGTTTTTCGCTCAGTTAAAAAAATATGCCTCATAATGCGAACAAAGATGGTGCCCTTTCTTCACGAGACGGTAGCATGGAGCTCTATAATCGCGACGATAAAACCACTGATAATTTACTTGAGAATGGCAGCATTAAACCATTTGTTGGACTCCAGAGGAAAGTTGGTATCGTCAGTGGTATTTCACTTATCGTTGGAACCATGATAGGATCAGGAATATTCGCTTCTCCCCGTTATGTTATAGGGTTCTCAGGTTCTGTCGGACTTACACTAATTGTATGGTCGCTGTGCGGTCTGCTGGCGATATTTGGCGCGTTGTGTTATGCAGAACTTGGCACCATGATACCGTTGTCAGGGGCTGAATATATCTACCTCTACAAGGGGTTTGGGCCTTCGCCTGCTTTCTTATACGCCTGGACGTCGACAATCATCCTCAAACCATCCCAAGTTGCGATTATTTGCTTGGCGTTCGGCGCCTACGTGATTGAACCTTTCTTTCCCTTTTGCTCTGATCGAAAAGACTTGATACCTGCAGTAAAGATTCTGGCAGCCTTGGCAATTGGTAAGTAGACATAATTTATTTATACCTATACTCGAATTATTTGTTGAATTTTGTTCTTGGTGAAATCTACATACTTATCAGTTTGTTCATTTCTTTCCGCTTGAGTAAAATGCAAATTTGCTTTTAGTGATTGCGCCATTGCATGTGGACATAACTGAAAGTCCGGTTGTTATGAAAGTGTTTTGACCTCTCGATGAAGATATAAACAATATCAACATATATATTCGATCAAAATCCGAACCTTTACCTCCTGTTAAATCAAAATAGTGCAAAACAGGATCTGATTTTGAGATGAATTACTTCATTTCATTTTCACCAGATACTCAGTACCTATCAATATTCTATGTTCGATTCTACAAAATCAGGAACAGTCATTCTTTTATTTCAAAACAAAGGGACCTTCATCGTAGACTACCTACATCACTTTCGATCCTTTTCGTCGTCTTGACAACAGAAATCTGATAAAGGCATTTAATAACAATAAATTACTAACTCTACATAACTTTTAATACTTGTGATTTTCATTGTTCGGCGATATTAAATTTATCAGTCATATTCGTAGAGTTGACTACGCACTCTGTGTTCGCGAGCCATCAGTCTTCCTCTGTTACCTCAGCAACTCGACTGGTAATTTAACTTTTGGATATTGTGGAATATTCGAGTATAGAATTCCACCGCCAGTAATTAAATCAATGTAAACAGTACGTACGATTTGTGGGGAGGCTGAAGTTCAAAACAGCAGGGAAGTATTTCGGAGAAAAGCATTTAATAAAATTAAAGGACCGCTAGGCATGCCAAATACCAATGAGGTCAGAAAGGTAAACATTATTATTCGTAATTCTTATCATAATTACTGGGCTACCTGTGGTCGCCCAGTCTTAAATTACCTTTGTTTTTTCTGATTCGCGTGCAGACAAAATGCCAAAATTGCGCAATACACCTCCCCGTAATGCTTTGCGCGCGCAGGGTTTAAGGAGTGACTAGATACAAAATGGCCGCCATTAGAGATGAGATTTCGAAGTAAGTTTTTAGCCTTTTTCTTCGGTGTTATTGTTGTTCTTTCCATATGTTAGATAGAATTAGCCTTTGAAAATCTAGAGGAGATTTGTTGTTCAATATTTTGCTGATTCATAGAATTTTAAAACTTCATCGATCGTACTTGAAATACGGAAGTCAAACTTCAAATCGGTCTTCTCAAAACCTAACCAAAGCATTCTAGCCGATCTATCGGGAACCACACACAATTCCAATAGACGTAGTACTTTTATTTGTCAATAATAAATTTAAGAAAAATACATGGAAATAAAGCTTTTGTTTTTTTTCAAAGTCTTGTTTTGAACAGTGATATATTTCCATGTGCGTGATCGAGAAAGAATACCAGTCAAGAGAATTACACGCAAACTACAAGTCATCTGTTAAAAAAAATTGAATTATCACAGAGGAGTGAATCATTCCAATTTTATTTTGTCAAGTGATATAGAAACAAACCCTGATCCTATTGATCCCTTTAAGACTATCCAAGCACCTTGTAGTCAACTGAGTTTGGGTTGAAAGTAGGTACCAAGTGTGTAGCTATGTCCCTTACATCACTAATATTTGAACTGTATGGTAGTTTATCTAGACTCAATCTAGAGTGTCCCGACAAACATTTTTAATGTTATAAACAGAAGAACCTGAAAAAATTTCCATATTCAATACTACCTTTAGATAAAATACACTACTACAGTCCAAGCTACAGTGGTATATTCATGACTGTTGTACACTAGAAACTTTTGATTACTGTACATCATTGGTGAATCCAATGCAGTCTTTATAATCACACAAAATTATATCTCATTCATAACAACAATAGGTTGTAGTACTGTGGCCATGTACAGTACCTCAGATGGTAAAAACTATTTGATTCTGACATGCTAGAAATGCAATTACTATGCCTCACCCTCAAGAAACCTGTGCCCTTTATTAGAATGCTGCTGTGCTATATCTTTGTATTCTCTTTGTTTTTCTCTGATAAAATCTACCTGGTATTGGAATTCAGAGACTTTGAGCTCATCTGTAGAACATGGAACAAAATTCCACAGTTCACTTAATACTTCTGCTGAATAGCCTATAATTAGATGCACACATAGGCTCAGAACCTAATGCACACACTGATCTGTACAACCCAATGCCAAAATCCACAGGTAGCCCAGTTACCCTGCCAACAGGGTCTAGTTTAATATTTACAAAAAAAATCATTAATTATCTTCTCGAGTTGAGATTGTTGCTTGAACGTGTCAATGTCCTTGTTGGGTAAGTGGTTAAAAGCGAACAGCAAAGATTGGAGAGTGAAAAAGAAAGAACGTCAGAGTGAAGGAATGAAAGAAGGGAGGAAGGAACTAGAAAGAAACAAACCAACAAACTAGCTAGCAATGAAAGAAAGAAAGAAAGAAAGAAAGAAAGAAAGAAAGAAAGAAAGAAAGAAAGAAAGAAAGAAAGAGAGAAAGAAAGAAAGAAAGAAAGAGAGAAAGAAAGAAAGAAAGAAAGAAAGAAAGAAAGAAAGAAAGAAAGAAAGAAAAAAAGAAAAAAAGAAAGAAAGAAAAAAAAAGAAAGAAGAAAGAAACTAAAACTAGAATAACTGTTTCCCAAGATACGTACAGTTGAGTGAATCCTGTACTAGCCAAAGCCTTGGTTTCAGTGCATACTATTGTGTACTGACTGTAATTAGCTTTAATCGCTAATTAAACAATAGGTAATCTATACCGTAAAAAATATAAACAGAGGCTTTAGCTAGTACAGGATTCACTCAACTGTACTATCTTGGTAAACGGCTATGTTCACACTAGCGTTTGTAAGTAGGTCTAAAATATGCTTAGGTTATACTTTCAGTGTGAACGCTTGTTTGTCAGCCCAAGTAATATACTTAGTCGCTATGGTGATTTAGTAGCATCAAAGACGCCGAAGTACGACCTCAATTAAGTAAAACGCACCCCATACTTAAGATCTACTTGAGCAGGTTTGATTGACATTTTCTGTGTTTACAAGAGATAAAAAAAAGTTACCTGCTAAGTATATAATATACTTAGTTCGTTGGTGTGAACGCCTCACTAATTAAAGTAAATAAAGTTACTTGAAATTATGCTTTGTGAGGTTCGTTCTTTAGACCTCCTTGGGATCAAGTGTGAACCCACATATACACCTCGAGGCAATCTATAAATCATAGGCGTGAAATATTTACAAAATCATTAAGTTAAGAAGGTGACGAGAGCTTGTCACCTCGGCCGATACACGCATGCGCAGCTAGCTCTTTGATAGGGCAATCGTATTAATGATAATCGTAACAGATTTATTGTTAGTAATACTTCTACACGCTATCAAGACTATACGAACCAAACCTGCGTACAAGTGTTTACTAGCTGTTATGGGTTAATTCCTAAGCTGAATACTGTCCAATTCTGCTATTGACTAAGATAAATGTTTCTAAAATATGACAATCATTACAATCATCGGAATCAAGAGTTTCAAGGACATTGCGTGACTAACTATAACAACTTATCGTGACTGGGTGACAGCACTTGTCATTCGGGTAACTGTTCTATAAAGGGGTACGGTCGACCATTAGAAATAGTGGGGGTGACAATTCCCCCCAAAAATTTCCTGTACAGAAAAATTGTCCGAAAAAAATTCCTGCAAGCACCTAACCACCCCAAAAGCATTCCTGCAAAAATCAAGAAAAATTCCTGCAGACACACAGGTACAAGAAAAATTTATGCTTAGAATTGTTTAGCACGTTAACTGCACCTAAAGGTCCCAATGGTGCTCAAAAATCAGTTAACTGCTAAATGTTCATTTATCAGTTAACTACTAATTTTTGGGCCAAATCTCAGTTAACTGTTATTTTTTTGGCCAAATCTCAGGTAACTGTTAACCCCATTAACACCCTCTTATAATAGCACTGATCAACCTGATGTCAAAAGAAAGAGGTCTGTCTTTTTGTGCTTCATTGCTCGGTTACAAATTAGGAGCAAGGATGGCACAGTTGGTTAGTGCGCGGCCTTCGGTGCGAGAGGTCCCGAGTTCGATTCCCAGTGACTTCACATCCTTGTTTCGACTTCTTTCCTTTCCGTGTAGCTTAATTAGCTTTAAATACCCGTAAAAAGGAGCACTGATGGATAGAGGGGGTAGAGGGCGCACCTTCGAAAGCTTGACACGAGCTCCTGGCTCGGGAGAATTGGGCAACCACTCCCCGCTCTTCGAAGTAAAATAAATTAACCTTCACCTTTACCTTTACTTTTTCTCCGTGGAGGTCCAACTGAAAGTGTTTTCAGGCTCGTGTGCAAACCAAAATGAATCGAGAAGGTACTTCCTTTGCCTTTGTGCCTCAAACTGAAAGTTTTGCCCCAATCAACAAACGATACTTAGACGTCAGCTTGGATAAGGACTTTGAACCCTATACTTGGGTTCACTTGCCCAACCACGTGCTTTCAGTTAGATGTCGGATAGCGATAACTCGTAATTAACTTGTTTGACATTTTATTTGTGTTGGCCCTGAGATAAATAGGATATTCGATACCACCACGGACCTACGGACAGCCACTTTACGATAATTAAGACTGAATGGCCTAAGAGCAACCCCAAGTTTTAGAACACTAAGTGTTCCGTATATTTTTGCAGACATCCAAGAAAAAAGTTTATGAGGCAGTTAAGCTCAGCTGTTATGCACAAGAATCCGAAAATATTATAGAACACTTGAACACCTTGTCATATTTACTTTATTTACAAGTGCATTCCACGGCATCCGATCCATGGTTCTCACGAAAAGAGAGTGAAGGTCGAGAAAAAGTCCTATTTTTCTCCTTGTCCTAGGCGGTCATCGGGGAGGCTACAACAATTGTCACTTTTTGAGTTATCAGCAGGAAAAATCGTTTTTTAAACGTCGTATATATCATGAATACCAGACATTTTAATCTTTTTCAATTTGACCTTACGCGCTATACCATCATGCTGTATTTCTATTGGCCGAAACGGTACGTATTAAATGTTTTAAACATCTTCTTAAAAGCATTCGTTATTGTCTGAAATGTAAACATGTCAGTATTGAGAAGCTTATCAGAACGTCACAATCAAGTCATTGCTGTTCAACATGGCTACGGCACGCAGACAGGTGATTCCCGAGGAGAACAGAACCGGGAACAGAACTGTTTCTCAAACAGAATTGATTCGCCAATCCCAAAGAATGCCCGATTTCAATACCGAAGCACAGCCTACCGGTTTACTACGAGAGCTGGGTCTTACCAGTGGAATTGCGCTAATTATTGGGACTATAATCGGCTCAGGTATCTTTGCTTCGCCGAAATGGGTCATGATGTACTCAGAATCTGTTGGTCTAACACTGGTTGTCTGGACACTTTGTGGGGTTCTGAGCGTGCTGAGCGCGCTTTGCTATATCGAACTGGGGCTTATAATCCCCAAATCTGGAGGAGAGTATATCTACTTGTATGAGGCGTTTGGTCCCTTGTCAGGATTTCTGTTTTCGTGGACACAGGTTCTGGTCTATCGTCCTTCGTCTTTTGTGCTTATCCTACTCACTTTCGCGTACTACGTGCTTGAGCCGATCTTCCCTGGTTGTGCAGGGAACAAGGAATTTGAGCCTCTTGTGAAGCTACTTGCGGCAGCAGCAATTGGTGAGTAGTATGTAAAGAATACTAAAATGTTTTAACCAAAATGACCTCACGTGGAGCCGGTTGCGCTCACGCGAAATTCCATGTCATCCGGCTCAGCTTTTGACTTACAACGGCAAAAGCCCTACCCAGAAGAAGCAGTCATGTTCACTTATACTTACGTTTTTGCCCTTTTTGCTTTTCTTTGGATTTCTCAGTTTTCGTGCATTCTGGTGTTAATCATTCAGCTTCGCTACACATTGTTGATATAAAGAATTTACAAAATAAACATTTCTATACATACTGTTTAAAATTAAATGTTTGGTTACAAAAGAAATAATGATTCCTGCAATGTCGTGGAGTACAGATCCAAATGGTCTACGTGTTAGAAATAAAATAATGATTTGGATGAATTTTATGACATTTTTAATGTTCACAGACATGTTTCGAGGTACCGGACCTCATCCTCAGTGTGATTACAATTACAACGAATACAGCATTTATAGAAGATATTGCATAATAGAGAATGTGAGAATGCAAGGCATTAAATATTGAGACTTAAATTTACATGCGAGACTTGTTGGTTTAAGCTGGGCATTTGCCATTTGATATGCATGGCTTCTTTTAGTTTGATAGTGTATTCAGTTCCCTGATCGATTATTTCAAAACACTTATCAGAACAAGCTTCTTTACATTCTGGTGATTTTGCTAAGTGTTTATATATATGGGAAGACTTATCACCCTTTAGTACACGTGTCCGGGAACATCTCAAGGGTGATAAGTCTTCCCATATATATAAACACTTAGCAAAATCACCAGAATGTAAAGAAGCTTGTTCTGATAAGTGTTTTGAAATAATCGATCAGGGAACTGAATACACTATCAAACTAAAAGAAGCCATGCATATCAAATGGCAAATGCCCAGCTTAAACCAACAAGTCTCGCATGTAAATTTAAGTCTCAATATTTAATGCCTTGCATTCTCACATTCTCTATTATGCAATATCTTCTATAAATGCTGTATTCGTTGTAATTGTAATCACACTGAGGATGAGGTCCGGTACCTCGAAACATGTCTGTGAACATTAAAAATGTCATAAAATTCATCCAAATCATTATTTTATTTCTAAAATAATGATTCCGGCAAATAGCCTATACTTTTCTCATTGATTGCATCAATATTTATGTTTTATGCTTTTTTTGTAGTCAACCAGAAGCCCTGAAATGTCTCGAAAATCGATTTTTGGTTATGAAGGCTTAAAAGCTATATCCGAGATAATGTTATTGAAGTTGAAAGCATTTTCAACTCTAGTAGTCATTTTGCTATCATTTCCAATTAAGAACTATTGTAGTCCTATTGCAAAAACCGCAACTTGTTTTTAAGCGAGGTTTCGATCAGAAATGTATTCTGTCAGATTAAAAATATTATACCATAAGAGCGACGAAATCTCTAGAGCAGCTCCATATGACTTGAACTAGCTTTATATTTTTGTTCATATTTCGATAGAGCAGATGTCTTTTATTCAAACTGGTCAGTTTTCAAGTGTTTATATTCTATTTTTGACCTTCGTATTTGAGATTGCATCATGCTATACTTACACGAACATTGCCTAGCAACCTCTGAATAACTCTGGAACTCGATATATGGCACGTGCTTTCCTGAGTATTATTTACAAACACTAAAGTGACTTTGAACTTTGCTTTGTATCTATGGGACTGATAACAAAGAAACCTTTGAGGATTTTCTGATGTCTTGATTTTAACCCACGCTGTTTCGTAGAGTTCTCACGTGCGTCTCCTTAAATGATTTTAGTTGGAAACATAATAAAGATTTCCAAGGCATTTTAACCATACAGCTAAACAATTCAATAGACAGTAAAAATACTAAATAAACAGTTAAATCATTTAAATAGCAAAAAAGTGACTATAGGCAACACCAGCTAGGAATCATGACTGTCCAGACTTCTTTTGGCCGCCAATGATTGCCTGTTTTCAGTTGTGTGTGTGTTTGTTGTTGTTGTTGTTGTTGTTGTTTTGTTGTTGTTTTGTTTTGTTTTGTTTTGTTTTGTTTGTTGTTTTCAAAAAGATCAGGCAAAGTTGCGAGCGCGCGGTGGGCATCCAACGAAGTGGCGGGAAAATAGTTATGAAATTTGATTTTGGCTAGCTGTTTAATTCGATCGCGCGTATTTTAATATTTTCATTGGGACTGGGGAGGCAGGTCAAAAAATAAGATTTTATAGCTATCTTTTATAAAAGCTAGGAAATGTGACGAGCTTTCGTGATGATTCACCCGTGTTGGCTTGAGTAACAATTTAGATGACGATTTTGGTCTCACTTATGCTATTGACATTAATCATTCGACCATTCGGCGTTTAATTTTGGAAATCAGAAAGAAAGAAAAAAGAAAATCTAGGCGTGCTTTCATGACCGAATATACTTACAAACAGACGCGGACACTTCGCCATTCAAATCTTGCACCTTTTATAACTCTGTACACTTTGGAAGGAATTTCACCAATCTGAGTTGCATCTAGTTCACTGATTTTAATTAAAATTCAGAACTTTACCTGTTTACCCTTGAATTTCATTGTCACTGTTGACATGCGTTGACATAAACTGTGCTTCTCTCAGCCAATCAAATTATAGGGGAGGTATTTCTGCAGGTACTTTTTTATCACCTAGCCTTTAATAATAAACAACTACATCAACCAGCATTCTGCCATGGTTGTTTTGGTCGTTAGAATTAGTTTTGTGCTCAATATTCGTAACATGTTATAGAATGTGTAACGATGTATTCTGTTGGATCGATATCCAGTCGAATTAATTGTCTCCGATTTTTCTAACTACCGATAATTTGTGCAGCAATTTATATTATTGTTTTTTTTGAGAATTGTAAAAGAATATCAGTTCATGGGAGCAACCAAACTTTTAATCAAGGTACTGATTTAAATTACAAGGAAAAAAACATTCCAATTTGTATTTGCACCTGCAATTCATAAACTTAAGATGGCGGAGTCAGGAGATCATTCTACAAACTCACTAAAGCGAGAGGTTGATCTTCTTGGAGGAGTTTCAATGGTTGTTGGATGCATGATTGGCTCCGGAATATTTGTATCTCCTCGATGGGTCTCAATATATGCGGGATCCGTTGGCTTGGCGCTCATCATATGGGCTGTTTGTGGCGTTATCGCTCTTCTAGGATCCTTTGTATACATTGAGCTTGGACTAGCGATACCAAAGTCTGGAGCAGAGTATACTTACTTCCAGGAATCATTTGGTCCAATGGTGGCATTTCTGTTTTCTTGGACATGCACTTTAGCCACCCGTCCTGCCTCTCAGGCTATATTGATGTTGACCTTTGGCCACTACACACTTGAGCCTTTCTTTCCGTATTTCCGCACTCGAGAAAATATGGATTTTGCGGTAAAGCTTGTTGCAGCATTTGGTATAGGTAAGATGAGTCGTTGCGTAGAACTTGAACACGTAATCTCTAGATACGTAAATCAGTCCAGTGAGTTGTGGTGATTTGCGACATGAGGTTGGCAGTCCAGTTCGAGTGCAATTTTAAACGTAAACATTCTTAATGCCAGCAAAATTATTTAGAGTTTTCCGTATGTGGCGCAGGCTATTTAGATCGCACAACATTTTTCATGCTTCCCAAACCCCTAGTTTCCTGCTTATACTTAAACTATACTATCAGACCCATAAATTGCCACATTTTACTGATCAGAAAGAGGCATAAGAAAAAGGCCGAGGATATTTTGCTAATTTTCGATGACAATCAATTTTTGTAAAATTGTCAAAATTTGTCTTTTTCAAAATTATAATTTAAAATATGTTGTTTGTCTGACAATAGCCTGAGTACTTAGCCTTCTTGGGGGAATTCGAAGGGGGGAGGGGGAGGGGGTAAAAAATTAAACTAGGAAAGTAGGAAAACAAATTGGGCCGCTTCGGAGGTAAAATCTAGCTGTAGGCTGACTATCGAGTATGAACTTTTGTTCCTTTCATTTTCCTGGTTACGATTATTTCATAAAGTCAAGTATATAGAATCAAAGAAAGTCTCTCTTTTGGACACTGCCACTCTTGAACTTGTTTCCTGCTTGAGCAGCAGATTATTTGTCCCGTTGTAGAGCTCAGAAATCACAAGACATTTTCTCTCTTCCAGCTTGGGTAATAGATATCCATGATATTTTAGCATCGTTCCACTATTGGTTTATATGGTGGCCGAGATAACAATGTTTATCAAAGTCATGACCACGTCAACCTCAGGCACGTCAATTCAACATCGCTCAAGGTATTCACCTTTCAATGCGTTAATGTAGTCAAAAAAATTGGATCGTTTACGATCGCTTGCTTTTCGAACAAGCCTCAATCATATGATGTACCATTACACAACGACAGCAGTGGTTTCCGCAAGCTTGTGATGTGTTTTGTCGTCTTTTTTTTTTTTTGCGATTCAAAATTCCAGTCAGATTTTAACGTGTACATGGAATGATGCAGTAGCTTGTATTCGTCCGTGCACTCCTCCGTCCGTCCATCCGTATCCGCGTTTTGTCGACACCCACTTTTGAAGAGATCAACTTCGAACGAGCGAAAACTGATAAGTGTTTAATCCCTTGATGCGGAATACCTTGGCGATCATCAATTCTTTTTCAAATACCTTAGCAATTTTGATGTTTTTTAAATGACCTAATTTTTTAACTGAGAAGACAAGTCTCGATCTGGGAAACATTTATGTTGAAAAACTGCGGCGAAGTTTGCCGGTCCATTTAGAAATTGTGTTATTAAATTATCACGATCAAGGCCTTTGCTGCCACTGGTAACGTTATTTCATTCATGTTAATTGTAAAGCATAGTTATTTCGCAACACTTATCAAGAAATTTGATAGTTTTGTCGTGCTCTGTTTCTGCTGCGAGCTCAGAAGGGCAGTCAGGGCCGAGATCAATATTTTCTTTCTGAAACATATATTGTAGCTGTTTATTCACTCATGCGTGCGACTGAGTAATCTCGAAAAAGAGCAATAACAATTCAATAAGTTACTTAATACACGTGTAGCTTGGAAAACAAAGCAAGACTTCGCTCTTCTGAATACCAATATGGAAGCTACGGGTCAAAATGCGCCTGTAATATCGGCTGTTCAAGGCCTTAGACGTCAAGTCGGGCTTCTTGGAGGAGTGTCGATTGTTGTTGGAACTATGATCGGCTCTGGGATATTTGCTTCTCCGAGATGGGTAGCAATGAATGCGGGATCTATTGGCTTGTTTCTTGTGGTATGGGCCCTCTGTGGAGCCCTTAGTCTAATAGGAGCTTTAGGTTACATTGAGCTTGGGCTAGCTATACCTAAGTCTGGTGGAGAGTACATCTATTATAAAGAATCCTTTGGACCCTGTGCAGCGTTTTTGTATTCCTGGACTTGCGTTTTAGCAACACGTCCCGCATCGCTGGCGATTACGTTACTGACATTCGGCCATTACGTATTGGAACCATATTTTCCGTTTTGTAGTGATCGTCAAGATCTGGTACCTGCGGTAAAGCTTATTGCAGCGACGGCTATCGGTAAGATCGATTATAAAGCTTGATGCTCTTTAGAGATAAAGTAACTCGTGGAATGCAAGGTTTTCGTTAAGGCTTACTCGTGGATATACAAAGTTACGCATTTCAACAAACACTAGTAAATTTTGAAAGAAAACTAGGCGTAAATAGACTTAAAAAACAATGGAATTTATATCTCAACAATTTATAAGTAAACGATATTGTCTACTATTTCCTCTATCAATAATCCAATTTTAAACATACCTGCTTGCCAAGAAATCATTTATCCTTCATATCAGGCCGGGTAGAAATGTTGACTCAGTTGATTCAGTAATAGTCTCACAAGGTTGAGGCTCGAGCTTTTAAATTTTGATCACCTCTCAGTTCATGTATTAGCTCGATGTAATCTAGAATTTATCAGTTACTTAGCATCGAAATTAGGAGCTCCTTGAAGGTGATTGGTCATATCAAAAACAGCACTTCATAACAACTAGCATAGCCCTTCTGTCATGGCTTACCCGGAGGGCTAGCTTCACGTGACTTTTAATCTGTTTGTCTCATGCAAATAAATGTCACCTTTGGAGCCCTGTTCTGGTTTTCCTGGTAGGGATCCAGGCCGGAATGACGATCCTGCCTGATAGAATATCTCAACTGTTTGTACAATATCCAGGCGCGGATCCAGCCCCGTTTACACCAGTTCAACCGAGTTCAGGTTTCAGATCAGTTCACTAGATCAGTTTTACAGATCAATGCTCTTCATTTCAAAGAGGAGAAATACTGTGCACGGATCAGTTGCTGTCTCATATTCAGTTTGGAAACCTTTGGTCACCTTTTTTTCTGGATCCGCGCCTGATATCCGGTTCAGTTTTTCAATATTTAGGCTGCCTGCACAATATCCGGTTCTAGGACAGTGTCTCTTTCCTTGCCAAGAATCTCCAACATAATAGCGACGAAAAAGTGGAAGATATCGGTTACTGTGACGTGGTTTTTCTTCTTCAAAGATTTTACCGAAAGATCACTAGCGAGTATGAGTATTTTGTTAAGGTTTTGGGCGTTTGAACTTTCATACTTCTTATTCAGTACGTCAGCTTAAAAAAGTTTTTGTTGAGTCTAGTTTCTTAGAGACTTCTTCCGGCCTTTCGTAATTAGCAATTTTAAACCGGTTGTATTAATAGTTTTTGTAAGTACCCCCTTTTCCTATTTCTGTTATCGTGACTTTAGGTTGCCAAGTTATTGCACGCGAATAGCGGAATGTATACCCAGTGTTTGCTCAGTCAGTCTTAGAGTTTAAGCCTTAGATGATGAAATATTTGCCCAAAAATCACGTGGCCGGTAAAGAAACACTTTGTGTACACGTGGATTAAAGAGAAATATCTTTGGCTGTTTAACCCTAGAAAATATACTTTATTACAGATTAATGTGGAAGGAAATATACGGCACAGGGAGAGTTTCCGATTCCTAAATTTCGCCGGAAAAGTTTAGGTTCGTGATTATTTTTAGGTGGTACAAAGTTCAAGGTAATGTGAATGTTAATGATACGTCAGAGATCATTCAACTTTATGTAAACAAACTCGATTCCTACTACTATCTCATTCACTTCTGTCTCACCACAACCACAGAGTATCCGAAAGTCGAACACGCGACAAAATGGCTGAAAAGACTCGAAACTCAGAAGCTGTGGGCCTCAGAAGAACACTTGGTCCTGTTGGAGGAATATCTTTACTGGTTGGCAATATGATTGGTTCAGGGATTTTCGCTTCAGCACGTTGGGTGATGGTGTACTCAGGTTCTGTTGGGATGACTCTCTTCGCTTGGGTCGGCTGTGGTCTTGTGAGCATGTTTGGTGCTCTTAGTTACCTAGAGCTTGGCTTAGCTATCCCCAGATCTGGAAGTGAATATTCCTACTTATCTGAAAGCTATGGTCCACTACCTGCTTTCATGTTTGCGTGGACTACTGTTTTAGTGAATAAACCAGCATCGCTTGCCATTATTCTTCTTACTTTTGCAAGTTACACGTTAGAAGCTGTGTTCCCTGGCTGTGGGGGTACTCCGGAGTTTGCTTCTTTGACGAAACTCTTAGCAGCGTCCGCTATCGGTAAGCAGTCTAAGTTTAGTCAATCTCGTATCCTTTTTTGAAACTATACAAAAAAGACCCAAACATATTCAATTTGGTTTTGCTTTCTTCTTTGTTTTGTTCAATTTGTTTTATTTCAGTTCTGCTTTCTTTTTCGAATCGACAGAAGGCAAAGTATCCAAAACATTCAATTACTTGCTTGTCTAGTTTGTTTTTCTGAAAATGTTGCAATATTTGATTTACGCCCTCATTCAGGTTATACCCGTCTTATTCGTGTTTATTCATGTCACAAATGTTTAAGCCTGCAATTTTTCTCGCGCTAGCAATGCAAATTTAGATTTAAATTTGTTGTAGAGAAAAATTGCAGCATCAATCATCATTCTAGGCTCGATTTCCAGCCGCGAAGGGTTCCGGTTAAAAATCCTCACCCGTAATCGCGATTACGGGTGAGGATTTTTAACCGGAACCCTTCGCGGCTGGAAATCGAGCCTATCATCATTCTGCAACCGTTCAGTACGAACGTGCAGTGTTGCGGAGAAAAGTTCAAACTTTTGAACTTTCTGCAACAAATCTTTTGTTGCGAGACATCGAGGCCACATTTGTTGCCAGACATGATACACTCGGCAATTTCGCTCTGACAACAAAATCCCTAAAATTGTATTGCAAGCGCGAGAAAAACTTGCAGCGTGTATCGCCGGCTTTATGTGCGTTGACTGAGTCTTTCGTTTGAGCGTCCGAAAATCTGATTGACCTGCAAATAAATGGGATCAGTATTGATTTATTCAAGTAAATTAATTTGTTCATTGATTCGATATATCGATTTCATTTGGACCAAGTGCGCATGCGCAGATAGAGATCTTGGTGCTGTTTACATTTATTTATACCTAATTAGATTCGTGGTGAGATAAAGAGGAGCGCAAACCGCCCTCTACCTAGGCACGGGATGTCTAACCGGACCTTACACGGCGAAAACTCGAACTCAGTAGGGATTAAACGTCTATACACATATCCAAAGGAAGTTTTCCCAATAGGGGAACGATGGGAAACGTCTAGACAAGCTCAAATGGACAAGCTCATGCTTGGCGAAAAAAATCAAATGATTGTGGATGACGCTGGTTATGGTTTGACTAGACTAAGAGTGATTTTTACTGGCCAATATTATAAAAAATGCTGGTTAATCCTCCTTACCCCTCCCATCCCCCCTCCAAAGGCGCAAGCCATTATTGAAATGTGAAAGAAGCGAATATAGTGTAAACAACAACAACAACAACAAACCCAGCAAAAAGAAAGAAAGAAAGAAAAAAAGAAAGAAAGAAAGAAAGAAAGAAAGAAAAAGAAAGAAAGAAAGAAAGAAAGAAAGAAAGAAAGAAAGAAAGAAAGAAAGAAAGAAAGAAAGAAAGAAAGAAAGAAAGAAAGAAAGAAAGAAAGAAAGAAAGAAAGAAAGAAAGAAAGAAAGAAAGAAAGAAAGAAAGAAAGAAAGAAAGAAAGAAAGAAAGAAAGAAAGAAAGAAAGAAAGAAAGAAAGAAAGAAAGAAAGAAAGAAAGAAAGAAAGAAAGAAAGAAAGAAAGAAAGAAAGAAAGAAAGAAAGAAAGAAAGAAAGAAAGAAAGAAAGAAAGAAAGAAAGAAAGAAAGAAAGAAAAAGGAAAAAGAAAACAAAAACCACAATCTTAATTAGGTAAGGCAGCGAGTTTTTGCAAATTTTAAGTAATTTTGCGTACCATCAAGGTTTGAAATACGTATATAATTGTGAGCATGACGTTCATGATCTGACGGATTTCTAAATAACAGAACGACTTGAAAAAACATAACATGTTACAAAATGATAATAAATATCCAAACTATTCCTGCAGGCAAAGAAAGTAGTACCACCGGTTTCAGGGTCCCTTATCATGGCTTTTGCGTGACCGTGAATGACTGATTTATTTTGACGTGAAACGTGATTTTAGGTCTCTAATCTTTTTGCGTCCACGTGGAAGCAACGTTTGACTTTTTTGTGAACGTCACGGAATTTTTCACGGAAATTATTCGTGACGCGTGAAAATACCAAATATTTTCTCGTGATTTCATTTTGCAAAGGGGTAAAGGGGATCCTTCGGTTTAAGATTATATGTGCACCAACACTCTGTCCCATGGGATATATTTTCGGTCAATCGTTTTCCAGCTTATATATATCTTTTTTTGTGTGTGTGTGTGTGTTTTTGTATCAGTGGGATAAAGATATTATCGTTTACTATCGGCTATCTTGAGCCCCTATATCTCGAACAATATTTTGGTTTTCCCTCGTGGATAGCCAATCAAGTTTTGTAATTTGATCTCAAATAGTAACTGTACTCTGAGGGTCAGTTCACGTGGCTACAAAGAGATGTCGAAACAACGATATTGAATCATTGCGTAGTTTAGTCATTTAGGTTTAACTAGCAAAGCTGTAATACTAGATAAATTTTCAACTACTGTTGTGAAGATCCGTAGAATCAGCAAACATGGAGAATCAAGCTTTCGCAGTAGAAACACCAATGACTGTACGCCGAAACACGAAGACAGAAGCGAGTACAGCAGATGAGACTAAACTCCCCATCAAAACCAAGGGATCTACTGCTCTACAACCAGAGGTTGGGATTATTGGTGGAATATCTCTTATTATTGGAACGATGATTGGCAGCGGAATCTTCGCATCAGCTAGTGGAGTTTTCTCATTATCCAACTCTGCAGGAATGGGACTTGTAGTATGGTCTTTGTGTGGTGTGATTGCTATGCTTGGAGCCTTGTGTTATTGTGAACTTGGAACAATGATAACAAAGTCTGGTGCTGAGTATGCTTATTTAAAGGTTGCGTTTGGCAGTCCAGTGGCATTTCTTTACGCGTACACATCCACAATTCTACTGAAACCTTCCCAGTTGGCTATAATTGCCCTAGCTTTTGGAGAATATACGATTGAACCTTTCTTTCCATCCTGCTCTAGTGTGGACCCTGAGCGCATGGATCTCAAAATATTGGTCAAAATTCTGGCTGCATTTTGCATTGGTAGGAGTTAAAGCCTCAGTGATAATTGGTGGTCGGTCAATGTTTTTAAAGTTCACTTTGAGTGTTTTGTTTACACTTTTCGGGGGCGCTTTAAAGAGGTCAATGTATGTCAGTGACGATCGAATATGTCTTTTAAGCCATCCGGGATGACTGCCAGTCGGCTTATAACAGCTCCTTGATTTTTTTGCGAAATTTTGCACGATCAGGAAATATTTTACATTTTTCATAAGCTATTAAAATCGTAAAGAATTGCTTATGAAAAACGGTGTTTTCAGTCTTTTGAAATTGCAAGGGTGCATATTTTTTATCACTGGACTTAGAATACGTTTACATTGATCCGGATAAATTTGAAAGCGCACTGCATTTTCGGGGGAGGAGGGGGGGGGGGGAGAGGGGGGGAAGGGAATTTACAGGTTTATAAATGTCCGAGACACCCTGGGCCCGAGGATGCCATAAACCGGTGTCAACTGAATTTCTTAGACAAATGGTTTTGGTGTAAACGGAGTGAGGCTTAACCGTACATTTACAAGTTAATCTGTATTAACTTTCATTATTTTAGAAAACCTGTTTTAGATGGTGAATTAAATTGAGTTTAATCGTTAGTTCGTTATTTTTTTCTTTTATTAATTTGTTATTCAAGCTATAATTTTATAACATGGTAGCGTATCCTATATGTTCATCCATTCGTCTCATTTGCTTTTCTTGATTCTTTCAGTTTCTCTATCTCCAATTCATGATGGCACAGATCTCGTAATATCAACAAGGAAACTTTGTGCAATCCCCTCCACTCCCCACCACATTTTCGGTTTACAAAAGAGTCTGGGTATTATCTGCAGTTTTGAAGCCTCTTTCTTCTAGAGTACTTTATCAAAACTACACTTTCTCATTTCATTTCTAATCGATTTACTTGTGTTTCCAGGTGTTATTACGTTTGTCAACTGCTTCAGTGTCCGCTGGGCTACACGAATGCAAATAGTATTCACCGCAGCCAAATTGGTTGCCATTGGAATGCTCATTATAACAGGCATCGTTCGTCTTGGACAAGGTAGGGAGTATGACATTCAGACTAGCGGACCCCTTATTATAAACGGACCCCCTCATTAAGCGGATACTTGCTAAGGTTCCAAATCTTCTTCACGTATTTACTATAAATTGAGCCTCGATTCAGCGGACAACTATTCAGTGGACGTGGACACTAAAACTGAAACACGAGCACATTTGGTAATTTCTATTGTTGAAAACTTTTTATTAGCGGGCATAACTTTAATAGGTAGAGACTACAATTTGCTTCAAGAAATGGTTTCCCATGAACCAAAACTATCTACAATTGCCTGTAATGTTTGGTTTAAAATTTATTTTTATGGCTGTTTCTTGAATCACAAGTTTGTTTGTTGGCAACAATTAAAAGTAATTATTAACCAATATTCCATGAAATAAACAAAAAAAGCGGACATTCTCTTATAAGTGGACACCAGGCAAGGTGCCAAAGGTGTCAGCTAGATAGAGGTACACTGTAACACTAATATACTAAGACATGACTAAAGCAATTTTTCCCATGCAGTCAAACTTTGTTGTTGTTGTTGTTGTTGTTGTTGTTGTTGTCGTTATTGTCGTTGTCGTCGTCATCGTCGTCGTTGTTGTTGTTGTTTTGTATTTCTGTTTGCTGATCTGTACCGTTTATAGGAGCCACATATACACAACCATTTTCAGCATAATATCCCTCCATCCTCTCCTCTTCCCTCTTCTTCCCTTCCCCTCACAATGGGCGTTTACTATATGGCAAGAACTTAGACGAGATGTGACCTGTGAATTAAGAGACCTTCCTCCCTTCGCCCATCACTTTTTCCTGAAAGAAGAAAGCGAGGGAAGGAGTCGATGTAGCTTTACCTGCCAAAGAAAATTAGCCTCGCAACTGTCTTGTGCCCTAGCTCACTGAATTATGTAGCCTACAACAGATGTGGAAGAAGAGAATTACAGAATTAATTTGCTATTTTATCCAGGTTACACTGCAAGTTTTCAGAATTCATTTGTTGGTACAACAACTAGTATTGGTATGGTTGGCTTTGCATTTTATAATGGCCTGTGGGCATACGATGGTTGGTAAGTATGACCGATGTATCGTCTTGATAAGGATATCTTTAAGACAGTTCGTCTCTTATGAATCGATTCCTATTTCAGGAACAATTTAAACTACGTCACAGAGGAACTAAAGAATCCTTACAGGTATGAATTTGATATCAATATCATGGTAAGTTTTTTGAAAATACGTTACGATTTGTACGGTAAAATTGAACCGAACACCATGTGATGGCGCTGGGCCAAAGGCTAGAACGCAATATTGAATTATGGTGTTCAAAATGAAGTACGCATTAGGCCTAGTTCAAACGTCGCATCTCACATGTGTCGAACTCAATGCAAATTAGTCAAATCTTTTGTTTCTACTCATTATCATCTCATTTGCATTGAATTCAGCACATGTGAGATGCGACGTTTGAACTAGGCCTTAGTGTAGAAGAGGTCTCGCGAAATTCAATCTGGCTTCGATTGTATGATGTATAACGTAGTAAAATGAGGTGTGGTGTATTTAGTTTATTGTAGTGTGGTGTGGTGTGGTGTGGTGTAGTGTAGTGTAGTGAGGTGTGCTGTGCTGTGATTTGGCTTGGTGTAGTCCTAGGTGCGGTGTGTGTGTGTGTAGTTTGGTGTAGTGCAGTGTAGTGAGGTGTGCTGTGCTGTACATGTGCTGTGCTGTGGTGTGGTGAAGATTCAAATGATGTCATCGTGTAATTTATGCCGGTGATATTTGCTTGTGCAATGTGCAAAATATGCGGTATATTTGATCTATATTGTTTCGATTAGCTGACGATATATCTATTGTGGAGGGTTCCTTACTGATTTCGTGTCATTTTCTAGGGACCTACCACGTTCTATTCTAATTGGAATTCCTCTAGTAACTGTTTGTTATGTGCTCGTCAACATTGCTTACCTTGCTGTACTCACACCAGATGAGGTCAAGACTTCAGGAGCTGTAGCAGTGGTGAGCATTTGTTATGGTTTAATAAACCTATCATTGTTAAGCCCCAGGGTGCGGTAATGATAGTGGTAGAGGTTGGGGGGGGGGGGGGGGGGGGGAGATTTGTCATTTTCATAAAAGTCAAAGTCAAATTCCCCACCCTATTAATTTCCAGTACCTTAGTGGTTTATGTGATTTCTCGAGTTTTTTTAAAATGGTGGCCATGTGAAATATCCCAAGCTGGGGGGCATTTAGTTGTATCGAATTCCAGAGGGTAGATCTTCCCTGGGGGACGCTTAATATCCCTCGTGGTTATCATCAGTTTTAATTGTATTTTCACATGTCATCGCACTATGTTGAACCAAATCAAATCTTGATGATCGAGTCTTTCAAATGTACGTCGGCATTCTTATATACAAAGGCATCGCAGTGACGTGAAGGGGGACGCCGCGCACGCTGACAAAATAGAGGTTAATATTCACGTAAACGGCAAAAGGATGGAGAGGATCATGCGACCTACTTTTTTCGTGCGTGGCATTTTGTGTTTGGCACTCAAATGAGAAAGCGACTTTTCACCTTGACGCCAAATGCAAAATAATTCGCCGTCGCGTTAAAACGGCAATGCCAGACGCGAAAAAAGCAGGTCACGTTATCCTCTTTGCCGTTAGCCGTTTCCCGTTTACGTGAATCTTATGACCGTTGACGTTTCCGACGTCGAGACGACGTTAAAACAAATGAAATGGCGTCGCGACGTCGTTACGGTAGTCACGGAATGAATTATAATAAGATATATTCGTCCTCTCATGTCCCGTTCTCGCATCGCGTCGCGTCCCGTCACGTTTGCTGAATCTGCCTGTTACCGAGTCATGTCCCAATCTTTGTCGTCCACAGACATTAGCTGATAGATTGTATGGACCAATGGCATGGACCATCCCCATCTTTGTTGCCTGTTCTACTTTTGGTGCCGCAAATGGTTCAGCCTTCTCTGGAGGAAGGTGTGTCGAACGAGTTTGTTTCTAAAGATACACCTCTTTAATGATGCTAACAAAGGATTATCTTCTTTTTAGACTTGTTTATGTAGCAGCTCGTGAGGGTCATTTACCAGAGTTTTTAGCTATGGTTCATACCAAGCAACATACCCCTCTACCAGCCATGTTATTTAATGTGAGTATGTAACACATTCTGATCGAAAGACCTCTCTTGTCTGTGAACATGTGAAGGTTCCTGATCGAAAGACTTATCCGTCAGTATTAATCGCGTATAAACATGGTTAGAATTTGGTTCAAGTAGAGAGAAGGAACATGATAGTCATGAAATTTAAACAGCTAACTTATTTTGCTAATCTTAAACGACAAGGAGGAAGTTACATGAAGTGATTTACACTACTGTATTGCATGTTATGAGAGGAACCATTACCGATTCTTGAGGTACACCACATCATAACAACATGGCAAAACATGCTTGGTACTTGAAGTTGGTTTTTCTCCCAGATTGTCTGAGAGGACCCAAAATCGAGCCCTGTGGCACACCACATCCAGTAACTAAAATCTTCGTTCAATTCTAGAGTATTATTGCGTGGATCATGTTGCTTCCTGACTCTAGCAGCTTTGAAACGCTTATCAACTACTTCAGTTTTGCTGCTTGGGTGTTTTACGGTGGAACGGTCGCATCGTTGTTATGGCTACGTTATAAGAAGCCAAATATGGAGAGACCTTACAAGGTGAATTTCTGTGATTATTGACGACGAGAAGTAAAGGAATCGAATGTTTACACTTCAGTAGTATATTCTGCAAATACAATGTGCGATGAGAGCCGGATTGATCAACATCTTAATGCATTTGCTTGGATGAGCCAAGATATCGTAACTGTGTTTTATCCTTGACTTAATCTTGATGCGGTGTTTTTCGTATTTCTTGTAGGTTCCGTTACTAATTCCCATTATTGTACTTCTGGCATCTATATATCTCATCGTAGCACCTTTCTATGAAGCACCCTTAGAATCCTTTTTCTGTCTTTTGTTCATCCTTGCTGGAATTCCCTTCTACTTGGCTTTTGTTTACTTCAAAATTGCACCAAAATGGTTCCTCAAATGCTTTGGTAAGTGGGAAATGTATACTTTCTTAGTGATATTTAGAGCTAAATTATATATAAACATGTTTCGTTCTGCATGCTTGTTTTTGTTGTTTTGGTATGTTTTGTTTGTTTGTTGTTGTTTTTGTTGTTATTGTTGTTATTGTTTTGTAAGTCAGTAGCATAGATATAGAGCAGAGAAAACGAAAAAGGATACTTTTCAGACTCAATTATTAGAAAATCTAAATTTGTTTCTTTACATTTTCAGCATCTTTGACGTACAAATTGCAGGCACTTTGTGATGTCGCCCTTCCAGAAAGTGAAGAGCAAGTGATAAGTTAAATAGAATGAGTGCTACTACCGCTGATTCCTATGAAGCGCGACTTCCAAATTTGCACATTGCTGATTCGATGACGTCAATCGTCATTCTCCCTAGTTCGAAAAAATACAAATTTCACAAGTAAATTCGATTTCCAGTGGTCACCAAAAAGTGTTAGATCAATTTTGGGTTTATTTAGGAGTGATTGACGTCCGTGTAATACAAAGTGCAAAACACGATATCAAGTCTAAATAGTCGGCCTTCATCGGAAACAGCGGTAATAATTGATTGGCAATGAGAAACAGACAATTTGTGACTGTTTGACAACCATACAAAATAGACTTAGCAATTAGTTTCCACGCGACAGCGTGCGTGGACACGAATTCATGAAGGGAAGCCGTATTCAAAATCGAAAGTCATCCCTTTTAGCCTTCCTTGGCCTTGAAAAAAGGAAAAAATTAAGAAAGGAAAGAAATTAAGAAAAGAAAAAGGAAAGGAAAGATATCGCCTGCGAGCAGAGGCAATTTTCCTACCTCTTCTAAAGTTAATTTTCCTCGTTTCGTAGAAGAGTGAGGTAAATTGCCTCTGCTCGCAGGGTAGGAAAGAAAAAAATACAGCGAGGGATGGGTCTGGAGTAACTGAAAGACTCGCTACTTCTATCTTTAAATAATTGTTTTCAGGTTGAATGAATTCGTTTAAGCCTGGTTTCCAAGAGCGACGGAAGCGGGGATTATTTGCATAAAACGTAACGTCTGACGTAACCGCTAACGTCAGACGTAACTAACATTGGTCTCATCGGTTTAACTAGGCTGAACGTCCGACGTTAACAGTTACGTCCACGTTTCTGTGTTGCATATCAAGTTAAATCTCACACATGTACATTTCCGTTAACGGTTAGTTCATCACTGAGTCTGCGTATGTTGCTTCTTGCTTCCGTCGCTTGTGAAAACCAATAAAATTAAAGTCCGGGATTTAAAAAACAAATATTTAACTCTCTGAATAATTATCTGATAATACCGAAAATCCTTTGTACTTTTTAACTGGACAACAATTGTTAGGTAAACATCTAATAAATGTGATAAATTGAGTAGTTTTGTAAATATATTTTAACATAAAATCAAGAATGAACTAGTAATTTTCATGGTTAAAAGTCAATATTTCGAACTGGAAAAAAGAATATAGATTACAAACACTAAGATTTCGCTCAATATCAGTTTAATATCTTCGAGTGTTGAAAAGATCTCTCACGAGTGAGCGATCTTTTCAACAAGAGAAGATAAAACCGTATCTCCAAGCGAACATGTAATATTCTATTTATCATATAATTATCAAATCAAGAGACAACAAACTATCTGCCTTGAAATGCGCTCAAGTAACCATGGTAACGATCTTTTCACTAGTGAAAAGAACATGTTATTTTCACTAGTGAAAAGAACAAGTTTTCGAAATTAAGAAATATAGGTATTTTATAAATAATTATATGATAAATATAATAAATGAATTGTACAAAATCTATTTTTCTGATATAATTTAGTGTTTGCATTCTATTATGCTGATTGAGTGCGATAACTTAAAATAATTGATTATGAAATACTTCTCTAATATAAATTCCAGCTACAGCTTGTGTCTTAAGAAGATTGGTGGTTTTTGAATATGCCAAATATTTTTAAATCAACTTATAAAATATATTTCTTTACTAATAAGTTCAAATGAGACAAGTGTCATGCCAACAAGGTTTGTTGCATAAAAAGTATATGGGAAATATATTTTCAAGCACACTAAAGTCGGAAGAGTAATGTTTTATTATGGTTTACCCTGCGAGCAGAGTCTCCCTTTTAGTTTTCCTTCTTTCGTCCGCGGAGAAGGTAAAGGGAGACTCTGCTCGCAGGTTACGTAATCAATTTGGTACTTCATCAAAACATCAATTTTGCACATCCAAATAGAGTGCTTACAATATATCCGTGAAAAACGTTGTAAGAAATTGCACTAATTTGCACTAATTAAACAATAGAAGACAAAGGATTTCGCGCTATTTAGTACAATTTAGTTCGCTAACTTTTTCACGGATATATTGTAAGCACTCTAGTATTTTTTAAACATTTTTATTATAGACCGGTTTCAGCGTCCTTGACAACCGTTGTTAAGCAACTCACTGGAGGACCAGCAGAGCAAAGAAATACAGAGCCAGTGCGAGATGTTCGATAAAAACATCCATAATAACTCAAAATTAACCTTTATCTGAGACATCTCAATGCCTTTTTCCGCACCTTACCCAAAAGCTCTAACATCTACAAAATCCTGTGAGCTATATTTTCCGTTATAAAAGAAGAAGATGATGCATATTAGAAAACCGCCAATCTCCTTCATCATTCTTACGATGATTTTGCTAACTCGTGCTGAAAACTAATCTATTTGATTGAACTAAATTTTAAAGAGATTTTTTCATGTTCAAGCACTGACTAACAAAACCCACTGTAGTCGAAGAATCAATAAGTGTTGTACAAAACTTAAGTGAATTATTTCAGAAAGTTTAGGTTGTTTGTACTAGTTGGCTTTTGATAAAAGTCGATTCAAAATGTGAATCCAAAGTGAAACTGAATTTTAACCCAAAATAAGGTTTAGGCCTCCAGTTGATCATTTGCCATATATTCTTCACATTTGGCTTGAAAGTTTCTAGTATTTGTAACACAACAAATCTCAAAAAGACATGGTAAAATACTTTTGTCTTACAGAGTGGTGCAATAGAATAACTGAAATACGTTAAAGTTTTCAAAGATTAAGCGTAAGATAGAATATTTTGTCTTACAACTGTAGAGTGGTGCAAATTAATAAATTAACTGAAATACGATTAAATGTGTTGATGGGTTAAGTGTGTTTATAGAAGGTAGTTATTTCATAAAAAAACAACATGACGAATTGCAAACTGAAGCAATGATATTATTTCAGTATACTCAAACTCAAAAAGGTTGTCAGTGTACTCCCTTACAAAAGTGGTAGGGGTGCTCGACGGACCTTTTAGGGTCGAAAATATGACCCGCTTGTACCTTTTAGGGTTGAATCTGGTTCATAGTGTACCTTTCAGGGTCAGGATAACGAAAATCACCTAAAGATTGAAACGATTTTACATACGAATATTCTTTATTAACAATGTGGTCGTACCTTTTAGGGTATAAAATCGGCATCTCCGATAATTTATGCGTACCTTTTAGGGTCATTTTCAAAACCCATCCGTCGAGCACCCCTGACCACTTTTGTAAGGGAGTAGCCCTCCCAGGCGGCAACATTGGTGCAATTTGTAGATTGTTACCGTCACGTTTTCATCATTAAATCAACATCCAAGAAAATCTAATCTAATCATTTAATAATAGTTAGTATAGTTATTATTAAAAACTGTTAAAATTTGAAACAAAGATGCTATATTTTGTATGCCAATAATAATACTATTTATTAGCTACCAATGAAATTCTTGAGTTTTGTAAGATTACAATGATGAGCTTCTCTGTAATTATATTACCAGTAATGCATGCCTGTAAATTAAATATCTATCAGCTGTGTACAGTTAGCTTTAAATCACCTGTTAAGCATATAATTGTACCATAGGAAGTGTATAATGGATGGAAAATCAACTATAGAGCGCATAATATATATATTTCAAAACGTTTTCTCCGTTTTCACATCTTATATAGACGAGAACCCTAATCATACTAAAGAATTTCAAATTTGTTTTCAATTTTAGACCGATTAGTGCGTACTTTGCCTTATAGAGCTGTTTTCGTATGAGTGTGGAAACGGCGGCACCGCACGGTCACGGCACGATTACGGCAGGAATCTCGAATGTTTTTAGAGTCGTTTTCGTATGAGTGGGAAACTTACCGTACCGTATCGTAACTGTACCAGTATCATAGTTTCTATAAAAACATTCGAAATTCCTGCTGTAACCGTATCGTATCGTAACCGTATAGTGTTCCCACTCATATGAAAACCACTCTATAGTCATTATGACACGGTCACGGTACGGCGTGGAGTAACTTTCCCACTCAAATGAAAACCACTCTAGTAGCTAAACAGTACTATTACAAAATCGATTTACGGCATGTATGGGCTCCAACTCGTGGCTAGTGTGATTTTGGAATCGATACTAATTTTCCCCTCCTGTTTCCTTGTCTGAGATGCGTGATACTTATCCCAGTGGACTTTACACTGGGTAGAGTAATTTTGTTAACCGTAAAACAGATTTTAGTTGGGTCTGTCTTTTCATTATCCCAGAGTTTTCCAGAATTCTTTACGATTTTGCGCGTGCAAGCGAGGTCAGGGGACAAAAATATTAAGAAATGATGGCATTTATTGGAAATTCTTACCTTTTTATGAGAAAAACGTTGATTATGTCATTTTAGAAGTAGTAGAAACTTCAGAGAATTTCCTCAAAACCCTTCTTATGCACTTTTATCGAAATTTGAAAGTATTACACTCGTTTTTTACTGAATTTATTCAGTATATCTAAGGCTTGCTTTAATTGTTTTTACCCTGCGCGCTAAATCGTAATGAATTCTTGGAAATTCTGGGAAGGCGCAATGAGAAATGGTGTTCCAGATTTCCATTCAGGTATTTCTTATTTACATCTTTATTAGTAATTCATCTGTATTAGTAATATGACTATGGCACGTTAGCTATTAGACATGTTTGTTTCGTGGGTAAATCACTTTACAGCACTCTGCCAAAGTAAAGTGATACACCTATTTCAAAAAAGGTTGTCGTACGAGAGAGGACGTCTCAAGCCCATACGCGACTAGATCGAAAGGGAGTATGAGTAGTCGCAAAACTTCACTCTCTTGTTAGCCTGAACAAGCTAGATTTGAATTGTCGATCGTGTAGATAGATTTGTGGTTTATTTATAACCAGTTTAATCATTTCTGCCCATGCTTCCTTTCAAGTGAGCACGCTTATGGCCTTTTGCCCGACAATGTTTATTGAAATAGGAATATGTCACTGATTTATGTACAGCCAATGATTTGTAGTTTGTATTTCACTTGATTTATTAAATGATCTATTGTAAAATGATTTCAGAATAAAAACTTGAATGTTTAATGAAAGGACAGCACACATTTTAAAAGAGCAAACTCTTATTACCTAATTTTGGTACAGTGGACCCTCTGTAAAACGGACACCAGAGGGTCGTTTCCCACTCATATGAAAACCGCTCCAATATAGTATAATCCATCTAATGTGCAACAATGCTTCACAAAGACCTATAGACAATAGAGTTATACGCGCGCGCGTATAAGTGATCGGGGGAGGGTGGGAGGGCTAAATAAGGGTACAAGGCAGAGTATGTGCCCGTTCACGCACTAATCGGAGCCCTGAGAAAAACCCGTCCCATAATACGACAAATACTATATATCTATATATGTATGTGCAGTTTAAATGAGGCACAAGGCACACTAAGAAACGACAGTGGTTAACGTGCTAATATTTAGCCGGGGTCAGTTGTTTTCCGGATCAGCGGTCATTTAGTGTACCGAGCCAAACATGCCCCCCCTACAAGGGAATGTGCTTCATCCAAACCCTTAACCGCATTCGCCGCTCAGCCGACAAGTGGTTGTATACTCTTTGTTACGCATGATTGCATATTAAATAAACGCCCGGGTAATTTGAAAATCAAATTTTGTCGGCCACAACCGAAAACTTAAAACTTGCAGGGCATCAACCACACAAAACTGTCTCAAAACGAGCATTTAAATTGCGGGCCTCAACCACGCTGCTTCCCTTGGATTCAAAATTGAAAATTGTTGAATTCGAGATAGAAGCAGATAGACTGCAACAATGCAACAATCCAACAACCGGACTTAACTCGAAGCCACTGACGTGCTAGCTCGAAGCACAAGTAAACTGACAATAATAAAAATCTACCTTACAAGGGGAGTTAAACTAGCTCCCAAATTAACAAAATTTGTGCTACGAATTATAAAACGAAGCTCCTAAATAACTAGAGCAAAACGAGGTCTACTAAAGAAACGAGAGCGAAGTGGAAAGCACTAGAAATTACGACCTCACGAAATTCGAAGTCAAAAGATTGGAAAGCACAGAAAACAAAAAAACAACAACAACAACAACCAGAATTAGTATACCTTCCAGCTAACAAGAGCGGCATGAAGATGCTATGGGAATACTACTTTCTTGACTTGCTCTCAGAGTTGGAACTTGGATTTCTTGGGGACTGCGAAGCTCCATGTGCAGAGTAGAACTCGATTAGCCTGTGAACAGGCTCTCTGGGGGAGGGGGAGGGGAAGGGAAGGGAAAGGAGAAGGGGAGGGGAGGAATTCGATCCGCTAGCCGCTCAACCGACAAGTGGTTGGGTTTGATTGTTCTCGATTTAGTATATACTCTTTGTTACGCATGATTGCACATTAAATAGAGGTATTTTTAACACATTTAACATGGAGGTTTTGCCGGGACCAAAAGATGTCCGTAATATCGAGGGGTCCGTATTACAGAGGTGTCTGTATTATAGAGGTGTCTGTATTAGAGGTGTCTGTATTATAGAGGTGTCTATTATAGAGGTGTCTGTATTATAGAGGTGTCTGTATTATAGAATTGTCTGTATTATAGAGGTGTCTGTATTATAGAGGTGTTTATTATAGAGGTGTTCGTATTATAGAGGTGTCTGTATTATAGAGGTGTTCGTACTGAGAGGTTTCGCTGTATTTCGGATGTCAAATATTTCACTTATTTTGCGTGAAATATAATATAGGCGTTTCCCAAGATACAGTTGAGTGAGCCCTGTACCATCCAAAGCTTCGGTTTCAGTTCATACGATCGTGTAATGACAATGACGATTGTCATCAGAATTAAGTCAGGATTCACTCAACTTGCAGCAAACTATTTTGTTGCGAGACAAGTTTGTTTTTGGGTAGAAAAACGCCCGGCATCGCTCTTCAACTCGTTTCGCAGCAATGTTGCGAGACAAGTTGAATGATTTTGTTAATTGCTCGTATTACCGCACCTTTTACCCTGGTCCCAGAGGTTTTTTTTCCTTTTCTATTCGTTTTTTTTTGTGGGGGGAGGGGGGGTTTGTTTGTTTGTTTGTTTTCTTTACGTTGCGACAGAGCAAAGAAAAAGAAACGTCATATGTCACAAAACGGAAACTTTGTATTGTCGTCATTTATGTTCGCCATGCCACACCCCATTTTTAAGGCCCTTCCGAGCAAATTTTCTGACATTTTCTTTAACAAATAACTTTTGTTCGTATGGATGAGAAAATTTGACAAAACTTCATGACAAGTGCATTTGTCTTATGAATTTTGTTCATGAGTAGACGGGTAAAAAACCAATTTGCCATAGAAAATTCATCATAAAAGTTTGCTTTAAAGTGGCCGGACGACGATGAAATTTGAAAATAATTTGAAACTCGGTTAAACTTATCTATATGGCTCCTATAATCACACAGCAACATATTTTATTTATATTCAAAAGAGATAGATCAAAATTATCAAGTACATTAGCATCTAAATTGTGAGTAAACGATGTCATTTACTCAAACCTATTGTTCTCTTGGCTTTTAAATCTAAATTTCTCGGTGATAATGAGCTTGAAATGCAGAATTTTTGGGAAAGTAATTCTTCATATGCATTTATAGTCATCACTGAGTTACTTCAACTAGGAGTAATCAATTTCCAATTTTAACCGATTTTCATCGTCGTCCCGCCCCTTTTAAATGTAAATTGTGAAAATTACGAACTTAAAGTGTTGCGAAGTCTTGAACCAAGACACGTCCACTACAAATCCTTTCAGACGAGTTCACAAAATAGATACTGCTAATATTGAAATAATCACCCTTGACAGGGGGTTTTAATAGCTAATACACACACGAGCATTTGTTTAGTTACCTTACAAGTAAACATACATGCAGTATTTACCTAATATTTACGATATTTTCTCATAAATGTGTTATAATTTAACCTTATATAATTTAGTACTTTTCAGAATAAAACTGAAATAGTAATATCAACAAAATACTATATCCAGATAAATATAGATATTTTAAAGTAATATTTAAAACGTTTCTAGACTTTGCTTAAGTTCGGTTGTACTTTTTTAAAGCTAAAATGGCTTGTCTTTTTATCAAACCCATGAAAAACGGGGCAAATTAATATTAGATAGTAGACTAAACCAGTTTTTTAAACAACCAATACTTACTAAAATGTCATCTTTTTTATATTGGTTAAATAAAACAATATTTTCAACGCTAGCTGACAATAATACAAGGAAGTGTAACAGAAACTGTATGTACCATTCAGCAGAACAATGATGTTGGTCACAGTTGCCTTTTTAGTCAAATTATACAGTTTGTGGGGGGTTGGTCAACGAACAGCATACATTTGTCAACACGAAATTCTATATTCAGCACCGGGATTCAGCAATAGATCCACTAAAAGCATTTGTTCAAATGATCACGATTTTCAATTGCTCCTCACATTAAAAGTCAATAGGATTTTTGTCATCAATATTTTACAGCATGTTGCTACATCTACAAACTTGGAAAGCAAAGTTGTTGCAAGGAGTTTAGCACTAACCCTAGCTTAAAATCAATGTTTTCTTTAAATTTAATCCTGAGTTAGCATTAGCCCCCTTTTGAAGTGAGCTGAGATTAAGCTTTTATACAGAGTACAATATATATCATCCTTTGCACTATAGTTTGACATGCCTAATATATATCAAAATTATACTATAACCTAATATTATAACAATGCTGATAAATGTACGCTGATGCTAAGAAACAATCGTTAAACATTTCATATTAAAAATATTATCATGAACTTATAAATAGAGGAAATTCCCAGCAGTATGTTGGATAATTCGAGGACAATTAAATAGTTTTCTCTTTAGGAAATAAACTAATTTGACCTATAAAACGACTGCTAAACGTTCCCTCAGTTTTTAGAGTTAAAGTCTATATAGATCCCAAGCAATACCCTTTCTTGTTCAATTTTGAGGACACTACAGTGCCTTCTCTCTCTCTCTCTCTCTCTCTCTCTCTCTCTCTCTCTCTCTCTCTCTCTCTCTCTCGAAATTATAAACTTTTGTAGTGTTAACTTTTCTCATGTGAAATATTTGTCCTTTTTTGTACAATTTGAACTAGAAAGGGAAATGATTATATAGCAAGGGTGGATATATGATACGATATATGTCATGTCATGGATGCATTTTTTATCACAGTCTCATGAAATGTGCTTGACACAAACTAATGCTGCTTTCTACATGGGGAGATACTATTAGTAAAACATATCATATGACCATTACAGGAAACCTAAGAAAATATTTTGTCACTTGAAACTGTTCTAGAGGCTTTACATCATGCTTAAAGGGCCTCATAGCCCCTATTTTGAAATTTTGATAATAGATATTATTTCTTCATGAATGGAAAAGCCGGATAGTTTTATATGTGTGAATGAGCTGTTAAGGATGCCTGCTTTTTGAGTTATAAGCATTTGAAATTGAAAATGCAATCGAGGTGACATCAAACCAGAATTTGCCTCATTTTGTTTCTAATTTGTAACAGGTGCATTTGAGTTAAGTAGCAAAACCATAATAATAATAATAACTTTATTAAAACACCTTAGGCCCAGTTCAGATGTCGAACTTTTGCCGCGTCGAATCTAATAGTTGCATTTTGTAGATGAGAAGTGCAGCCTCTGAACCAAATGAATTTGACAAATTTGATTCAAACTGAATTGTTCAATTTAATACTTACTCAAATCTGTCAAATACAATAGATTCAGACGCCGCAATTCTCATCTACAAATTGCAACTATTAGATTCGACACGGCAAAAGTTTGACGTCTGAACTTGGCCTTAGAGGAGAAATACGGTGTTTTTAACAATTCCATTCAGCATTAACCATTCAGCATGCTTGTATTTTAGCACTGAAAGTGTGTTGCAAATGGAAAACTAATAATAACATATTATCTCTGTTGTTTTATTTTTAATAATTCTGGTTGATGTCACTTCATTTGTATTTTCAGATTTCAAAATGCTTAAACCTCAGAAACTGATGTCTACATCCAGAAATATTAAACCATCCAGCTTTTCCATTCATGAAGAAATGATTATCAAAATTCCACTTTAAAGACAAGGAGATTTTGTTTCTGCAAGCAACTTTCCTGTGACAAGATATACAACAGACTATCACTGCTGTACAAATACACTAAAAAGTTACCAATGGATTTCAAGCTTAACACTTAAAATGGCACAGGGACTTCCTCTGGGTCTGTCATGGCCAAATCAAAGACCTTCTGGTTCCAAAGTGTAAAGGATTCTAAAGAAACAAAAAATAATATTAATAATACACAACTATTACAGTATTGTGTAGTTCCATAAAATATCCATACCCCCACTGTGACGTTATTATATAACCATTACATGCCAATCATTTACTCATTTATCTATTGTAACATGAGACCCTTTAGTTTTATGTAAGAGCTCTTTATGCGAGTAAAGAAGCACACACACGAGTTGTTGTCTCCGTTGTTATTCTATATTTGAGTCTAGTCTCCCTTGAGACCAAGCCGTTTAGAAAACGTTACATGGTGTCAGAAGTTAAAGTACCATATCTGAAGAACTTCCTAGTGTTCTTTGTGTGTGTTTTGGGTTTTTTCTCGACGACTATCTTCTTCTTCTCGAGAGCATATTTAAGAAAAGTCTGATCAGTGCTCCCAAGAGACTGCAACGTATGCTCTTAAGACTACAGAAGTTTGACTTAGACGTCACGTATAAGAAAGGAACAGAAATGGTATTGGCCGACACACTTAGCAGAGCATACAGAGTGCCCTCAGAAACAGAGATGACAGCATCTACGTTGAGAGGTGAAACAGAACGAGACGTAGAAGTCATCAACATGACTCAATACCTACCCGTTTCAGAAGCTACACAAACTAAGATCCAAGCGGAAACGGAAGCAGACCTCACACTGAGGGAGCTAAAGGCAGTAATTAGACAAGGTTGGCCTATACAAAAATCAGAAGTAGCAGTATCCATCCATGACTACATCCCATTTAGGGATGAGCTGACCCTGCAGAATGGCCTCATCTTTAAAGGAGAAAGGCTTGTTGTCCCCACCGCCCTAAGGGACAGTATGCTACTAAAGCTACACTCCAGCCACATAGGCATCCAAGGATGTATACGCAGAGCAAGAGAAGCTCTCTATTGGCCCGGCTTGAATAAGGATGTAGAAAACTACATTTCTCAGTGTGAAACATGCAACAAGTACCAACTAGAACAGGGGAAAGAACCAATGATCAGCCATCAGATCCCGTCCCGACCGTGGGAAAAGGTGGCAACGGACCTGTTCCACCTCGAGAACAGAGATTTCCTCATCACAGTCGACTACTACTCCAACTACTTCGAAGTCGACAAACTAGCATCCAAGACAGCGAAAGAAGTCATTGGTAAGCTTAAACCCCATTTCGCAAGGCATGGGATCCCTGACCAAGTCATCTCAGACAACGGTCCGCCATATTCATCTGCTGAGTTCGAGGAGTTTGCGCGTGCTTACGCATTCGACCACGTAACGAGCTCACCGACCTACCCACAGTCTAACGGCAAGGTAGAGAATGCAGTGAACACGGCAAAAAGGCTCATGAGGAAAGCCTTGGAGACTCACAAAGATCCTTATCTGGCACTTCTTGATTGGAGGAACACTCCATCAGAAGGAATCAACGCATCGCCAGCACAGAGGATTTTCGGACGTCGTACCAAAACCCTCCTACCAACCTCAACGCAACTGCTCAAGCCTAAGGTACCTGCCAACATCAATCTCAAACTCAAAGAGCAGAAGGCCAGACAAACTTACTATTACAACCGCGGTACCAAAGAACTACAAGAACTCCAACCAGGAGACACAGTGCGTATTGCGCCGCCCCAGAGTCTAGGCAGCCGAAAACCCTGGAGGAAAGCGGAAGTTGAAAGGCAAGTAGACATACGATCCTACGAAGTACGCACAGAAGACGGAAGAGTGTTCCGTAGGAACCGTCGTCAACTACGTCTGACCAAGGAAGTAATGCCGAGGCCAACAGTTGACGAGCCACTTCCACCTCCACCTAGGCACCAACCACCAGCCCCTGTGACAACACCGAAACCGCAAACGACTGCGCAGAAAAAGCCGGCAGCAGAAGTACCAAAACCTGACGCAAGCTGTCCAGCAACACCTAAGATAGATACAGCTGCAAAGCCACCAGGTGCACTAGTTGTCACCAGAAGCGGAAGAGTTGTAAAGCCACCCGATCGTTTCAAGTAACTGTTGTAAACATTATACCGGACTGAGACATTGATTTGCATTTCATTATTATGTAGGACAGTGACATTTAGTTTATTATCATATTCTTTATTTTCTTCTTTTCTCTCTATGGAAGGGGAGATGTGACGTTATTATATAACCATTACATGCCAATCATTTACTCATTTATCTATTGTAACATGAGACCCTTTAGTTTTATGTAAGAGCTCTTTATGCGAGTAAAGAAGCACACACACGAGTTGTTGTCTCCGTTGTTATTCTATATTTGAGTCTAGTCTCCCTTGAGACCAAGCCGTTTAGAAAACGTTACACCCACCATGGAGGGAATTTGTAAGTTGACCTCCCCTATCTTCTGGAGCTTCCATTTTTCTTCCATACAAACTCTGTAATTTTGTTCTTTCTCTGACCTTCTAGTGATGACTATTTCACTTACCAACTTTATCCAAGAACCATTTAGGTGTTAAATTGCTATACACAAATATGAAGTAAAACGGCAAGCCAGCAACGATAACAGCCAGTGCAATGAGAGATCCCCAAGGATTTGTTATCAGGGGTGCTACCATGAGGAAGATGGAGGCAAGACACATAAAAATGGGGACCATAAGCCAAACCTAGGAATAACAAATTCACATTAGATGTTAATCTTTAGAAATTATAGTGTTTGTGTGTCTGAAAACAGGGTTCGTAGGCCCAGAATATTCCATAAATCCAGAAGATTGAAGGAGGATTTTCAGATTATTTCCAAGAGTTTTTCACTAGTTCACTCAAGCAAAATACATTTGCGTAACATTTTTTACTGGCTTTCACGTCAACATATATGCACAGTAAACGTACACTTATTCGTTTCTGTTTTCCAGGAGTTTTCCAGGAATTTATTAAAAATCCAGGACTTTCAAAGACTTTCCAGGAAGAAAAATAAAAATCCAGGATTTTCCAAGATTTCCAGGAGGCATACAAACCCTAGGAAATGGTAAAGTCAAATGGCACAGCACAGGAAGTTGCACAACAGGAAGTTCCAATATATTTTATGGACAACATAGCACTGACAAGGTCACAGCACAGCACAGTCTATTTCACACTGTTACGAACACTGCTTTAGTATGTCTACTGTCAAACAATGTGGCTCTAATTGAGTCTGGTTGCTTTTTAACATTTTCTTGAATAAAGGGTGTATTAAAAAGAAGGGACTCCAATCTATTTCTCAGAGGTGCAGGAGGGACAACACCCTCTCCTGAGATGACTTTGGGTCCTTTTCTTCTTGATAGTTTTCCAAAATATCCCCTGCATCCTCTGGATGTTTCCAATTTCACTGCACCTCCTCCAAATGATAATCCTGGATCTGCCACTGTAGGTATTGAAGCTTCAAAAGAGTTCATTCAACTACCCTCCAGGAATGATACTCTATTTGGTCCATGAAACTACTAGTTTCACTTTAAACAAAGTCATTGTCTCCCCGATTAGTAGGGCACCTGTGCCCAGCTAGAAGAATGAGAGACATAAATAAAGTTACTATTCTTCTTCTTATTATTATTATATGTACCTTATATGGACGGCGTTTGTTGGGTTGTTTGTACCTCAACCACAGTAAAGATGCAAACGTACCACCATAAAATAGCCATGCAGCAAAGCTGAAGAAATCAACCAGGGTCTCAAAACTGCTGGTTTCAGGGATCAACATGATAATGGAAATTAATGTCTGAAAAAAATTAATGCCAAAGTCATAAATAAATACATAATGAATTATAACATGATCAATAAATGAGATAATGAGAAGGAAGGAAGGAAGGAAGGAAGTAGGGGGAATTAAGGAAGGAAGGAAGGAAGGAATTAAGGAAGGAATTAAGGAAGGAATTAAGGAAGGAATTAAGGAAGGAAGGAATTAAGGAAGGAAGGAAGGAATTAAGGAAGGAAGGAATTAAGGAAGGAAGGAATTAAGGAAGGAAGGAAGGAATTAAGGGAGGAAGGAAGGAAGGAAGGAAGGAAGGAAGGAAGGAAGGAAGGAAGGAAGGAAGGAAGGAAGGAAGGAAGGAAGGAAGGAAGGAAGGAAGGAAGGAAGGAAGGAAGGAAGGAAGGAAGTGGAGGATGGGAGGAAATTAATACTTACAGTGAACAATAAAGATGGTAATGGAGTAAATCTCTTGACATGAATCATAGCAAGAAGAGAAGGCATCAGTCCATCTCGAGCAGCAACATACAGCAGTCTACAGAAAGACACTTACATCAGTTCAAAGTTTGGATGGTTATCAAGGCTAATGCTAATCAAGCACTCGATAGCTACTGGTGCTTTGTATACGAGCTTGGACAACCATATTTTTGTTCTAGGTGCCTCAGCTCTTAACTTTTAATTTTGGGAGCCCAACTCTTCAGCTTTGCTGATGTACATGTAGTTGATAGTAATTAGGTCCAACTTTCGGTAATGTCTCAATCTAAAGTTTAGCTCTAAGGATGATTAAGTTACTGACCTTCCATTGGTTAAAACCATGCCATTAACAGCACCAAAAGTAGATGCAGCAACAAACAGGGGTATGAACCATGTAACGGGTCCAAGATAAAGATTACCAACACTCTATTGAAAATAGTATTTTATGCTATTTAGTATTATACCCAGCTTTCAACTTTCCCCTTTGTGGGTGACTAATTTAAACCAAAGCCTCTTTTCGATAGTAGCCTTGTAATCTTATACTTGTAATCTTCCAGGGCTTTCAGTAGAAGCTAGCTACCAGAGGTATATTGCTGCCTAGAGTAGATTTCATATGAGTGTGAAACAGACTGCGCCATGCTGTGGCCGTGTCAGTGACATTATGTCTATGAAAACATTCGAGATTGCTGCCGTAACCGTGGCATGACCGTGTGGTGCCATTTTCACAGTCCTATGAAATCTACTCTACTTCATAGAATTGGTAAAGATACATATAAATTGATTAAGTGATAACTCCACATTACAACACAACGTCAACCACTACAGAAAAAATCTGAGCCCCAGGTGGGAACCAAGTTTCGAGTTTCCAGTAGCTCAGTGGTAGAGCATCTGTCTAGTTAATCGGAAGGTCGTAGGCTCGGTTCCCACCTGGGGCTCAGATTTTTTCTGTAGTGGTTGATGTTGTGTTGTAACGTGGAGTTATCACTTACTCTACTTCACCTCTCACCACCAGTGACTACAACATAACTAAATCAACATCACAAACAGAAATGAAAGTCTTATTGAAAACCCTGATATTTTATATTACCCTCATTATGAGGAAAATTTTAAGGCTTTTTGTTGGTTGCTCTATAGACAGACAGCCTTTTAGGGTTGGCCTAAGTCTCACTGACCATTTTGGGGTCATCATTTTAGGTTCATTCGCACCTCCAACCACCCTGCTGCCTGCCCCACCACCAGGAAATGACCCTTTTGTCTCAAAAACTTTTAATGTGGCTAAATGTAATTTGGGCCAAGTTGCAGCGCCCATCCCAGACCTAGGGCGTTAGGCAAGTATTCTTTCTCCACTGACTTCAGTTGTCAGTATGACTGGTGCCAGGTGGTGAACCATGGATGGTTACCATGGTTACCGCCTTGCTGCCGGGGACATGGGATCCCTTGTGGTAGCATTTAGGCACTTAGCCTAACCTCATTACTACCAATGAGTTTAGTTCCATAGTTGATTTCCACTAATTCATTGACAAATTAAAAAGGGAATTCACCCTAAGGCAGACACCCCTGAGACCATGTAGCTCTCAGTGACCGTTTCAGTTATCCACCTTTGAGAATATTTGGGGTAAAGAAAAAAAATAGTGCAGTGCAATTTCTACTGGACCATGGAGTAATATGTGTTAGGGGTGTCTACTTTGACAGAGTTGAAATTGAATCCCATTTTATAAGAACTCCTAAATATTATAGACTTACAATTGCAACAGCTTCAGACTCTAGAATACCAGCTTTACCAAGAACAGCAATGTAAGATACATTGATCAGTAGGTAACAGACAGTAATCAAGGAAATACCAATAACAATGGCACGAGGCATGTCCCTGGTGATACAAAAGAATGGATGCAATCACAGCCCTGAAGCATCAACTGCAAGTGTTCTAGCATCTTTAGCTAACTTTAAATTAACCTACTTTTCTGGATGTTTCATTTCTTCTGTACAGTAGTTCAAGTTATTCCTTCAAGAACAAAGACGGTCAAAAACAGTTAAAAACAATATTTATGAATACAGTTACTCAAGAGGAGTTAAGAGACATACAGCAAGTTGGATTTTGGAGGGAGGGCGGGATGGCGGGAGGAAGGGAAGAAGGGAGAGAAGGGGTGAGATGGAGGAAGAGAGAGAGACTGGGAGGAAGGTAAGGAAAAGAGAGAGGGAAAGAGAGAGAGGGGAGAGAAAGGGGGTAGAAGAAGGGAGAGGAGAGTGGGTGATGGGAGCAAAGCAAGGGAGAGGATGAGAGGGTGGGAGAGGAGAGAGAGTTAAAGATTGGGTAGTTGGATTTAGGAAATGAATATTAATCACTAGATATAGCATGCAACTCACCATCCGTCATAAGCCCAAAGTCCAATGTAGAAAGCCATACCAATTTTGCCAATGGAGGAATATGAACCTTCAAAACTATTACTAAAGTGTTCAGTTTTGCCTGAAAAAAAAAAAAATAAATAAATTAAATAAATAAATAATAAAATAAGTTGGTAAATAAATAAATTAATAGAGAAGAGAAAGAAAGAAGGAAAGAAAGAAAGAAAGAGAAGGAAAGAGAAGGAAAGGAAAGATAACTAAATTAATGTTCAATTCTTCTATTTCTGCAGTATACTGGGAGTCCCAGTATTATATTAAGTAAAATAAGTCACTTATTTTACAGCTCCATTGAAAAACTAAAGGGCACTGGTCATTACAACTTTAGAAACTAGCATCCAAGAATTTTTCAAATACATTTTCCCCAGTAGTACAGCAGCATGTGATACATTAACTTGAAGTACATTTATCATGTCTTGGAAATCTAAAGCAAAAAGTCAACTGTATCTATTAGGATCACAAAGTAATTTCCATAGCAACAAAGGGCATGTCAATTCAACTCTTGACAAGCACTGCAACCATGGCAACTATATTCAAAGCTGTCAAAAAGATGTCAAAAAGTAATCAAAAACTTTGTGGTATTGGCAACAGTCGGAAGCGCAGCACTGTAAGCCCCTGATTCACCACAATTATTATGGCTAATCCACCACAACTATTATTCAAATTCAAACCACCTATAGTATTGTATGGTTCACAAGATATTTGTAAAAGGGTATCCAGTCAATTCGCCCACACCATCTCGCCTACACATTTCACCAACTCGCCCACGCATTTGAAATACTTAATATACTAAGTGAAAAGTGTTGGGATGTTGGGATGTATGGATATTTTCTGGAACTACACAATGTGCTTGAACTGTTCCGAAGATTTACATTATAATATAAGGTTCGATTCATCATTAAGCTGTTTGGATTGACCAATCTTGTTTGTTTGTTTTTCAACATTAAAAATTGAGTCCTTCTTACGTGAAAGAAAATTAAATTTGTAAATTCATTTACTTAAT
The DNA here is from genome assembly GCA_029948255.1 of Telmatactis stephensoni. NCBI lineage: Eukaryota > Metazoa > Cnidaria > Anthozoa > Actiniaria > Isophelliidae > Telmatactis > Telmatactis stephensoni. The sequence continues at coordinate 295,169 of JALIZF010001599.1, read as the reverse complement.
TTCTTGTACTTTCGTTTTTATACATGTATTTCATACTACTTATCAATGCACACCTCACAGCAAATCACTTTCAGCAAAAACCGCTAACTGTCATAACTCTTTCTTAATTGTTTTTTCATTTTTATACTATACAGATCAGGACTTCTGATGGATGTGCGGCTACAGATTGTTTATTTATTTTTTTATTTAATGAATTCACCCAAAGGCAGGTAAATTTACAATAGGACCCAAGGTCCCCTACAAGGTAAATTACCCGACCCATTTTCCACACAAATAGGCCATATGCACTAACTGGTCATGTGACCCTATCTCTCCTAAATCAAGCAATGCCATCAAAATGAATGCCAGAAATAGAAAGAGCACTTTAATATTAGTACGCAATGCACTTTTCCTTTTATCATCATTTTACAGGATTAGGATTATCATTTTATAGGATTAGGATTAAATTAGGATTGCAATTATTGTAAAGCACCATTGAGCTGCCGGAAATGGCGCTATATAAATATTTATTTATTATTATTATTAGTTATTATTTTCTGAACAAATCTTAAGAAAATATCTTATCTTATTCATCTTATAAACTGAAACTTTGCACATTTACTAATATCGAGCTGCTCTTTCTATTTCTGGCGTTCATTTTGATAGTGCTTCTTGATTTAGGGGAGATAGGGTCACATGACCTGGTAGTGTATATGACCTATTGACAACAAAAACATGTTGAAAAGGCCTATTTGAGAGTTTGAAATTTTGCCAATATTTACATTTTTTCCACATTATCAGCAAATTTTTCACATAAATATGCCATGAAATTTTTCTGTATCCTATAAGAAACCCAGATACTAATGAAATTTTTTTGTCAAAGTTCAGTCACTATGACTCTTGTTATGACAGACTGTACTTCAAGTCAACAACAGCAGCTATAATGCACCTGTCAATGTAAGCCCCTGGGGGGATGGACATACCCATGAGCACAATTTGACAATGTATAAGGTCAGGAATTTGACTTCAACATCAACAAAAATGTCAAATCCCCTTGGGTATCCCCAGCCCCCCTCCCCTGGGGCTTAACATTGACAGTGTCTTAATATTTAATAAAAGAATGAAAGAGCACTAAATAGTGCAAAATAGTACTAGTTTAATCCTAGGAAATAAAGACATACTGTACTACTTAGATTTAGTACAATTTCGTGCTTATAAATTCACTGTAATATTTCAATTTAATTACAAACCTCTAGCCATTTCCACAATTCCAATAATTGTCAATATAGCGAATACAAATTAGCTTGGCATATGTAAAGATATCTTGCATACGGGTTGCCCACTTGACGCTCCAGACATTTACTGCTGTTACAACAACTGAAAATGTATAATAAAAAGTAAGTGAATATGGACAAAAAATGAAAAATAAATAAGCAAATTGATGAATAAACAATAATTTGTATAGGTAACTTTGTGGTTTTAAGTCACTTTGGAATAATTGGTACCCAAGTATTTTTCAAATTTGATCAATATTGTATGAGCTCATTATAATGACGAGTTGGTTGCATCAGCCTTTACCTACTTTGAACTAGGAAGTAACAAGCCCACATTCAATTTCCTCACCTAATGGCAATATCAGTCATAAATCACCTACTTTAAAGTTTAGTTTTGTGTCTGGTGAAAATGTTCAGAGTATATTTTACAGAATTCTTCAGAAATTTTATTCTATTCCCAAACTCGGACACTACAGCCAATTTTTCAAGAGTGCGAGTAGATGGAGGATTTTGTCTCTGGCTGGTTTTGTCAGGATAGAAGTATCAGTACAGAAAAAACATGACCTTAGTCTTCAAGTAATGTCTCACACAAAACAGTAATTATGTAGAACCCTCCTGTGACAAACTCAGTGGAGGATGAAATTGCCCAAATGAGCATTATCAGGCTACGTTTAAATATACAACAATTTTCTTTCAGTCAATAACAACAGAAGCAGTTTATTCCCCAACTTTGATATAGCACAGCAACAAAAAATTCTATCATAAGAGGGTACACTACAATTATCTCCCATTTTAGAACAAAGTTTATTTAGAAAAGTAATCTCAACACGTTGTTCACATGCTCTTTCAGGTTTCACCGAAGACAGAATATATTTGGAATAAAAAATACACGTGAAAATAAAAACAATTGGATAATAGTACACCTGTAATATCGCATAAACTTTTACAATATATTTTGAAATCTAATAAAGATTCTTATTTAGATTTAGCAATAGAGGAAGTCTATATAAGCTTAAACATACAACCAAGAATAACATTTTATTACAGAATATATAAACTTAATTATATATTTAACTTTTAAAAGTTTATTTATTTGATGTCTTTTTATTCAACTAAAATGAAATTGTTGAGAGCAGTTCTTCGTAAAATCACAACATTCTACCTTAGGATTGAAGTGTTTTTATTTTAACAAACATTGCCACCAGTGGAATTTGTAATTCAAATCAGCTACGTATGTTGGGTGATGCAAGAAACCGATCGACAACGTGGTCACGAACGAAATAATCAGATTCCTGGTCGCTATGTAGTTTAGACATTGACAAAGGAATTTAAGCTTATGTAAAATTTTATTAATCAAAAAAGAGAAATAATCGTATCAGCGAACCCCTGTAATTTGTTAAATTTCCGAGAGTCTATAGCCCAAAAAAAAATTAAAAAAATGCGCGAAAGTGCACGTGGATTGATTACGGGAAGCAATGAAGCTCAACCTAAATAACAAAAACCGGGATAAAACGACAAATTTTTTTAGCCCTTAATCCTCCTCTTTGAGGTTCATACAATTTAAACAGTTCACCGACGAGTTTTGCCACGTTTCCTACCCAAAAAGGTAACAACAACAGGTCAGTTTCTTCGAATTTCAAAACACAGAGCGGGAAGCATTCCTGTGATTCCATAGTCGGCTTGTGGTGTTCTCAGGGCAAAAACTTATTAACAAAATAGAATAGTGTCTTAAATAGTGGAGAGCGTGACGAAATAGGTCAAAGATTGTTAAACATTATAATTTTTGTACACTTACCAAGACAAGCACATGCTAGGAGTTTTACGGCGGCTGGAGGAGGAACACAGTCAGGGAAGAAAGGCTTTGCGACGTATTCCCCAAATATTAAAGCAATTATTGCCCCTGAGGCCGGTCGAATAATCAAAATTGACGTCCAGGCGAACAAGTAGGCAGGGATTTTTCCAAAAGCCTGTAAAAGATAGGCATATTCGGCGCCAGACTTTGTAACGAATGATCCTAATTCCGCGTAGCAGAGACAACCAAACATGGCTAGAAGCCCACAGCCAAACCAAATCAAGAGAGCCAGGCCGACCGAGTTGGTATCTTTGAGGATACCAGTAGGAGAGATGAAGATACCCGACCCGATCACAGTTCCAGCAATCAGGCCAATCCCATCAACCAAAGTTATGTTCTTTTTGAGGGCAATTTTTTCATCGCCGTTGCCGCCATTTTCGATTGAAGAATCAGGTGATTCCCTCAACCGTTGCTTTTCATCTGGCTGTGAACCTAACGCGTCTTCTCCTTCAGATGACATAGTAAATTATGTGTGTTTAAAAGTTAGACTGTTGATTTGAAAAATATAGGTAAAAACGATAGTTCTTGAACAGCAACTGGCCACTTTCGATCAAAATGAGATGAATGAAACTATCTTTGGGTAAACATTCTCTTCGAAGGCGCGAGTTTTTGCTTGACCAATCACAAATCAAAATATACAAGTCGTTTTGTCATTGGTTCAAAAGTACAATAAAACCAGAGTCCACCAATGGAAGTGAAGATATTTTGGCGCGAAAACGATGCACTCTCGTGCACTCTGGATAAAATCAAACAAGACATTTTCAATAATTATTTATTTATTTATTCATTTATTTCTTCTTTTCATTTTATAAATCCAAAATTAAACTTTAATCTAACAGTAAGGCTCGACTTTGAAATTTTAATTTATAAGGAAGATGTCGAAACGTACAACATTTACGTTTGTCTTTCAGTTATAATATAAAATCTAACACTGACTTACAGTATATATGAGATATATGATCATATCTAGATCAAGAGATCTAGAGCAAAAATATTTATGCTCTCTTGTCTAGATATAATATGTATGAGATATAGGATATATATTATATATATGAGACTTTTCGTCAAAAATATCCTTTTTAATTTTTAATGAAATAGATGACCTTTGATCACAATTCAGAAATGGTCAAGGCTGCACTGATTGAAAAGGAGTTAATTCTTTTAAACAAAGATTTACCCTACAGTAAGAGCAGAGACTTTCACTACTCACCCTGGGGTTTCTTTTTCCTTCTTTTCTTGTTTGTTTTGTTTTCAGTGTTTGTATGTATGTTTGTTTGTTTGTCTGTGCCGACTTTTTTTTTCATTCTATCTATTTTTTCCAGGATAACTGCAAAAATTTCTGAAATCACTTGAATACATTTTTTGGTATTTACAAGTTATCATGCTAGATAACTTATTATGGTCTCTTGTTATCGTTATGAACAACCTTTCAATTAGGTTTGATGCATCTTTTTTGTTGCTTCAGATATGAGGAAAACTGATAAGGTGTTTTATCCTGATTGGATCAAAAATAATCAAGAACTAAATACTTTATTGATTAGCAACTGACCGTCAAATCTTGTGAGGAAAAGAAAAAAGTCAAATAAATTGTTTGTTGACTTTAAACCAATTTCAGCAACAACATTTTGAAAAAAAAATTCAACCTTTTGAACGAAAAAAGGGCTCATAGGCGTATATGTATACCAGTAAAAGACCACACCAATATTAACAACAGCAACTACTACAACAATTAGAGTGATTTATTTAATCCGTGAAAAATAGTACACTTAATAGTATAATTGTTCATTATCTACTATGGTACTCAGTAGTTAACTTTATTAAGTTAAGTTTATGATAAACTTTCATCCACGGGTTATGAAATAAAATTACTCTAGTATGATACAACAACAATTACAACAACAACAACAACAAAACCGAACCAAACAAATAAAAATATACAAGCAAGCAGACAAAAATGTAAACAACAAATATGAAATATAGTGGTCTAAAATGTATTGAAACTTATCTACTGATGAATCACAATGCCATAAAACAATTTCAACTGAGCTAATGTATAAAAAATTATGGGATTATTCTCTGTTAAAAAAGATTTTGTATGGGCGCGTTGTAAGGATCGAAGGAGAGGATCTTAAACCCGATATATATTAACGCGCCCTCGAGTTCTCTATATATATCAGAGCGTATAGATTGGCGTACAGGGTTTTTTATCAAGCATTTTCATTTTTCGTGATTCGGGAATGCAAAAAAAGCACGGGTCTCGTGATTCGTGGAAACATTAGAGAGATTAAGCATCACGTACACGGCAAACGGCAGACAGGAACACGTGACCTACGAATTTCGCACCTGACGTTGCGCATTTGGTACTCAAACGAAAGAGCGACTTTTCACGTTTACGGCAAACGTAAAATGACCCATCCTCGCGTTGGAACAGCAACGCCAGACGCGAAAAAAGCAGGTCACGCGATCCCTCTTTGCCGTTTGCCGTTTCTCGTGTACGTGATGCTTAATCTCTCTGATGACATGTTTTTTAGGGGCCAAGAGACCGGCCAAGAGACCGTCCAATCCCCCAACTGTCGCACACGAAATGAGATATGTCACAGATTTCGAAGGAAAACGCATGTTTAGAGTCGACGAGTTCCTGTCGTCAAGCCAGGTCCAGTCCTATTTCTCCCGCAAAGCAAGTAGGCTCAAGAATGTGACACCGACTGAAGGTTATTTGGAAATAGAGGATGACAGTGAAGAAGAGACACGAGAAAAACAGAAATGATTGTTCGAGATTCGGATTTTGTTGTGTTTTTCTACGCATATCACTGAAAAAGCAAATTGTCCCAGTTCCGCGCTTTTTAGTTTTATGTAGCGTAAAAAATGCATGAACGGTGTACTGAGAGCATAATTAAGCAGTTTTCTAGTTGTCTTTCCTTTTATTTCGGGAAATATATCAGACAGTTGTGTGTGATTCAGGTGTGATTCGTGATTTGACGTTTTTAATTTCCGTGAATCGTGCCGTGGACCCCCCCTGTATATCCATGTACGCCCCTATTATATATGTTACGTACGTCTAGCTGTCAAATATCATATTTGACCAAAATTTCCTAAGTTAGACTATTTTTGGCTCAGAAAATGCAAGCCAGTTTATGCATGCAAATAAAGAATACTTATATTCTTTATCCGGGTGGCATGGGTGGCGTATAGTGGTTAAGCCACTCGCCTCTCACCGCTGTCACAGTGGCCGGTCCGGTGTTTGAGTCCCGGCTCGGACGCTGGATCATATGTGAGTTGAGCCAGTTGTTTGATGTGTTGTTCTCTTCCATGTCACGAGGGTATTTTCTCCGGGTTCTCCGGTTTTTCCTCCCTATGCAAAAAATCAATATGTGAGTTGAGCAATGTATGTAGAGGATATCGAATGTAGTGGTAGTATTTTTTCCTACCTGTTTCTAGGTTGCAAGAGCTAGTTTAACCCCTAGGGTTGCTCTCTTGCAACCTCCACAATTTGTTTTTGTGTGTGTAAATATTATATTATTGTATGTAGAATGTGGAAATAAAGAACCTTTGAACCTTTGCGAGTGTGAATAAGTCTCGGAGATATTAGCAGTACTGATTTGCTACTTTGAAATCCGAGGATAAACAAAACGATTTGATGTTTTTATTTGATATGATATAAAGATCTACGTTACGGTAGTGATTTCTAATGATTATTAATAAGTTTCATAATGCTAGATTGAGGTTCGCCGGGTTTTAGCAAGTTTCAAGTTTCGTTTTTCGTTCAAGCCAACCGAAAGCTGCACTACATTCGAAACACCTTCAGTGCTGAAACGTTCAGGGCGTAATTTAGTTTTGTGTTCATAGTTTTCCATTCGAACCTAATTTTTCATATTTATTTACTTGTTTATTTATATTTTTACGACCATTTGTTAAGGTTGTTGTGCGTTGCATTAATTGTTGTTATCTGCGAAGCATTGACGGAAGACGGACGAGGATGAGGTTCGACGAGAACGAGTTCCCATTCAGAAGCAACTTTCTAATTTTACCAAATGAAAGTGATCATTAACAGAATAAATTAGTAACGAAATCAATATATAGACTGTGAACCTTTGAAAAACTGTTGTAATTCTGATTAAGTAATGAATAAAATTGTGATTTAATTGCAACTAAAAGTTTAGATGACGACCACTTTTGTCCAGATTCTCGTCAGAGACATCACGAGCACGAGTTTAAAGACTGCATCAATTTCTTTCTTTTTGAACTTGCTCCTATTTACTATTACGATATATATATACCAGATGCATTTTAAGGGTTCACAGATTATTTATTCCTTTCGTTACTGATTTAATTGATTTAATCGCTTTTTTAAGTAAAATGACAATAAAAGTCGCATCAATGAAAAATCGTCTTCGTCTTCTTCTTAAAGGCTTAGGGAGATTGACTACGTTAGCAAAACGTAATTAGAAGACCTTCAATTGATTACTCGCGATACGACGATTAATGTATAGCTATGCATATCCAGATCCGGAAAGTTCCATAATGGGGCTCGCGTACGTCCCCAGGAAAGATGAAATTTTGTTAGTACCGAACAAATGACACAGCCGTCGTACCACTAACCTCTGGAAAAATGTTAGATGAAAAATTCCTTTTGATAGCTTACATATCATGATGCTATAGTAAAAAACATGTTTACTTGGTTGTAGAATTAATGAGTTATATTGGATTCGTGTTGCGGTATACCACAAACATCCTTTGCAATCATAGCTTATGAAGGAAAATTCCAACGCGCGCCCGTCTTTATTCAACCCAACGTGGATAAATTTGAAAACGCATCAGTTTTATTCGTTACAGTTTTGTTCGTGTACGTTAATGTTTCTATTAGATCTCCGCCGAGCTTTCAGATCGAAAGATCAATCAGTTCAGGGAATTAAATGAGAAAAACGATAACAAACGGCAATATTTTTGTTGCAGTTAGGCATTCCGTGCATAATCAAACGTTTTTTCCTGTCTAGGAAAATGTTGTTTCGGTATGGATAGCGAAAACTGGAAAACGTACCGAGAGAATGATGATATTAATGAAAACAAGGGCTTTATTAAAACAGACAAAAAATACCAATATATTTCGTCACAATAATCAAATACAGCAAATAAATTCAAGGTAAAAATTAACCATAAACATGGAAAAATATATTTGTTAAGAAATACTCTTTTCGCTCGGATGTGCAGCCATGCGTAGGCTCGCCAAATCACAAAGAAATGACAGTGAAAGTTTTTGAAATCATCGATATCTCAAGAAAAAAATTAAAATATTCAAAACCCCACCCGGATCATGTATCTTAAATGTTTAAGCTTTCATTTAGTAGTATATATTTTATCAGTCAGAGCGAAAATAAGACCTCCGTCACTTTGACGATATGTTTCTCGGAGGACTATATACACCTATTTCAGAAAAGGTTGTCAGAGCTAGCTAAAGGCGATAGGCGATAGGAGATAGGTCATTCCACTATTCACGGTTGGGTTTTCTATTTGTTTTTATTAAGAAAGTCAACAATCAGACATTCATATCCAATTTTCGGAGCAAAACGAACGGAATAACGAAGCTATTTTTAAAACTTCTTGATTACTTTGGAATTTGAATGACCTATCGCCTATCGCCTTTAGCTCTGACAACCGTTTTTGAAATAGGTGTATATCATTTGGTACATTTACACTATTTTTCCAACTTTGAGCATGGTCTACTAATTCCGTTTTGCGCGGTAAATCAGTGAATTGATATCATGCGCTAACGTAACGACAAAAACCCCACAATGTTTTGAATAGATGAGTGAATTACAAAGATTTTGGTGTATTTTTTTTTGTCAGGATACATGATGATTTTGTTCTGTCAATCTTGATATATTTTGACATATTTTTGTGGTATATATATATATATATATATATATTGTAAATACCAGCAAATCTACTGTAATCAGTAGAGACTGTGATATTGATTTATAATGATGTTCTTGATTTTCATTATTAAATCTACTGTAGGCGTAAAATCATAGCAAATCGTCGTTTTGCAAAGCAATATTTTGGCTTTTGAAAAGCCGAGAAAAATATAGTGGTATATGCAAATTGGGTTTCTGGGCTCGCGGGAGGGGGATACTCCTATATGGATGTGCGGCGCGTCAGGATCCCGTTTTTAGGCTCGCAAATGTTTTAATTTAAAACCTGATTTGAAGTAAAACAAATTTTCCGATAACAAGAAAACAATTAACCCTCAAAATACACTTTTACTATCTAGGGTTCGTTAAAAAAGGTTTTTTTTCCCGGTTTGGAGCCGAATTCGGTTGGGGTCCGGCCTCCGGTCTCAGCAGCGGTGCCGCACATGCAGAATCATACATTTTCTGACCAAGTGCATGTTTTGAACGACAGAAGGACTTCCAAAAATGATGAGCTTACGTGTATACAAAAAGACCACGACAACAACAACGACAACAACAAGAAAACGTAAGCAACAAATAGCAGTAAGGGCATGAAATGAACTGGAATTTAGAAGCTGAAATACGCAAACAATATCAAGTGAATAAAACAATGTGAAGTGAGGGACTGATCATAAGAGCTAGGAGGTGGGCTGAGATTGTACTCCCTCCCCCTGCAATGTTCCTGGTAGCTAAAAGGTAAGCCAGACTGATTGCCGAGTAGTAAGCGTCGGGGTTTTAACAGCAACAATGCACATGGGGCGTGGGGGAAGCCAATCTCATACCCATCCACCAGGGGGTGCGTTTTTGATGGTAACCATAATGGTCTGTAGTCAGCTCTGGGAATCCAATCACGTACACTTGATTAAAGACCGTTAAAGGAATATTCCAAGTATTCCCATATTTACCAGCATACAACCACAGCCTTTCCGACCCAAAAACGATTGATGAAAACGTTTATATTTGAGAAAAGCTTTCACCGTCGTCCAAAAGGGGGGGGGGGGGGGGGGGGTGTCACCGTCGTCCAAAAGGGGAGGGGGAGCGTCCACACCCAGCACACCTCCCCTGGATCAGCCCCTATCCACTGTGCACGCACATCTCGACAAAATCGTGGCAATGATTGTAGCAAACAGGAAACTCAATAGTAGAAACACAGAAAGCCCGCACGAACGACACAACATGTTTGATATGACAACAACAACAAAAAAGAAGATACAAAAAACAGTTATGGCTCCAAATTAAGATGTGGAGAGTCCCTTACTCCCTATTGGTCCAACAAGTCATCGACGTATTTTTATATTCTCATGAACGTCATCGATCTGTTACCACAGTTACAGATGCGTCATTTTATCATGTAAACCAATAAGAATCCAAGAAATAATTTGAATGGATGTATGTTCGTCACTATGCAAGGGACACACTCAGTTAGTCATTACTACTCTAAGTCTGATCAACACTGGCACCCAAGTCTACAATTTTCAACGACTGTACATCCATTTAAAATGGGGAGTAGCTGTAGCAGTAATAAATCAATGTCTGTTATCCGTAGTCAGTTTGACAAGGAGGAAGTGTTCATCTCAGCGAAAAAGTCAACTGAACCACGAACTCCAGGTAACGCCGTCTCATTGATTGCGTGTATTTGAACTCTTAAAATTTCGTTGAGTTTCAAATTTCTACCAATATTTCTATGAAATAAATGATTTCAATTAAATCTACAAAAGGACTCTTTTTTTTAATAGGGTTAACACATAATAGTGAAATACGTGCACTAACAAACCTGTGGCCCTCCGTTTAAACTAATTAGAATATAACTATATACATACCGTCTTTCTCGAAAACGTTGTCCAGACGAAAAGACGTTTAGACGTCAATAAAACTCATTTGTATATATTAGATTTTCAATTTAAATTCATCACAGGAATTTCATTTCGAAATATCGGGGGTTGAAGCGGAATATTCTGTACAGTGAGTATTCCGTATAAAGTATTCCCATTCCCACTCAAGCATGTTATTAAGGCCTGAGTTTTTGGCCCATCTGAGAACTATTTTTCTCAATATCTTGACAGGTTTTTGTTTGTATAAGACACAAATCGGTCTAAGAATTGTATTTTAGATCCTTAACTGTTTACGGTAAAAGTTATTGTAATCACGTGACTTATGACGTCATTGAATTGGAAAATAGAAAAAATTAAACTGGGTGGCGAGTGTAGTTTGTCTGTCCTTAAAAGTACCATGAATATACACATCATAATAAGTTTTATAAATTCACGTTTGGAATGGTTGGCTCTCGATTTTGATTAAGGAGATATTGAGTAAAAAGTGATTTGATCATCTGGTCACGTGACCTGTTTTATACTATATCTCCTTAATGAAGAACGTTAGTCATCCATTCCAAACGTGATTTTTTCATGCTTTCAAATTGAACTGTATTTAGGGTATCTGCTATTGTATATCAATATAACTAGCTACCTAGTATTTAAAAGACTGATTTGTTACATTTTCTACGACTAACTGATCACGTGACCAGTCTTTCACAAATATTTTGAGTTAAGGCAATCAAGAAACACAAGTTCTATTGACGTGCCAAATTTCAAACTGTTTGAACATGTCATAGGCTGATACTAAAAATCATACTTTAGTTTAAGAATTTGGTTGCTGACCCAGGCCTTAATGTGCTTGAGCACTTAATTTTTTTACAAGTATTCTTTATTCTTCCTTAATTGAAAACAATGTGTATATATACATTGTATATTAAGGCCTGGGTCGATTGCTAAATGACTAAGATTCGGATAAAAAATTATTTTGAGGACATAGAAGATTTAAAACCTGACTACAGTGTTTCTTTAGTGAGATAAAGTCCAAAACAGGTCACGTGACTTTCACTGTTTTCTTTTAAAACTTGATTTACTCAACAATGTTAAGTAGAAGACAGGTTTTGTGGGTTGTATGTTGTGAAGTACGTTAAGGCTCACAGTTTAGCATGGTTACTTTGGAGTCTTGAGTTATACTCGCGGCCGCATTTTACTTTGTAGTTTACAACATATTTGTTGACTATGATGTCATCAGGTCACGTGACATCATAAAGGTACCTTCAAAAAGTTAAGGACGTCAAGTTTAGTAGCTTAACGAAGAAAAATATTCATTTAAATCTTCTATGTCCTCAAAATAATATCCATTGTTGAGTCTTCAAACTTAAACTCCAGCTCCTTCGATCTTACACTCTTTACAAGTACGTCTTTCTTCAACAGAGCGAGAAAAAAGCTTAGCTGCTCCCTAATACTTCATGCGCAGAAAACAACACTTCATATTGAGCGTGCGTTGTAGTCTCTTGGCCTGCTGACTGCTCTCCAAAGAAAGAGATGGTTGACACTGTTTCTCCTGGCTGTCTGCTTTGAAGATCAAATGATAAAGCGTAAGGCAGATGGCCTGTTTCCTCCTTACTTTTATTCCTTACTGTATGTTGTGTTACACTCTTTTCAAAGATGGTTGAGAACTCGCGAAGTTGCTGCTTGTCTTCGAGTGACAACTTCTCAATTTCATTCTTTAAGACACACATTTCTTTAGTGGGTGAATTAGGTGCACTGGGAATCACCTTTTCGGGATAGTAGCTTTTAGGCCCAGTAAAGTAGAGAAAGTGGCCACTGTATACATGCTTCTGAATTTCTCTTACACAAGCTGCACGTCTGGTGCCATACTCTAGCTAAGTTGGCATCGGGTCATTTTTTCTCATCAAAGAGAAAAAGTCCTCGACCATCAGTGTCCAGCAGATCTGGAACGCCTAGCTCGGTTAGTAGGTTTTGCAACCTAACCAGAGAATCATGCATCAGCATAAATTACTTTCTTGCACAGTATGGCATTATCTGGTCAGGCCCTTGTGTTGATACGCGACCAGTTCTCTCTCTTGCTTGCATCCCCCAAGTAATATAATAATGAAGTTAATAAGTTTATCAACGGTTGATAAGGCTTGGTTGAAGGTATGTCTTGGAATTCCTCGATAGTGATCCAGCTAGGTTGAACAGCTCAGCATAAGGATATAAAACAGCTGAAAAATTTTTAAGGGGCTTTCCATTGGAAATAAGTCGTATGGACTTGTTTTCAAAATCACAAACGAACAAAGCTGATCCCATATTTGCCAAGTTAAGTCGTGCGGAGAATGCAAATGAGCAGGCGAAATTACGCCATCCTGGTACGTTGCCAGCTTTATTTGCATGTCCACAGTACAGGCTCACTTCGTCTCTTTTACCAGTAAAAGATATCTTCACGATAGTATGATTACTGCAGGAAACAAAAAGTTGCTTGCCAACGAGACAAATTCCAGACGGAGAATGGAAAAGGCCAGACATAATACGGCGTATTAAGGTTCCTCTGCTACCATTTATAACCAAAATACTTGAGCATTCAGCGTGAGCATTGGAAATGAACAGCTCTTCTTGAAAGTAACAGAGACTAGTTGGCAGGAGTGGCTCATTTATGGTACAAAGCTTACGTAGTCGTCCCGTGCAAGTACTGCTTATAGTCAAGTCAGTAAGCTTGAATACAGTCCCATGTTCAATCAGATCTCCGACATAGATATCTGGATATTCTTGCTCAAGTTTACGTCCCGTGCAAACACAGAAAGGTTTGCGCAACTGAATTGCTAAAACCGCCGCGTCTTTCTCTTTTGACAGCAATCTTGAGATGTCGACAACTCTTATGGAACTGTTGCCAGTGTCGCAAACAAAGAGCAGGTTCTTGAAAATGCAGAGGCCTGAAGGATTCTGGAAAAGGCTGTTTTTTTCCGTACGTCACGCAGACCAGGCCGACTTTCACCAGAAACAGAAGAAAGCATAGCCGGGCAGTGTAAATTACACATCATAATCTGATTGCCTTTCTGGTCGAAAAAAAAACAGTGTTCCAGTTGTATGATGCAAAACGGCATCAACAGGACAAACAGTTTCAGGTCGATTTTGTTTCCAAAATGTGTAAATTTCGGGAACGATTGTAATGACAATGTCTTCAGCTGGAGTGGCACGTGCAACTTTCGGCGAAAATTAAGACCTCTAGAGCTGTCTCCACAGACATTCGGTCTTTGTTCTTGAGTGCCTTAAGAGTCACAGCCTTCTTCATTGCAGCTGATATTTGAGGATTACTATCTCTTCGGACTACAAGAGGTATTCGCAGATTAAACAAATAGTTATCAAGGAAGAGCCACTACCAGAAAGCAGAAGATCGGGCTGATTTTACGTTGTGTGCTGGATCTGGCATTGGTAACTGGAGCACTTCAGGAAAACGTGTTGCTAACCGTTCCTTAAAAGCTTTCTGTTTCGACTCACAGTCCGATCACCAACCTATTTGCAATAGTCTGGTGCAGAGTTTCTTTTCGTCAAAGCAATAAGTACATTAGGTCAGTGGATAGTTATCACGGTCTACGTTAAGATATGCAAATGAGTTTATTAACGACTAAACGTCTTTTCATCTGGACAACCTTTTTGAGAATGGCTGTACGTTAAAATATACAAATTAATGCTAATATTATATGACCGTGTATTTTGGAGCCTGGACACTAGCAAATCGAGCGATTTGATTGGTTAGATCATTGTCTGTCTGATTTGGAAATGACGAATTTCTTTTCTTTTCTCTAAAGAATCTCCGCAGTTTACTGACCTGAAAAGTGTTCAGCTTGGTGGCAAATTCGTTGATGAAATACATAGGTAAATCATTTAACAAGTTATAGCTAAGAGTAATCACTAAGTAAAGGGGTATCACATATTTACATGTATGTACAGAGATAAAGAATCAGCCGGATCATCATTAAATTAGCGAAATAGTTAAAGGGGTACTTGGATGAAAATAGGTCAAAATTGGAAAGTGGTTAATTCCTAAGTTGACGTCAATTAACGACCAATATAGATAAATATAAAACCTACTATCCCAAAAATTCTGCATTTTAATCATATTATCACCAAGAAATTTTGGGTTAAGATCGAAAAGAACAATAGGGTTGTACTTATGACGTCATAGATACACAATGTAGATGCTAAAATACGTAATAACTTTTTATCTGTACCTTTGAAATTTCATGAAAATATATTGCTAGGTGACTATTGGTCACATATAGATACATTGAACCAAGTTTCAAGTCATTTTAAATTTTTATCGATTTTCATCCAAGTACCCCTTTAAGTAGTATAACATGGTCATAACAAAGGATCAGTGATCAAAAAGGATCACAGGATTATAACAAGGGATCAGCGGGCATCATTAATAATGAAACAGAATGAGTATATAGCATAACAAGGAATAACTTGCACCAGTCTCTAGCTCGATGCGTAGAAGGTTTATCAAACCAATCATGAAGATTGAATCGGCTCGAGAAATATACTGGAAAACTTTAGCGGGAACGAGGTTAACGGATGATTTAGATGTTCCTGTAGTTTGTCGGGTCTCTTCGGAAACGGGCTCGGTACACTTTTAAGCTTTTTCCTTAATTTTTTAACAGGAATGGAAACCGTTCTCAACGCCGTGTAGCAAGGTGTAGTGCTGTAGATAATACCTTAGATGCAAGGATGAAAAGTCGAGTATTCGAGAAGAAGTTCGGAATGGATGGTCTTAGAAAAGCCCACTGCAGTGATGCAGCTGATATGGAATCGACATAGAAGCTTATTAAGACAAACTCAATATTAACAGTTAACTAAGGCAAGACGCATACGTACACACACAAGATACTTTTTAAATCAGTTACAAACTTTTTATGTCACGGCACACCGCCGCTTCCGTAGTATCATAACCACCACCACCCCCCTCCCAACCACCCCCACTCCCACCCCCACCCCTCCCCAGTATTTCTATCAAGAGAGCGGGAAATATAATTTTTCACTGAAATTAATTCAACAAAATATTTATTTTTTTTTTTTATCTCTTACCGATTAGAAATGAAACTGAATACTACTATTTTTATAGTTTTTTATATACATAATTGAATATTTTATTGAATTTTGTTTTTTCTTGTGTGTTTGTTTAAAATGGCCTTCAGAAGCTAGCCTGTGTTCCTTGGTAGTGGACATTAAAATTCTCAGTATCAATAGGCTTGTGAATGGTAGAGCTTATTTCGCGAGCTTCAGAACGACATTTCAGAACGTCAAAAGGTCCCGTTATTAGGGCTAGATAAAGGTTAGGTACTGGGATAGGGTCTACCCCCTAACCTAGCCCTAAACCGAATCCTAAAACCTAAAATCTAGCTCTAATAATGGGGTCCTTTGACGCGAAATGTCGTTCTGAAGCTCGCGAAATAACCTCTAACCTTAATTTTGTGAATACCATTTTAACTAGACGCCTAATAGGCGTTCACTCGGGCTACCTGTGTGTAATACTTGGGGAGAAATGGAGACCAGAAATTGATGGAAACCAGTTTGACTTGTCAGTGTCTTTTGATTGTAAAAATGCATGACAGGTACTCCCAGAGTAGAACACAAATTATATTGGCCGAGGAGGTGTTTTGTAGATATTTGTACCACCTGATTGGTGGTTATTTATATACTGCTGGTCTTTTATCCTGCTAGACATATACAGTATACAGTCTGCTTTATTTTGCTAAATGCTTACTAAATGATCCAATATGATCTATAGATAATACATTATAGATTGATTGAATAGATAGATCGAATTCTTTATTGTAATGCTTTATTTTATAAACGTTATTGTATATTTCATATTTTATATGTTTTTAGATTTAAATGTCATATTGTAATTCACTTTATCAAAGTGCGATAATACTGTATGTTAATAATGTTGGGTTTGAAACGTGAGGCTATGAAGGACACATTTAAAATTAGCTTTAAATCCAATTAAGAGATTATCTCGGGCGTTAATGTCGCGATAAACGTTTACGTAAATCCGTCCCGGCCAAGCCTAGGGCGCGTAGCTGCTAGGAATGCCTAGGGATTCGTTTTCGCGTATTTCTCCATCATAAATAGGAGCATCGTCTAGGTAGAAATTCAGTGTTTTTAGTGTGGACTCTACCGTCGACAGCCAATAGACATTGGACTCTTTCAACTTCTATCTGCACTAAAGTACTCCGAATATCTACCCTATTTGGTGCACGTCAGTAGATCAAAGTAAGTTCAATTTCTTTATTTTAGAGTAGTTTTAATGCGAACGGCTTAACCGTATCGCAAGCAAGTACACTTTGAATCGTTAATTGTTCGCTGTAGACATTAAGTGATTACTGATAGGATTATCATCATTGCATGAAGTTTATCGTTGTATCTGTCAAGAGATCGTTATACGCTCAGCTACTTTTACGAGAATAATTTGTGATTCATATGTCATGTCGCCACTTCACATATTCATTTGCTTATCGATTGCTATTCCATGCTTTATATTTATATTCGTATGTAGTTAGATTGTAATAAGACTAGTTTTAGACTCTTTGTAATACTCATATTGCAGTTCGAACCTACAACCTACAACTACATCTACAACACCTTCATCTACATCAGACTACTGCCTACACCTTCTACAACTGCTACGCTCTTACAAGCCACTAATTGGCTACGCGTCAACCCTAATCGTCACCTCACCTCGTCACCTACTTAACCTTCAAATGTTAGACTGTAAGAGCATTGAACATTGTAAATAAATTCGTATGTGGGACAACTGTTGAGTTCGAATTCCTATAACCGTGTGCCATTCGTGATTACGTGAATTTCGTTGCTATGATGTTCTATTCACAAGAGTCACAAATAAACCTATTATTATTAAAATACATTGCAGCCAGAACGCTGATTTGCGTATTAAATACATTGATAAAATCTAAGATTTGGAGTTATTTACAATATAGAAATGGCTAAAATGTATTCATGTTAAGATATTCATGTTGAAGATAGAATAAAAGTGTTCTTAGCTCTATTTGTCTTTACATTAGGCACATCAAAAGTTCTTGAATGTCTTAGAGTATATCTGGTTGGTTTATGTAACGGCGGAAGTAAATGACGCAGTCTGTGGCTCTTATCATTCAGAATGTCGACATTGAAAAGGGCATTACACAAGTTTCTATGATGTTCCGTTTAAATTTGTGTGAGTAAGCGCCTCCTTGTAGTTAAGAGTGGGGCACATGATTGCTACCACCCTCTTTTGAAGGAAGGAAGGAAGGAAGGAGGGAAGGAGGGAGGGAGGGAGGGAGGGAGGGAGGGAGGGAGGGAGGGAGGGAGGGAGGGAAAAGTGTTTTTGTTTGAATTCGCTTCTCGTAATGTAAGTTTGGCATTTGTCCGACCCTGGAGATGGGCGACCGCTTAGCCCGAAAGTATAGGTCAATTAAAATTTACACGGTTAAAGAAACGTAAAGTACAATTCTGACAATTATTTAATTAGTCTCAAAGAAATCTACAAAAATTTAATTAGGCGTGAAATATTTAAAATCCTATAATCCCTCCTTTGGGCTTATTTGATCTCCCATACCATACATTAATATCAGTTGCTAATACGATCTGCCAAACCAAGAATTAATGAATGATTTTCGTAGTAAAAATTCCACACTGGTCACACGAGTCTGTTCTTCGGTTGAATTCTAATGAAAGAAAATAATACCCCTATAAGTTGGAATTCATAAAACTAGTTTTCCCCTTCGAAGACGAAACCATTAGGACCTGGACACATGATGTAACTCTTCCTGTAACTTTTTCCACAACTTGCGTGCAACATAGAGTTCCACCGTGTATCCACTACCCCTGTAACAACTTGCAGGTTTAGAACCGAGTTCTACTTCTGCAACTTTTCTCTGCAACATTGCACGCAGAACAGAATAGGCACCGTGTATCCACTCCTGCAACAATTGCAAGTTTAGGATCGATCAAGTTTTACTTCTGTAACTTTTTCTACAACATTGAACGCAGAACAGAGTGGCACCGTGTATCCAATCCTGCAACAATTGCAAGTTTAGGATCGATCAAGTTTTACTTCTGTAACTTTTTCTACAACATTGCACGCAGAACAGAGTGGCACTGTGTATCCACTCCTGCAACAATTGCAGTTTAGGATCGATCAAGTTTTACTTCTGCAACTTTTTCTACAACATTGCACGTAACACAAAGTTGCACGGTGTATCCACTCCTGCAACAGCTGCGTGCGACAATTGCAGGTTTAGGATTGAGGTTGTGCTTCTGCAATATTGCGCACAGCAATACAGGGATGGACAAACTGTACAACTTTGTTACCGCAATGTTGCACGAAATGTTACAACGTGAAATTTCCACTCCGTGTATACTTCAACTCGTAATAAACTTTATTCTGAAAAGCCTTTTTAAGGACGAATAAAGTATGTGTGTATGTATGTATGTATGTATGTATGTATGCAATTGCAATCTTAAAAGGTACCGCCCTCGAATGCCTACAGCCTTTCGGTCAGAGCCATCCCATATACCCTAGTCTAATCTACCCCTAGTCAAGTCTAATCTTAGGCTATAGGACATCTAGGACTCACCCATGCTAACTCCAGATGTACAGTTCCCTTGTCGTCAGAATAACCGATGTGTAAACACTCCCCTTCAGATGAATAGTTAACTACGGTAGAGAAGATCAAGAGAACCATTGTAAGTGTTGCTCAAGAAAACAACAACAACAAAACAAAACAAAACAAAAAACAAAAAACAAAACAAAACAAACAAACAAGAACAAAAAAAAAACAAAACAAAAAACAAATAAAACAAAACAGTATTGTAGGAAAGGGAAGAAAGAAATGAAGTGAAGAAGAAAATGATTGGGCATGCTCGTGTAGAATGAGACGAGGAAAGAGTTTTACATACGTCCGGAATAAAACAAAAATTGGCTTCAGGGTTCGTACGCCCAGAAAATTCAATAAATCCAGGAGTTTCAAGGAGGTTTTTCAGATTATTTCAAGGAGTTTTCTAGGAGTTTTTCACTACTTCACTCAAGTAAAATACGTTTGCATAGCGTCAATTACTGGCTGAGTTAAGGAATGTAAACGGAACTTTTACGCGAACATATGTGTATAGTAAACATACACTTATTCGCTTTTGTTTTCCAGGAGTTCTCCAGGAATTTATTAAAAAATCGAGGACTTTCAAGGACTTTCCAGGAAAAAGATAAAAATCCAGGATTTTCCAGGATTTCCAGGAGGCGTATGAACCCTGTAGCCTTCTTAAAATAGACGACATATACACCCTCCGAATAAAAGACATCCACTGTAAACAAAGGCAATTTTCATAGCGTCTTCTACTTACCGTCTGGGTTTTCGTTTTTGTTTACTTTGACAGGACAACTAAATACAAAACCGAGAGAAGTTCTGTTAAAGCCTAAAGACTGGCTTTTGTGAGAATGTACTTTTTCTTGTCTCTCTGTCTGTTTGTCTATCTGTCTGCACTTTACGTTTTTGAGTATTAAGATCAAATCCACTTAAAATTGCGAATTGACAGAAATCTCAGTTTAAGTGCATTTAATCTTTTGAGCTTAAATCTGTTAAATCTGTCAATTTTTGGAATAATGCAATTGCATTCAAAATGTACGTTTATAAGCAGCAACTGACAACTGTTTCATTTTCTAGAGTGTCCTCACCACAAAAAGAGAGCACACACACACACACACGAACTGACCTTCTGCACCACAACACATTTCTATGTTCGTCTAACATGGTAAAATCAAGGAAACAGGCATCCTGAAAGAAGGAAAAAACATGTTAATTGCAATGTTATTGCATCATTTTGCAATTGGATTTAACTACAAAGTAGTCTCCTCAGCATGCCATCTCTTCTTTTTCCTCTTTTTTTAAATGTTGGGATTCCTTTGTTGGCCGTCTGAGGAGAACTAGGCCCCATTTGTTTGTCAGAAACACAGGAAGTTTACTGCTTTATTTCTGCATGCGGTTTCATAAAATTATGCATAACTAGCGCAGGTCCAGCACATCAACGACAATCGTACCTGTAGAATATTTCTAAATAACTCTGTTCTCCAAGGCAGAGTGAGCTTCTTGTAGAAGGATCCATTAGGAAACTCACGAAATACGATGAAGTCTGTGGTTGTGTCAGCTGAGAGGAAAAAAGTTACAGTTCAACTTTGTATTAACGGGCCTCACTCACTGCACCCCCTCCCCCTCCGATCGCTTAACTATAGGAGATCACACCCCCTCCGATCGCTTAACTATAGGAGATCACACCCCCTCCCCCTCCGATCGCTTAACTATAGGAGATCACACCCCCTCCCCCTCCGATCGCTTAACTATAGGAGATCACATCCCCTCCCCCTCCGATCGCTTAACTATAGGAGATCACACCCCCCCTCCCCCTCCGATCGCTTAACTGTAGGAAGTCATGTAATACACGTTCGATTGTAAAGAGCGGTGAACAATGAAAGCAATGTCGATAGAAATATAGCGTGCACCAGATTAAAAAAAAACGTCGAAAAGTTTAGAGATGTTTAATTCGAATTTGGGAACAGCGTTTGACCCATAAGCTTAACTTACTTAAATGTTCATAAAACACAGAGTTTTGTTTATGCAATGCGAATGTGGCATGCGCTGAAAGTTTTAATATTTAGCACGCATTTTCTACCAGTGACATCTTTCGAAATAAATGAAGCAGTCCTAAACAAGTTCTAAAAATAGACCAATTATGTGACAACACGTCATATTTGCCTGCCAAAGATTTTTACAATGTACATGTACAGTATACAGTCAACTCTCGTTATAACGAACATCCTTGGGACCGTCATTTGGTGTCCGTAATAGTGAGAGTCCGCAATAGCGAGGTGTGACGAAAATGACCCAATTTTTCATTGGCTGAGTGTTTCACATATAATGTATACTGCTATACACTCTTGAGACTTCCAGTTTATTTTAGTTTACAGTACACATTTCCTTTGATACATATTCACATAATATAGGTCAAAATACAATGAACATTCTAAGACTTCGGACATACAATTGTCCAAGTTGTCCGTTTTAATGAGAGTAAAACAATCAAAATATACGTTTGGGGCCACATGAAATGTTCGCAATTCCGTAATAGTGGGAGTTGTTCCTATACACTTCTTTGTAGTTTCAGCCGGGGATTTGGCTTCTGCCCATTATAGCGGGTGTCAGTAACAGCGCGGTGTCCATTTGGTGAGAGTTGACTAAAAACGCGTGCGCAGTGCCTCATTCCCCTAGTTGTACTCTTATAATGTGAATGATTATGAAAATCTTAAAAAATAGCATAATCTAGAATTAATTTATAACTTACTGTAATTAAGATCTCTGAACTGATGACTCCAGTATGATGACTTGTGGTTTCGAAGTTCAACCATCGCTGAGTATCCATGAAGACCTGTTTTACAACAAGTGTTACATCTGTTTCAATTCTTGTGTGACAAGAACATGTCACGCTATAGTACAAGAGTCATGTGTTTGCTCATGACTCAGGGGATGTCATACTGAACATTGATGAGTATGGTAATAGTGAACAATCTGCACTGTACAGTAAGTGGTCAGTAAGTGGTCGGTAAGTGGTCGATAAGTGGTCGATAAGTGGTCGATAAGTGGTCGATAAGCGGTTGATAATGGTCGATAAGTGGTCGGTAAGTGGTCGATAAGTGGTCAGTAAGTGGTCGATAATTGGTCGGTAAGTGGTCGGTAAGTGGTCGATAAGTGGTCGGTAAGTGGTCGATAAGTGGTCGGTAAGTGGTCGATAAGTGGTCGGTAAGTGGTTGATTAGTGGTTGCTACATGTAAGTGCCATGGTACTCTTATTCTTGAATTTGTTTGCTTGTTATGCACTAAATCATCTTGGGCAGATATTACATGGTTAATAAAACTATGACTGATGATATGGTCATAGGATAGAGCACTAAATGTTTTGATAAAGGAAGTTTTACTATCATAACAATGGACCATGGTCATGTACAAAGTCATATTGAACTACATGTAAAGGCCATTCTCCACTCATCACAGAAATTACTCGCAGCAAGCCAGCGAGTACTCGTTCAGAATAAAATCTATAATTGTTCAAAATTTCGCAGTGAGTAAAAATGATCGCAGCGAGTGCTTTCTGCGATGAGTGGAGAATGTGCTTAACATTTAGAGCAGATTTCATTTGACTATGACAACAGTACATGCTGTGCCGTGATATGTCTCTGTATTTTGATCGGTCATTTTTAATGACAATATAATTTTGACATAACGTTATCATATCCTAACCTCCTCCACACGCACTCTTTTGGTTATTGGGCTTCCTGTGTTTAAGGACCCACACAGGAAACCCAACATAAAAATTCTGGGATTTCAAAGAGATGCCTGCAGAGGAGGGCTAGTCATATTTAACCAAAACAATGATACACAGCAAACCACAATGTACTGTAGCAGGGAAAAGGCTTTTTCATAGTCATACAAAATCTGTTAAGCATGCATACTTACCATACTGGGAGTCTATGTCATCCAAAATGGCTTTATGAGGTACTGCATGGTATGGACTACAATGGAATAACTACTTGTTCAATCATCTTTACATACCTATCTCTCTGCCTGATCTTTCATATTTCAAAATTCAATGTAATGAAGTTCAAAAAGTATCAATTAATATATTGCCCGGGGGGACTCCATTGTAAAAGGATCGGGTATACTCATTGTATCTCTTAGGGGTAAAAATCAGCAATTTGGTATCTATTTAGGGTGTTAAAATTGAAGTTTAGAGTTTGAGCATTTCCTGGTCTCTCTTAGGTATCAATTAAGAGCCCATCGCTTATTATCTTGTTCTCCAATGGAAGAAATTTACCCAACAAAAGCATGTTGACCATCCAATTTTGTGTTTATAATAATAATGTTCATTAGCTGGTATCTCTTAGGGGTTAAAAATCGTCCAGCCACGCCCTTCTTAAAAGACTTCCGGTATCTTTTAGGGGTATTTTTGAAATTTTCCAATGAGCATACCTGATCCTTTTACAATTTTATTGTTATAACCAAAATTGTTTATTGTTATCTTACCTTGTTAATGAACCCAAAAGTACTCTTTTAAGTAGGGTATTATAGTGAAGGCAAGCAGTAATAAAAGCAACTTCTCCACCATCCTATTGTAAAAAGGAACAAAGTTGCAGAAGAGAAGGAAAGACTGCTTAGACCATGCAACAAAATTACAGTGGCCTCAAGGTCACATTTTTGGGGGACAAAAAGTCTTCTCAGACTCAAACAATTGAGGTCAGTAAAAAATGTCTAATGGGAGCTTTCAAAAACGATGTGTGTCTTGCAGTCTTGCAATGTTTAATGTTGGCCATTCACAACCCCTAAAGGTGGACAATCTTGTCTTCTTCAAAATCTTTTCTTCCAGCCCTTCATCTTCCAAGTACCGCGTCTCAAAATATGGAAAAACCAACCTTCCAAGAAGCTGTCCAACATGCCAATAGCAATTCAGGATGCACAAAGTGTGCTGTTATCATGTCACTCTCTGCATCTGCCTTGTCTCTTGAAAGTGAATTTCCTGCATGGACAGAAATATCTACAGTAAATTATATAAGATAAGATAATTTTGAATTGTGCCATATAGCAGTGACAGATCTAGACATTTTGAAAGGGAGGGGCACCATCAAGATTAAAAGAGCCAATTTTTGGGAATGGGTTTATTATTCTTGGCATATACTCAAAAAAGTAATTTTAGAATGACTTTTATCCAGTCTATCGTGCATAGTCTGAATGGTTGCTTTTCCTTCTAAAATAAAATTTCTTAAAAGAAAAAAAAATGGATCCAACTGAAAGGAGGGGGCACCAGCCCCCAGGCCCCTCCCCTGGATCCGCCACCTGGTAGAGATCTCTACCATTAATATCAAGGGAAAACAAAAAACAAAAAAACAAATGAACTCAAAGTGGGCTCTTATTTGAAGCTTTGATTAAATTGTATTTCTGCAGGTTGCCAGTCTATTAAAACCCATGACTACAAATTCATAATTCCTAGAGTTTTTCTAAATGCTCAGGCAAGTGCCTATTAGCTTTCACTTCCTGCTTTGCAGCCCCCACCCCAACTAACCATGTACACACACTTATGTATTTTCTGGAAATTATGAATAACCACACATACCTTTTGTTTTAAAGTCATGGCTCAATATAAGTGAATATGTCATGGCACTAGAATTGCAGAAATTGCAAATTAATGCAGAATTATAGAGTTGCAGAAATTACTTCATCCTTATGAGATAAATACAAATAGGCCATTTGCACTGACAGGTCGCGTGACCCTGTCTCCCCTAAGTCAAGCAGTATGGTCAAAAATTGTGTAGTTCCAGAAAATATCCATACCCCCACCAAGGAGGGAATTTGTAAATGGACCCCCCTACCCTCCAGAACTTCCATTTTTCTTCCATACAAACTCTGTAATTTTGTTTTTCTGACCCCCTCCCTCCCCTCCGGAATTTCCAATTCCTTCCACGGTGGGGTATGGATATTTTCTGGAACTACAATGTACACCAGAAATAGGTTGATCTTTGTTTACAATTTTTGCTCATTAGCATAGTCATTTCTTTTTTCATCCAAATAAACACCAAATCAACTCTGAATATTGAAAGGGCATGGGAAAACCAAGTAACATTCCTGGGAAATTTGAGTTTGACACATGCAATAGTTTTTGTATGATTTGGTTTTAAAAACTCTACATTTTATAGAGTCTGAGTGTATGGGCTCATTAATGCTCTTGCCACCCAGAAATTTGAAAGTAAATAAGATATAATACTGGAGAAATGACAGTAAATTTAAGATACATTTTCTTATGATTCATTTGGAAAAACTCATTGGATGGTAAGCTTGCATTTTTCTGAACAAATTTTAAGAAAATATCTAATCTTAAATTTGCTGTCAATTTTTTCCTTATTAATCTATAAAATGAAACTTTGCACTTCACTAACATTGTGATGCTCTTTCTATTTCTGACATTCATTCTGACAGTGCTGCTTGATTTAGGGGAAATAGGGTCACATGATCTATTAGTGCAAATGGCCTAACTGTACTGTATAGAGCAGATTTCATATGAAGGTGTGAGTTCAGACTGTGCTGTACCGTGACCATGTCAGTGCCATAATATTATTAATCTATAAAAACATTTGGTATTCCTGTCATAACTGTGCTGAGACCATGCAGTGCCATTTTCACAGTCATATGAAATCTACTGTCTCTCTATATATACTGTATATACTATAGTCAAAGCCATCAGGAAGGAAGAGCTTTTTCTGTATTTACATCTATCAATTTACAAGCTTTTCTGGTGATAAATTATTCTTCTTAAAGAGAGAACAGAATACAAACCTTTTCTTGTGTGGTTTCCATGCCTTGTCAAAGAAAACTGGAACTCCAGCAAACATTCTAAACCTACTGATTTGTGCTAAGGGTGGAAGCTGAAGAGATAACCATCTGACAGACACTGATGAGTCAAAAAATGTTGACTCATTAGCAATGACCCAGTGGTCTTGTCCTCTAGTGTCTGTGAAACATATCTTCCAACTAATTGTAAGATTCCTAAGAAATGTCAGAGAAAAACATTTGAATAACATACCAAATAATGTGGAAATAATGGTGGATGGATATAGAGGCAGAAGGGGAGGGAGGGAGGGAGGGATGAAGGAAATAAGAAAGCGAATGAAAAAATGAAGGAAGAGGAGAGAAGACAATGGGAGGGAAGAGAAGAGAAGACAGGAGAGAGGAGGCTAGAGGAGAGGAGGGAAAAGAAAACAAAAACAAAAGAGAAGAGAAGGGAAGAAAATAGATGGGAGGGAAAGGAAGCAAAGTGAAGAATAGTGTGAATGGATTAAACAAAACTAAATGTTCTAACTTACTTAAGAATACTTTGAACATCAACTTGTAAGCCTGTGTATGGATTCAACTTTTTCTTCAATACTCCAAACTTTTTGTTTCTTGCCTTGACACATCTAAGGGAAAAATAATAATTTGGATAAAAGTTCAACAGGAGTATTGAGGTGAACAATCCACCATTATACCAGCCTCACCTTTTTATAATCTCTCTCTTCCAATCAAAGTTTTCTACCTGTGTTTCCTCAAAAGAAAAGAGCTTTCTTATTTCCTGTGGAAGATGTGTGAAAATGTCATGCCATAATGACCTACATGTAGAGAAAAAAAAAAGAAATCTCCATAAGCAGCTGAGCAACATCTTCTGCTGTGTGTACAGTACTGTAGGGAGCTATAAATTTCGTCAGGTAATTTTGTAAATCATATGTTAATAGGTCATAGTAGCTAGTACAATAAACACTGGACATCCAAAGGCTTTTCACAAAAGTTTCAGGTCGAAGTTCTCTGGTATGTTTCTGCTCATTTCTCTACTTATTTGGCCTAATTTATTCTTTTAGGATTGAGGAACTAAAACGTTTTTTTCGGAGTCAATGGAGTGTACTGTATCTGCAATATCAGCTATTTCATTTTATCTCTTTCTGTCACTTACAATCCCAATGTTCCAATCTCATTCATCTTATTTTTTGCTTAATAATATTATTATACTGTAAATGTTGTACCTGTCTTTGACAAGAGTTGACCACCTTGAACAAACTTGAGCACAAATCAATAGCTCAGAGAAAGTTAGCAGTCTAAAGATTTTAAAAAGAACTTCATCTGGGAGTCTGCAAAATAAATGCAAACAAAACAAATGAATTGATAATAAATTAAATACAATTGTATACTTTTTGCAGCTTTCACTATTTTTGGCTGCCAACTGCAAAGCTTTAATATCTGGGAAGAATCGCTTGCCAAACCTCTAGAACACTGTACAGAATAAAATAAATTCAGTTATAGAAGTGATTTATTTTCTGAGGTTGTTTGAATAAACAGTGGAGAGATCTGAGAGATTTGATACAATGTTCCACAATCAAAAAACAGTTGCTATCACATTTTGCGGCCTTAAACAAATCTATCAATGCATCATTGACCAATAGTAGGCAATCCTACATCATGCTTTAAAATAGCTTCTACATTCTCATCTTACAGAATTCCATCTTATTTGGGCTCCTGATTCCATTCCATTCCATTCCAATCCATTGCATTTTTATATCCAAATCCCAATCCATTCCATTCTGTTTTATTCTTATATTTGTTATCTCCAATGGTGATCCAGTCAAAATTGCCTATTGTGAGGGGAGTGGGGGAGGGGGGTGTCAAGTCAGCATTCATTAATAACCTGTTGATGTTGTCTGTACTTTTACATGACTTCTGAGTTGTAATTCCTCTTGTTTGTTTCCATGTAGTTGGGTGAGTTTTCTGATTGCTTACTCTTTGTTTTTCTGCAAGGGCCTTTGAAGAAGTGCTGTCCCTAGAATAGGTGCCAATGTAATATGGTCGTACATGTACCTCAATCAACTTATTTTACTCATAGGAATCATCATTATATCAACATTGCATTGTACATTTTTCATTTGCAGAAAAGCAAAGAACGTTCCATCATGTGGGCCTTCAGAGAGATTTTGCTCTTAACTGTCCGGTCAAATCAATTTCTAGCTCTAGCTGGTCAGCACGATTTCTACAAAAGCCAAGTAACTTACAGAAACATGATTCAAACTAAAAATTTAAAGTCTGACATTTACAAATCTACCTTATTGATGTTGGTCCTTTCGCGGGGCTGCTTTTCCTTGATTTCAAATACGATGAAAGATGTTGTTGATGCCTTTGATTACTCATCTTCTGTGCCTTTCATAATGACAATCAAACCTTACTTATATATCTTAAACTCACAGAAAATCTCCAAAAATCTAAAGTTGTAAAGTTGACAAAGTTGTTGCTTGTCCGCCATTTTGTTTGTAAGTAGAACTTATGCCCTCGCGGTCGAGTTGTTAGAATCGTGGTCTTCCTGTGGTAACATGTTCGCGTGGTCCTAGTTCAAGCAGTTGATCGAACAGTCAAAATGGGCGACACTGAAGTGAAAACTACCGCAACGAAAGACCCTGAAAACATCCATGATTTAACTGGATTTGTATCTTTTTAAATCTTCAGTTAAAGTTTAATGTCTATATAGTCTGTATGCAAGATTTTACTGTCCAATCTCGTGTTAAAGGGGGTCTATTTCGTGTTTGAATTTGAAGAGAGTTTGACACTCAATTTATACCGAATTTGTTGTTATCCGGTAAACATCACTTTTGTTTTTAAATATTTGATATTTTCTTTGACTTAACTGCATTTTTACAGGTACAAACACTGCTTACACAAATGGTAAGTCTCATCTCAAATTATTCCCAAAGTTAACGTCAATAAATTATGCGGTTTGTGTATCGACTTCAACAGTTACTGGTCAATTCAATTATTTCTAATCCGATTTTTTCCTTCTGTTTCATAGCAAGATAAGTTCCAGAACATGTCAGACCAAATCATCACAAGAAATATCCTTTTCATACACTAGAAAAATGTTTAAAGTAGTGATAGATAGTTGTACTGCGACTGACAGCCGTGAGTAATATTATGACAGTTAGGAACGTTTGGCGTCCTGCTAGCTGCTTTGTTTACTTGTCATCCAAAAAGACGCTCAATGAAGCATGTTAACCGTCACTTTACATCCAAGAGATGTTCTTTCCAAATCTTTTCATGTAAATGGCTTTAAATTCAGAATTCCAGTTTTGTATGCTTCTTGTGGCATTGGATTTCAAATGTTTTCCTCCGGAAAAAGGCGTCAATGGCTTTCTAATTGCTGAATTTCCAAAGGACGACGTCACTTTAATGAATTCTGATGTATTGTCTTGACAGAATTATTGGTGTTACGTGGAATTTTAACTGCTTCATACTTTTCAGTTATCTAAATGGGTGACTGTTTCGCTCTCCCTTTTTCCTAATTTGCTTCATAAATTATAAATTAATTTCTTGGGTTTTGAGCAGTTTTTACCAACCATTGATATTATAGACAAGGTTTTGAAAAACACTCACTGTAGTTATAAATTTTGTTTGGTTGTGAAAAAGGCACAGGGGAGAACAGAATAAACATCATAGCTCTGACTTGGTCAAAGTGCTGCATGCGTAGTCTAATATAAATGAGTCAGATTCCCAAGCATATCTGCTATGTGGGGATATGCTGCTTGATAAGCTAATTGGTTTTCGGCCTTGCTATAATATACATTTTACCTAAATTGTCTAAAACAGGGCTAGAAATTTTTCAGCTGAGTGTCTTTAACAGGGAGTCTGTCAGTGATTCATTATGTTTCATTTGCTTGTTGTGATTTTTTTAAATAAACTATACATCAATGATTTAGGGCAAGTTTCTGTACATTTCTTGCTAGCAAGCTTTGCTTTTCTTGTCCTCTGCATCTTGCATGTGCGTCACCCATCATGTTTATACTGTACAGAGATATACCTGCACTCATGTTCATGTATTGCTTAAAAAGAAATTTCCTTAACAGTATTTACTTGATGAAATGAGCAATCGCATTGATGAGCTTGAAAAGAACATTGGAGATCTCATGAACCAAGCGGGTGTTGATGAACCAGAGAAATGAAAACCAAGAATTTTGACATCTTTTTTACACAGAATTGATTTGTAACAATACACAAATTTTCTATGTAAAAGACTTCAACCCTTTTACTGTAGTTCAACCATTTGCTGATAATGTATTTATGAGCATTATTTGATATTTTAATCATGACCCTAGACTGATATTGTAATATTGTGACTCTACAGTTGTTTCTAATGTTGATAAAATGATTATTTTTATGTATTGTAGAATATACATTGTTATGAAGAATTTACCTGTCAGAAACTAATGCTTTAAGAGTCTGATGGTCCAGACTCTCTGACATCATTATCGAGGAGTGAAGGAGCAGACTCTTAAAGAATCAGTTTTAACAGAATGAAGAATTGACTAGGTTCTTAATTGGTCCCCAATTATCCAAAGAGTGTAAAAGGATGTCTAATAGCTACCTCTCAACTAAGACTTCCTTTCTACTTAAGTATCCCTAATTAAGTTGGTCAGATTAGATAACTGAGGACTGATATTACAGAAAAAGGAATGACACTAGATGTAATAGTTGGTGATAATTATGTATTTATAAACTTTTGATTAAAAAAAAGATGATGAACCCATGTTTTAGTAGTATTAGTATATAGTATTAGTACTATTAATTTAATTTTACGTATACTTTATCAAACTCATTAATAATTCATTAGAAAACACAATGGAAATCACTACCGTAACGTAGATCTTTATATCGGATAAAGATTTTTGTTCATTTGCATAAACTTTAACTTGGATTTTCTAAGCCAAAAGTAGTCAAACTTGGAAAATTCTGGTCCAATATGATAATTGACAACTAGATGTTTGATAAGTAATATAAAGAACTCGAGAGCGTGTTATATCGGGTCTAAAGATCCTCGCCTTCGGCTCGGATCTTTATCCACCGATATAACACGCTCTCTCGTTCTTTATACATTACGTACAGTAGAGTGACTGCACTTAATCTGTGAAATTGTACTAGCTAAATAATGCAAATA
Organism: Telmatactis stephensoni; assembly: GCA_029948255.1. Classification (NCBI taxonomy): domain Eukaryota; kingdom Metazoa; phylum Cnidaria; class Anthozoa; order Actiniaria; family Isophelliidae; genus Telmatactis; species Telmatactis stephensoni. The sequence continues at coordinate 263,711 of JALIZF010001599.1, read as the reverse complement.
ACACTTTTAAACAATGGAAAACTATACTATATTTTGTACTTTTTCAGTAGGTTAAGTGCAATCACTCTACTAGTTTTGACATGAATGGTTGTTAGCCCAATTAAGTGATGAGCAATGTGGGTTACCTAGCCGATGCAATTAATGCATGTTTTTTCTCCACCATCTCCAGCTGGTTGAAATACCAGCTCGGGCAAAAAGCATAAATCATCTTAAACAACCTCCATTTTCAAAGTGTCATGTTCCGTTTTTTTGTTTTGTTTGTTTTGTTTAACATTTAAAAGGAAACTAATTGCTGCTCCACTTCAAGGACACTGAATGCTTTCCAAGCTCGAGTGCAGGAACAAGTTATTTGGTCTCTACTTTCTCTGGGTACTCTGGTTTTACTCACTCCCTAATAACTAACAATGTTTTGGTTGTGGTCAGACACATGGTATGGTCATTGATAGGCTGCATGTCTAGTGTGCCATTTACAGACCTTCAGTGAGATAGGTGCATCCCGAATTCAGCCTAATTAGGCAGTGGTGCCAAAGATTAGCTCCCGAAAGAATTTATCAAAGGCCAATATATAAAAAACCAGCTGCAAGCTGATCTATACAGTAGAAGCCCTGAATTCATACTGTGATTCACATCTGCATTTATTATCATTTATTCCTAGAAATACAATTAAAAATAACTGGAACGATAATATATTTCTCATTGATTATCATTTAAATCAATTATTAATCTCTAGATTGTAATTTCACTCCACACACTAAATTTTACCTCACATCTGAAAATATACAAAGTACAAATTCCAATAGGTGGCCCTTAATTTGCATCAACCAGTCATATGGTACAAAATCTGCCATACTGCATTGCAAAAGAATGTGAAACAAGGACTTCAACTGGTCAAGCTTGACTTATCGTTGTTTCCCACTGCATATGTTGCCATGCAGCACAACAGACTAATTTGTACCATGTGACCTAGGTGTAATGTAAAGGGCCCATCCTCTAAAACATTTGTTTACTATTTTGTACTGAAAATCCAGATTTCTCATTTATTATATGAATTCATTAACTGGGACTAAGCTATTTTAATGTAACCTGTTGCAGACAAACAAATTTAAGATGATCATATATGTTCTAATAAAATATTTGTCATGTGTAACTATAAAATGAATCCAGCAGGAGCCAGTTGTGCGAAGCCTGGTTAAGTGCTATCTGCTGGACAAAACCTTATCCAGCATATATAATTTATTTATAACTCTTATCCGGTGGATAACTTATCCATGGTTCGTACAACCGGCTCCAGGAGTTTGTCTTTGTAAATATTATAATCTTGCAAACATGTACTTTTCTTGATAATTTGGAAACTTTACTATTAGTGTTAGTACATTGTATTCTAAATATGTTAAGAGTTATTTTGAGTTGATCAATGGTTTGCTTTTCTTGTCCATTGTCACTGCATGTAAGAAAAGATGAAAGGGTTAGAAATTGCATGAAAACAACTTTATTGGACCATGCACACACAATTTTAGCATGACATGAGGTTATATAACTTAAAGTGCTCCTAACCCCTACTTTGAAATTTAATAATCATGCATTTTCTTCACAAATGGAAAATTAAAGCTTTATGATTTAATATTTCTGGATAAAGATATAATATGGGAGTAGGGAGATTGGGGATATAAGGGGACACCTCTTCCCTCCCCTGACCCCCTTTGAGAGCCTGGCTATGCAGGCTACAAAATTCAAGAACCTTAGACATGTTTTGTAAAGAAAAACAGACACCAAGCCATATCATGCAGGCCTGTGAAAATTTGACTGAGATTTGATCAGACAGGTTTTTTGGGAACCAATTCACCACCCTAGGTAGGCTGATGAATTGCTTAATTAAGATTTAATAATGACCATGCATGATCAAAGACATTTCCCTTCTTTTAAACAATTCTTTAAACTAACAAGTACATTTCCCTTCTTTTAAACAATTTTTTAAACTAACAAGTTACTTGTTAGTTTAAAAAATTGTTTAAAAGAAGGGAAATGTCTTTGATCATGCATGGTCTTTGTATATATTAAATTATAGCTAATCCAGGGTATCTGAATGGGAGATGGATATAGAGAAGCATTTTCACAATTAAGGTTGTAATGTTACGTTGATGCTTTTTTATGAAAAACTTTACCATTTAATATATTAGCAGCCAAAATTGGGTTTGCGAAGATCTAGCTGTGATATTTCAATAATAATACTATACCTCCTGTAAACTTCTGACATAATAGTCATGGAAATACATCATAATAGCCAGAGGTTGTCCAAGAATAATAGAGCACCATACCACAATGTTGCCATAGTTAGGATTACTTATGAACTTTTGGATCAAAACTGCCATGGGGAGCTGTCAAAGAAAATGGCAGAACTTCATCAGCTAGGCTCACAAATACAAATATAGATAAGTTGTAACAATATTAGAATGTGAGCAGCTTAATCAAATTAAAGGAACAGGCCAATGCAAGCATTATTTTAGATGACATGCTTAATTGCAACAATTGTTGCAACTGTTGCAATTATTAGCATGTCATTTGGATGTCCCTTATATGTCAATTAAATATGTCATAATTATAATATGTTAAAGGGAACCAGGAGACAGTTAAAATAAAGTTACATAGACTTCAAGACAACACAATGAAGTCAGGTACTTTCATTGCTACTTGTCCAAGATCATTTGGTCAGCTGGCTTATTAACATGTAGCATTTTGGAATAACTGGCAAATTCATTCAAGATTGTGATTGGAATATTTTAGATAGTAAAAAGATTTCATGTGCATACCTGGCCTACCATTGCCATAAAAGACCACAGCCTGGCCATCCTGAGTGGTACACTAACAAGATACTATAACACAACAAGAATAACCATAATTATGTTAATATATGAATGGAAATGTACTCAGAATATTGTTAGAATTAATTAGCGTTTGCTTCATCGAGTGTAAATATTAAGATTTGGAAAATCCAAGCCTCCAGCTGGATTGCATGAACCCACTTAACCCAGAGCTCGCTGCTAAAGCCAGTTCCAATTAGCTCAGTGGTTTAAGAGCATCAGACTGGCAATCCAAAGGTTGTGGGTTCAATCCCCACTGGGTGCTCAGATTTTTCTGAGTCTTCATTTACACTCGATGAAGCAAAAACTTTATTTCTAAGAAATCCAAATAGCCATGATAAGCTGCACAAAAACTTTCAAAAACTTCAAAATGGTAAATAAACAAATGACTGTTATTAATACGAGCACTTACTTCATGAAAGAAAGCAGAAAGCATAAAAACTGCAATTTGAGCTTGTAATTTGGAGTAACCTCTTCTTATTAATGGCTTGTAAAGATGTCTGGAGATGGAAAGTAAGTAATTTTAGGTAAAAGCAGCATAATAATAATTATTTACTCTGAGTACCAGTGCCTCATAGAATTACACAAATTTGCAATCATGTATGTAGCTGCATGCAAATGGCAGCAAGTAATGGACAGATAAACAAACAATTGAAAATAAAATAAGAGACAGGGCCGGAGTGCCCACAGGGGCTGGGGGGGGGGGGGGCATGTGCCCCCCAGTTTTTCTGAGAGTATTAAAAAAACAAACAGAGCAAGAAAAATAAATGTTAAATTAATAAAACAATAAAACTAATGTTAATTATATGCATCATGTGATATGCATAGTGACTTTGTGCCCCGCCCCCAGTTTTTCAATGCTTGCTATGGCCCTGAGAGGGGCACTTTACCTCACAGCCCAACGATGTGCTGGAATGTTCCAGTTCTGCCAAAAGTATTCCACAGTAGAGGAATTCCTGTAAGAAATACAATTAATGAAAGTTAATTGACCATAATATTGAATACTGCAATGATGCATGTATAAATGACCTACCACCAGTCTCTATAGAAGCAACGGTCAGCAAACTTTAGCAGTTCACCAGTTATGTTTAGACAAGTGTGGAAGAAGCAATAAAAGAACAACAGCCATAAGAAGTGATTTGGGATCTGCATGAAAAAATTACAATTCATCATCATACAGGACTACATAATTTATAGCACATTCTCCACTCATCACAGAAAGCACTCGCTGCAATCATTTTTACTCTCTGCAAAATTTTGAACAATAGATTTTATTCCGAACGAGTGCTCACTGGCTCGTGCAAGTAATTTCTGCGATGAGTGGAGAATGGCCTTATCAGTGGCATAGTATGCAACCTGCATTTGTATTCTATAGATATTTTTGTGTATGTGTGTGTGTGCCATGAACCTCTTGGTTGGAATGCACTACCCTGCCTACAGTGTAAATTAAAGCACCTTGTTTACTGTCAGTAAGACATTCATGGACAAAATGTATGTAGACAGAAAATACACTCACAGCTAGTTTCATAATCCTTTCTGCAGCCCTAAATATATCCATTTCCTGTAGGAAAAAAATAGATGATCACTAATTAGTGGACTTGAGGATGTCTAAGAGTGGAAAGGAAGACACTTGGTCAGTGGTGGATGCATGCAGTTTATGTGTGAGTGGTTGATACTATACAGATGGATGTTGGCTGATAGTTGGTAGATACTTGATGATGGATGGTTGGGTTGGTGGATGTGGGTGCATGGGTTGGTTGATGTTGATGGATGGATGGATTGGGTCGGGTTGGTGGATGTTGATGATTAATTAGTGGGTTGGTACATGTAGATGTCAGTGAATGGTTAGATACAGTAGGTTGGTGGATATTGATGGATTAGTGGGTTGGTAGATGTGGATGTCAGTGAATGGTTAGCTAGGTTGGTGGATGTTGATGGATTAGTGAGTTGGTAGATGTTGATTGATTAGGGGGTTGGTACATGTAGATCTCAGTGAATGGCTAGGTAATTATGGTGGATGTTAATGGATTGATGGGTTAATGGTAGATGCATGTTGATGGATGGTTGGGTTGGATGTCAATGTTGATGGGTGGATTGGTGGATGCAGATGGATTGTTGGGTAATGGTGGATGTTGATGAATGATTTGGTTGGTGGATGTTGATGGATTGGTGGATTGGTAGATTATGGATGGTGGAGTTCATGGATGTACATGTAGGTTGTGTGGGTTTGGGGATCGTAAGGATTGGTGGTTTGGTAGATGTCTTCTTGTTGTTGTTGTTCTTCTTCTTCTTCCAAATTGCCCCACCTCTTCCTATAAGAAAATGCTTATGGGGGATGGATGTTGATGGATGGGTGTGCATGGATATTAATGACGGATGAGTGGAATGCAGGGTGTTGATAGAGTGTATAGTTTGTGCATATTGGTTGCTATATATTAATTGCATGGCCATGCTTGTGGATTCTGTTATGGGAAAGGGCTACTTTTACATTACCTTTATTGGCTGTAATGAGTTCCTAATAGTGGGAACAATCCACTACAAACCAGAAAATAATGATCAATAACAGATAAATGCTCAATATAAGCATGCAATTAATCCACTGTAACTTGCACATGCAGTGCAATTAACTATGTAAATACCTGCTGAATAACTGCACCCATAATACTCAGTTGAAAAAACTGTAAAAAAAAAGATGGCATTAGCTATGTGACTATATACTGTATGCAATATTCAACAGGGTGATATGATGCAAGTCTTGTTCCTGCAACAGATGGGATTTATTGCACCACCAGTTGCAGAGGTATAGAACTCAATTATATTTCTGCAGGGGTCAGGACACAATCATGGTGCAATACTAGACTGTTGCAAGAAAACTTGCATAAATTGTGTATGCATGTTTGGGTTAAATTGCACTCACAAATTCAATTACTCTTCTGATTAAAAATCTCTTTCTGATCCTTTTTAAACGAGGGAAGTTGAGTTCATAGCACAGTGTTGGTGCAGCCAGGAAGTAGTACAGGTCTGTTGATAGAAATGCATTATTGGTAGTTACCATAATTGTATCACTTTGGAATGTTAACAAGTTATTTAACTCTCAATCTTAAAAGCATGCATCCACTATACTGTAATAATAATCACTACACTGATTATACTGGCCAAGTTGAAAATTGCCATGCAAAATGAAATGTGCCACCATGATTTCCCCAGATTCAATTGTACCCCTCCCCCATCTTAATTGTTGATGTTTAAGGCTCAAAACTTCAACGCACAGCCTCAGAGAGTTGCTACCATTACAGAACAACATTGTGAGTGAGACAGCTAGTTAGCTAGGGGAAGGGAACATGGGTGGCACATCTTTATGGCAGATGATTATAGGTAACGATTGATGATAACGACACATAAATGCCAAGACACATCTGCAACTTTTTCAGTAACAATATTAATGCATGCAGCAGTTGCACTGTGTGACTACCCCAACAAATGGTGTGCTCAACATTGCAACATTGCATAAAAAAGTTTCAGAAGTAGAATTGCATCCTAATATAAACCTGCAATCACTGCAATTGCTCCTGTTATAGTGGTGGACACATGGTGCGCAACTCTGTTGCAATTGCATGCAAGCTGGGTTGCAAGTAAAGTGGCATCATGTGTTTGGGCCTTGTAGTTGGGTCCCTTCACCCAAAGTGATAGATGGAGACCTATAGACATTTGTGCATTAGACTATAGAATGCACATATTTGTAGCCAGAATTAATTATAGATACTGTAGATTGAGAAAGAGGATGGTTGAGTTAACAGTTCTTGCGGTCCCTTAAAACACCTAGAAAGCAAATGTTTGAGCATGTGTACATATCCAACCATACCGCTGCCACTCCCAAACAAACACATATAATTCTTAGGAAAACAATAATTTCCATAATATATTATATTATTTGTTAGTACCTTGTTGTGTTACATTGTCAGGATACTTCACATGGTCTTCTGTTTTAGAGGTTTGATCTGAAACAAGTCACACACCAATCATCTATTTTGTGAATCCCCCATAAAAAATCTCAGCCATTTTCTTTTCAAGTGAAGGGATTAGCACTTAGTTTTAGTTGAATATGTGATTAATTTTTAATGGGTAGACTCCAGTGGGGAGGGGGGCACTAATGGTTTGAAATTGGTTTCTGACTGGAAACCAGAAATACCCCAAAAAAAATTCAGTTCCAAACCGGACAATCTTTTATGAATGCTTAAGATAGGAAAAAGTGTATTTTGAAAGCTTTTTTGTTTACTTATCATTGGAAAATTCATTTATTTTATTCCAAAACTGGTTTTGCTAATTTTGTGTGTACCTTCTTTTACCACTCCTATCCGATGCCATTTATTAACACTTATATAACTGATAGTCTTTAACCACAATATGCTGTACCAAAATAGAGTAATGTTTGCAGCCCCTAAAAATAAAGCACATAGTATCAATCAGTCTATTCATTGAGTGAAATATATGAACTAGGCTTATCACAAAACTCAAACTTTAGGGCATGTCAAGGGTGTATGGTGGTTACACCACTTGTCTCTCGACCACCACTGTAGCCCAGTGTACTTTTCGTGACTTTTCTATGACTCAGTGACTGATCCCTGTTTATAGCAATGTGTAGTTCCAGAAAATATCCATACCCCACCGTGGAGGGAATTGGAAATTCCGGAGGGGAGGGAGGGGGTCAGAAAAACAAAATTACAGAGTTTGTATGGAAGAAAAATGGAAGTTCCGGAAGGTAGGGGGGTCCATTTACAAAGTCCCTCCTTGGTGGGGGTATGGATATTTTTTGGAACTACACAATACTGTAGGCTGTCATACGAAATTGGCTCGGAACCCCGTGGTATACATATACTTACAAAATGGCGGCTCATATATTAACACAACTGTGACTGGCACAGACAACAGCATAAATAGATTAAAGCAATGAAATGCCAATCCTACAGTTTCAGATACTTTTTCCTAGAACAAAATCAAAAACAAAAACTCTCATGGCACCATTCATTTTGGAGTGTAATTAAGTAGGATAAATGATTGTTTTAAGCTCAATTAACTCCATAGGCAGCTGGCTTCTATTTATAGGAAACAGTGTGTACATGTAACAGCTACATGTAGGTTGTCATGGACCCCTGCGGCACACCTAAATGTTCCATTAGGGACTGACTCCTTAGAGTAAATTCATTCAACGTACAACTGTAGAGAAGGCACTCGTGCTAGACAATTCTCTGATTATAGCCATTTCGTAAATTTAATAGGAAGCCTTTGAGACCCTTATGGACAATTCAGACTGCCACAGGAATCCCAATATCAAAAAAGCTGGAATACCAATTCATGTTACAGCTGTCACACCAAATGAATTACATTTGTATGCTGGATTGTCATTTTCGAAGAAAAGACAAGGGATTTGTCAGTGATCATAACATGAATTGGTAACCAAGAAGGCCAATCTAAGATACAATGCTAATTAATGCTAATTAAAGGTACAATTTAAATGGTATTTTGGGCTACCTGTGGTGGCTTACCTTTAGCAGTAAGGTCTCAACAAAGAACATGAATTGGATGAAAATATTTGAGCCTGCAAAAATGTGAAATAAATACACAATATTATTGACACATATAAAGCCTGTAACCCCCCCCCCCCCACACACACACACACACACACACACACCACCACCCCACCCAGTGATAGTAAATATTTTACATACAGACTACCAGACTTGCTGATGGCCATCGATATGGGTCTTCAAGAAAGATTGTCACAGCTTGTAAAGGGTCTATCAACAATCCATACCTGAATTTATGAAAATGAAAACATATTCGTTCACAGAAATGACTTCTACCAAAATTATCTTTCCTTGAATCCCAAGAAATTAATAAAGCGGAAGGGGGTGTAAGAAATATTTAGGGAGGGGATGCAGGGGCAATTAATCGGTAGCATTGGGGTCAACGCACAGCCATATTTAAAATTGCATTTATAATGACTCAATTCTTACTTTAAAACATTGTCCAAAGCAACTCGGAAGTTCGATAAAAACTAAAACACAAACGAGAGACAATATATTTAGCGAAAACTATAAAATTCACAATGAAATAATATGATTCGAGAAGTTGAGCTCACGGTATATATAACGTCTTCATGTTCTAAAACTTACAAGAAGAACTATGCATAGATTAAAAATTCCCCGGTAATTATCGAAGCCACTGGAGGAACTAAACAAAGAGGGTTCTTCTTGGTGGATCCTACAGGGAAATAATAGTTATAATCATATTAACGCAAGGAATTCACATTAGTTTTAGCTTGACACCATAATCACGATCATCACCATATTTGTAGTTTCGACTTTTATACAAATAAGAACATTTTAACTTACCTTTTACCAAAATCGTTTGATTTTCTTTCAGGGCTTTTATCTTTCTTTAAAGATTTCCTGGAAGGTCGTTGTCTAAGAGAGTTATTCGGCGATGTGCTCATTTTGTGAGTTTTCTCGTGGTGTGCTGAACTTGTAGATTTTTTGTGACGTGACAAATGGAGATAGCGTGACTTTTGCAGTAATGCGCACGCTCATTGGAAAAGAGCTGAAGGGCTCCCAGCTGGGTCTCCCAGCGGACAACTAACTGAATGGGACGGGTGCAGGCAACAAATCCGTTGAAAAAACTATTAAAATTCAGTGGTACTTTCTCTTCATGCCATCATAGTAAAGATGAAAACTTTGTTTTCCATTTCAATTTTGTTTCTTCAGTGAAGCCGAGATGGGCGCACTTTTATACAGAAAAGTCTATCCACAAATTTTACTTTAGTATAAAGGCTGGAAACCCAAACTTTCTATCATTCCGGTTATAGTTTTCTTTAAGCTTAAATGTAAAGCAAAATGGCTCGAATAGTTTACTGGTTCGTTGGCAAGTTACAGGGAAAAGCTGAACTAGAATTCACAACATAGGACATTTTTTTCTTCAAAGATTAGTTTCAATCAATATGATTAATATTTTCATCGAACAAACTTTTGTTTCATACTTACAAAGACAAGCGAAGATTTCCAACACGAGACAACTTTTTCATTCTTCGCAGGTGTCAAGTCAACGTGATGTTTTTTTACAGCTTATAACACCGGTGACCATCCAACGTGACAGAAACATTTCCGAATCCTGAAGAACTGTAAGTGATATTTGGCCTTTCCGTCAATTTTCGAGTCATTGTTTCACGATAAAAGCAGAAAACTCTTATTTCAACTCATAATTTCAATGGACTGATGAAAGTTGTCAAACTGTACGTCGAAACGTGCTTTGAGTCCGTTACTATTGACTAATCGGATTAGTCAATAGTACGACACCTGTGATTGGTTTATATTTGCACAAGGTTTTAAGAATTTTAGTTCTCATTAGCAACAGTTTTCTATGGGTGTCTGTAAAACACGGAACAATGCCGGAACACCCTGGAACACCCCCGGAACATCCCGGAACATCCCCGGAACACCCCGGAACACTTTAAAATATCAATAAAAATAAAAATACTGATAAAAACAAAATAAATAAAAATCAAATTACGTTTTTCAAGTAAATAGAATCAAGTTAAAACCTGATGTGTCTGTATTAATCGATATGCTTATTCTGTAAATTTCAAAGGTAAGCCGTGGCGGATTTTGGACCCTAAAGGTCGACAAATAATAATGTATTTCAATGTTCTCTGTAATTAAATGGTATGGCTGAAATTTTTTAGCGTACAAACCAAAATAAATACTATTAGAAAGTCACTGATTACAAAGCAACAGCTACTTTAAATAGACCGAGGTCAAACAGGTCACCCAAACAGGACGGTGTGCTTTCGGGCGCTACAATGAGTCTGCAACATCATGCTTAATAAATATCAGGCATAAAGGCAGCTGTTAAAGACCAACGGTCTTATTGGCGCAGCACCGAACGATCTAGTCATCGTCTCAAAGATGAGTAGAGAATTTACGAATGCAAACAGAAATAAACAGTCCAAATTATCCAACGTATATTTCCACTGTAATGAGAACTGTATAAGAAAGAAACAGCCGTATTTTATTCCACACTTCTGCCTCTGTCCTCCTGACATTAGCTGCCGTCTTGTGCAAAGCCATAAGTACCTAATAAAGAAGGAGTTTGGCCTTGGTCTGTAAGGTTTAGCTGATGAACACACGCGAACACAAAAAGATTTCGTCTTTAAAAGGCGACAGCCACTTTCAGTATTCTGATTGACTGATCACATCATATAAGAATTGAACACGAGGCTCCGGGGGAAACAGAGCGATTATCCATTGCTTCCCTGGTATAATGTTTTTATGTGCTGCAGTCAGTCAATCATATTTCGAACGTTGGCTATTGGAGTATGAATTAACCCTATTCATACTGGGAGTTCTGCGCGTGCGTATGTCTGTGTGTAAGAAGGGGGCTTAGGAGTTTTAGAGTGCCCGAGCTGACTATGAACGTTGTTAACTCCGTGACATCTCCAAAATTTACCTAAGCACATTTTGACATGACTTGTGAAGATAAAGGTAATTCGACTTCCACAACGAAAACGTCAATTGAACTCTGTTTTTCGATATCTATAGACCTTTTGTTCACGTTCCTTGCTTCGGTAATGTAAGCATATCGATAGATTTTAAGAAAATACTGCAAGAGTCTATTTATACAGGCACATAAGGTCTTAACTTGTCTCTATTTACTTGTTAAACCGGTGATTAATAATGTCTATATAATAAAGGTGAAAAAATATTTGATAACTTTCTAATGTTTAATGAAGATAAAAAAAAAACATGTTAAATTCACCTTGTGTAAATATCTTTTTTCGGCAGGTTAAATTAACCTGAGATGCATGTTTAATTTATTTCAGTTATATTTTTCATTTTTTTTAGTTTATTTATTTTATTTTTCTAGCTTATTTTATTTTTATTTTATTTCATTATTTTTTTAGTGTTCCGGGGGTGTTCCGGAGTGTTCCGAGGATGTTCCGGGGTGTTCCGGGGGTGTTCCGGGGGTGTTCCGGGGGTGTTCCGGGGGTGTTCCGAGGTGTTTCGGGGTGTTCCGGCATTGTTCCGTGTTTTACAGACACCCGTTTTCTATCCATGACTCTACCGATGTTGGGAAAAACACTTCACAAAAAATTTGAAAATCACTAAGAAAATTCCACAATTTGATCCGGTTCTTAAAATACTTGCTCTTGCTATATCATAAAATCAAACTACGCCTGTGGCTCGTTATTTTCAAATTAACTTTCCAACATCGAGCGTGCTCCATTTCACCGGTAGACTCATAGAAAACTATCTTCTATTTTATAACCCTTTCAAAGACAATGGCATCCCTTTCGTAAGAGTCGTAAGAGAGGAGAGCCGGATCTTGTATGTCCTGACTATTATATAATTGATATCTTAATTAATAAGACCTTACAAGATCGCTCTTCCTTGAATAGTACTAGTAGCCTCAATAAATCATCCCTCCCCTCGGATCCATACTCGTTCAAGACCAGTTCATGAAGCGACGGCCAACAAAATTATGTATCTCTACGCACAAGACGACGATATCGACCGTACTAGGTTGGGCCATGGGGAGCCGTAATAAACAACCACAGTTTTTATTTCAGTTTACAAATAAACACATTAGGGCCATTTCAAGAAGCGTCGAAAAGCCACTTGACGTATAATATAAATGTTTCCCTAATATTTCCTGCGGATCTACAATATAATAACAGATGATTTACAACAAATACTTTCTTTCCGTTTTGAACAGATGCTAAGGGACGGACTATTAGATTTTTGAGGGGGGGGAGGGGGAGGGGGAGGGGGTAGGCAATATTTTTTGTGCACGATATTTCTTTTTCCCTTCGTGGCTGCGCAGGATTTTGCTTTTTCATCATAATTTGCTTGCACGACCTTTTTTTATTTTATTTATTTATTTATTCATTCATTCATTCATTCATTCATTCATTCATTCATTCATTCATTCATTCATTCATTCATTCATTCATTCATTTATTTATTTATTTATTTATTTATTTATTTATTTATTTATTTATTTATTTATTTATTTATTTATTTATTATTGTTTTTGGGTTTTTTTAACGGCACCCTATTTTCATGCTCATTGGGTGGGAGGGGGTAAGGGGGAGGGAAAGATGAACAGCACCCTTACCATTTAAAACCCTTGGTTTCTTGCACGATGGAGGGCACCCCTCATTTTCATGCTCAGTGGGGGAAGGGGGGGGGGGTTGGGGCGTGGGAAGAAAAGTCGACAACTTAGCTACACTGTACAATTAGCAAAAAATTAAAAATACTCGCGGGGTCTTTAATTTGTCAGAATGATGAGCACTTTAGCTTTCGCTTCTTCCCACGAAAACGTATGACGCACAAACCATCTTAAAATCAGACTATAAATCTTTTGGTTATCACCAGGGCAACACCTAGCAGTTCCTAGTAACTGGCGATATACACCTCATATCTTTGATGCACTAAATTGGTTTCCGTTGCGAAATTGTTTTCAATGTATATTTTGAAAAGCTAATTACCGTTCTCAAAAAAAACTTGCCTTTGCTTACACGGGAACTTACTAGCTCATACGATCACAAGTTACCAAACTATTTCAAATTAAATTGTGCGGCGCGTGCAAGGAAACGAAAGGAACTTGGCGGCATTGTCGGTATTGAATCACTAGGTTGGCATGAAGGCAACACAATGACATGCCCACGAAGCCTATATATGATAATAAAACTTTTTCTGACAGGCTCAAAACTAATACATTTTACTGTAAGATTCCACGCAACTCTAGTGGCCTGCATGGAATATTTATTCTTACATTTATTTTTATGCGATCCTTTTTGTTTCATAAAAGTTTGTTTGAAACAATTAATGATCTAAAGGTGATGTTACATGGGTCGATTCGCAACAACGATGTTTTGCGCACACTTGGTCAAATTGATATTAGTTTTGCGTTAAAAGTTTTTAAAATTCATATCAAACATTTGCAACTTGTTCCCTAAGCAAAAATATTGCTAAAAATAGTTGCGTTTTGTATTTTTCACGGTATAAACTTTGCGGGCAACATTTGATGCGCGGAATATTGTCGATATATTGTTGCAAATCGACCCGTGTAACATCACCTTAATATAACTGAAAACAGAGCCTCTCCCGGCTCTGAAATGGTAAAACTAGCCATTATATGAAACATGCCTCCAGCACAAAAACACTACAATCAAAACAAAGATAATAGAATATTGCTGAGTTCAAAAAGCTAACAAACAATAGAATTTAAGCTAGCCCTTCACACGCGAGCAAATTTTCTTTGACGGACAAATTTTGTAAATGATCGAGTTTTCCCCGTCAGTTCATGAACAAATTTCATATCACAAATACATTTGTGGCACATGAAATTTGGTCAAATTTTCTCATCCACACAATTAAGCAAAAAAAAAACTTGTGACAGAAATTAAATTTGCGAGTGGAGAAGGACCTTTAGTTAAAGCCGAGAGTAGTCATTAGTACGTTGAACTAAAAAGCAGTAAGAGCTGGCCATTAAGCATCGTTTAGACAGAAGAAAAATTATGGCTGTCAAAAACTGAAAGCAATAAGTTAAAGTGATGATAATGTGACAAATTGCGTACACCTGATCGTAAAAATTTCCGTCAGACAAACGCTCTTTATTATATCTTATTGAGAAAACTTCATAAATGCTAAGTGCTCTTTCCTCGCGCTCTCTCGCGCTCTCTCTCTCTCTCTCTCTCTCTCTCTCTCTCTCTCTCTCTCTCTCTCTCTCTCTCTCTCTCTCTCTCTCTCTTTCTTCATGCACACTGATCGTCAATTGTTGAGGGAAGTTTGGCAACATTTCCTCGATCAACGGCGAACCAATCAATTATGTTTAGCTTCTTAAACTAAAGAATTTGAAGAAAACCTGCAAAACAGCTTCTTAATTCATTCGCGTCCTGTTAGCATCATTTCATTAGTGTTTGCATTTGAGGTGCTGCTTCTACATTGGTGTGAAAATGCTGTCAACTGGCCAGTTTTTCAATATCAGGAACGCTATGCGTTGGTTTATATAGCCCTACCACTAAATATTATTATAATATATAAAGTGCTTATGTTATATATGTAAAGTTATAAGATGATACGATTTCCGATCAACTTCTGAAGTTTAATGTCTAGATCTCTGAAAATCAGGCAGTAATACAACTTTAATATATATTCTTTAATTTGCTGGAAGTCAATTGGCAAGCCATTTCAGTGTTGTTGATTAACTCTAAAGTGCTATTAACTCGGCTGGTTTAGCGGATGCTTCCCCCAAAATTAAAGAGAAATACGTAACCCAAATTCAATTCAAATAGATTTGAATTTTCTTTGAAAACAATCCGATTTTTAATTTGTTTTTATATTTCTGAGCATTACATGAGAGTATTACACATATAGCCGATAATGACATGGCGGCAAATATGAAGGTAAAAAAGATAACATATTTTTGGCAAAGCGGAAAATCTTCAAGACAATTGCCTCATGTGATCTGAAACTCCTTAAACATAAAACCCTAAAACTCCTTAATGAGTTGATAGGCGTTGTGACATCATTGCGGGTTCTTAGATGATTATTTTTGGAGTCGGTTTAATGTTGGACAAACTTTACCTGCAATTCATGGCTATTGCCGATGTTGCTTATTTGCCTAAAACAAAATGAATGTTTGCTGATATAGATATGGCGGTGTGTTTGTGGAAAATTATTGATAAACACAAGGTTATGTACCGACAAGATATTTTAAACACCCACAATTAGATTACCTCCCTCTAGCAGCAAGACTGGTTTTGTCTTTCTCGAGTGTTTCTTCTGAAAGCACCTAGGCGGGAAACCACTTTCCAGGATTTCAGCCATTGACATTTTCCCAAAAAGCTGCGAGGGAAAGGAATAGATTTTAACAGTGAATGACATTTGTGATAGAACTGATTACTGGAATAATTTGTTTAACAGAAACGGAACTCTACGCCAAGATCTACAACAGGTGTCGTACATAACTTGAGTGGCATATGCCATTCATGAAAAACCGTACTTTTCATTTAGTTATATTACGTCCTCAACATAATGCCAATGTTCCCTTTAGCACAGAGACAAAAATCACGATTTTTGCTGTGCATAAGTTCTTGAAGGTTCGACCCTCCCTCGAATTTCAATTAAGGCTAAATCAGATTCATAAAAGCAACAATGGAATGACAGTTGATAGGCCAGATTGAGCAACCAACTCTTAGATCACAATGCGTGGAAATAGCTTCTTTCATATTGACTTCGGCAAAAGGCAAAGACAATCACTCAATCAAAACATGAGCAGTAGAAGGGCTTTCCAATACAGCTACAACCTTATCAACAATTTGGGAAGTGAAGATCAAAGTAGCAAAAAAGATTGCAAGCACGTTGGGGGAAGCGCGGTAAATTTACATGGAAATCATGGCAGTCAACTTGATTCTTCAAATCGGAAGCTAAGTTTACCTTTAAATAACACTAAGACTTCAGCTTATTCTCAAAAAAATAGCAACCTAGAAGAAGGAAAAAGAACAAGAGATACACATCGACAGGAAAGAGAGAGAAAAACTAGCCTAAATGCTTACCAAAATAGCTTGCTTCGCAACGGCGGGAAAAATGGAGTTTTGGATACAGAAAAGGTGTCATTTACACAGCGCTACAGTGATCCACTTTATGAACAGAGATCTCTTCCTCCACTTCCATACATGAAAGCTAGAGGCGGGAGTGAAGGCACACTCTACAGCAGTATCGATAATCTTGCAAAGCAAAAGAGATTTATGCAGCTATCATCCAAGTCGCAATCATTGACCCAAATGGCTGGCTCGACATCAGCTGCGTACAAGGGACGCAAGGAAGGGATGTCAGCTATTGAAAATCGCGAAGTAATGCAAGGAAAAATGAGAAAAAAGGGAGTCGTTGACTACACCGACGATTCGCATTACCAAAGACAGTTTTTACGCGTGTTAAACAAGAGATTTTGAAAAAAACTCGAGAAGAAATTAGGATATAGCGTACGTATAACGAGCTATCACAGCGTGCTATCGCTTTACTATTTGGTCATATGACGAAATGTACACATGGACGTTTCTTGTTATTCTGCAACTTATAAACATCTCCATTATAGAAGAAATCTCAAGGAAAAAACTAACGAGCTCGCAAAGCGTATTGTTATAAACGCACAACGTATATATATATGTAAACAATCACAGAAAGGTGGTATATACGTAGTGCACCCGATTAACTGCAAAAAATCGATTATTTCCGAAATATGCGAGGCCTGTCCTCCGCACAATCTGGAAATAAGGAAATAGATGGATTCGCGTTAGTTAATTTTAATTTAAAAATGGCTAAAAGGCGAGGAATTATTGCCGGATATCTACTATCTTGGTCGTAATACAATTGCCAGCAAATTTTATGTCGGTAACAAAACTTGAATGATGTTGATTTACTACGTCTGCAGGTGCTCATTTCGTATTCATGAAAATATATACTATATATAGGTTAATTTTTCTTTTCGAGTATTCTATGAAGACGGCATAACAACAACCTACAGAGTTCGCTTTACAAAACTGGATCTAGGCCAAAAATATTGGAAGCTCATTATATAATAGATAAAAATTTAAAAAAACTAAAATGATACCGGAATAGTGAGAGACAATTCAGTCCGGTTCAGACTTAACCTTTTGTTGTTAAGATATATGTTTTCGTTTTGCTCCGAGACATTAACTTTACCGAGAACTGTTTGTTTTTAAATTAGCAAAGACGGTCTTTCCTGAGGATACAAGCTTAAATTAAATTGAGTGCACATTGACAATTTGCTTTTTACTCGAAAACATCCTCGATTATTTCCATCTTAATCAGATCTCGAGTTTTATATTATCGATATACAATAGCTCTGAGAACGTAATACCGTCAAACTGGCACCAATTTCTTTAAAGAACTAAGGTGAATATGAACTACCCTCAATTAAGTCCCACTTAAACTTTCCCAAAATTGTTTGTCAAATTTTGGCTCCAACATTGGATGCGTTTGAATTGAACACCGTTAAAGACACGACCTCCAACTAGATCGAACCGTGTGGAAATCTCCCAACAAGATTCCACACAGTTACTGTTGGCCCCAAAACTATGGCAACGAGGACGACAACGGCATAAGACAGTGACCTTAATTACAAAGTACAGCCGGTAACTGCACGTGAAGCTAGATGAGCAGTAGAGCTGCATTAAAAATTAACCATATTCTGCGTAACTATAACGTGAAAATTCCATATTTTTTACGCTCTGTAAAGGACGGGAGCTTGAGGACGTAAGCCAGTTAATTTCATTTTTTTTAAATTTTCTGTTCATTTCGTTCTCTTTTTTATTGTCACTCATATCAAAACTCTGAGTCTGAATGGTAATTGAAAATGAATAAGCAAAAAATAGCGTTGAGTATATATTTCGCTTAAACCATTTTTTGACGCGTCCGGTGTCTCCGATCCTTGCAGTCGTCGTCGTCGTGATTGCGTAAGCTCTTTACTAGCTGTTGGCAGTTGTACGTCAGCAGGTCAAACGGACCCAGCATTTTTGTCTTACGGTTTCAGTTGGTGATATAAACCGACAGAACAAAATAACATATTGTGGGTTATTAGTGCTCAAAAATGCATCCAATTCAACATATTGGAGCCAACAATATATTGCGTGCTGTTGGCCAACATTGTTACGCTAAGAGCGTTGGCTCTGAGCTTGAGAAGTGTTTACCCGAACTGGTTCGCACATAGATATCAGTAAAAAGGAAAAAACTTGAGACGGACAATAGCATAAAATGTAGCATATTTTGGCCTGTCTTCTTCAGTTGAATACAAAGGTTGCCGACTTTTTGGTGAAATTTCCACAAGAGTCTTAAAGGAAGACTTGATATTAATCAGTCGGCACTACATCTCTTACACCCAATTTTCTAGATAGACAAAACACTAGCTCTCAAAAGTTTGATGAGAAATTGTTTATTGACCGCCTCATGCTTCTAGATTCTATATTGATAGTGAATCAGTAAAAGGTAATTTCCAACTGGGAAGACCGCATTTATCTTTATAATTAATATATATCGAGATAAGCACATAAAAATCTTATATATACATCTGTAGCTGTTGTTTTATCCGCTACACCCAGACTAATCTGGATAAATTTACGAACGCCTCTTT
This sequence comes from Telmatactis stephensoni, assembly GCA_029948255.1. Lineage (NCBI taxonomy): Eukaryota > Metazoa > Cnidaria > Anthozoa > Actiniaria > Isophelliidae > Telmatactis > Telmatactis stephensoni. Next base: position 244,647 of record JALIZF010001599.1, on the reverse strand, counting down.
TTTCTCTGTTTTTGCCATCAACACTGAAACGACAATTCAGTCTTAAACGGGGACAAACAAACAAACAAACAAACAAACAAACAAACAAACAAAAAGCGCCGTTGTAGAGTAGATTTCGTATGACTGTGACGTGAAAACGGCATCGCACGGCCACGGCAGGAATTTCGAATGTTTTTATAGACATCACGGCACTGACACGGTTACGGCACGGCGTGGTCGGTTTCCCTCTCGTACGAAATCTGCTCTAGTATATACAAGAGGCCTGACCGCAGGAAAAAACGAAGCATTTTCAAATTTATCGGGATTAGTGTGGACAATAGCAAAGACTTAATTGATAAAAATTTTAAATCGATGCTAATTTTGAAAAAAAAATATATATCTGAATATATTAAAATTTTGAAAAAATAAAAAACTTTAAATAAATCTAAAAAATTTGAATAAATTAAAATGTTAAATAAAGTTGAACGTCTTCGTGTTTTGAATAGAAATTTAGAGAAAACTGTCATTTTAGATGGGTATTGGGTATTCTAAGTAGAAAATCCCCCTTTTTGGTATAAAATAGAATGGGGATTCATCAAGTGAGCACACCTCACGTCCATGCATGCAAATTTTCGGAGAGTGTTTCACCCCCTCCCCCTCCCCTCTGAGCTCAGTAGTAGCCAAACGCGGCTGTATGCATAACGCATAGCTACACCGTAAAAAGATGAGACTTCCTAAAACACATCTTAATAAAAGATATCATTCCATTGAGACTTCCTAAAACACATCTTAATAAAAGATATCATTCCATTGAGAGAATTCACATACATACGTCTGTATGTTTTAAGAAAACTAAAGGCCAATTTACACGATCGATATAATTTTAGCTGACAACTTGTCGCACGCAACAACCCTACAACTTGCTTACAACTGTTGTAAGGCTTTAAAACGTTTCAAAATCCTACAACTTTTTTCGAGTTGCATGCAATAGTTGCAGGCGAGTTGTAGGCTTGATTTCATTACACGACGCAATTCGTGTTGTATGTATGTCGTAAGCAAGTTACATGCAACAGTCAGTGTAGGCAAAAGTTGCACCGTGTAAAATCAATACGTTGAATTATAGTAATAACATGAATTCTTGCTGCAACTTTCACGATTCTTGTTTTAAACGCTAAAAAATCCGCGCGCGTTTAGGCTAAAATTTTCAGCGACAACATAATTATAGCAAATTTTTAGTGAGTTCCCATAATTACTAAATATTCAGTGAACTCGCTAAAATTAGCATTCTTAGGTAGTCTTGGTCAATCATAGTAAAAATTGTCCATTTCCCCTTAAAATGGCTAAACTTAGTAATAAATCGTTCTCTAGAGAAATCGCTGAAGTATAGTACTGTCACTAAACATAGTTACCTTAAAGCCCCTATAACGCATATTTTTTTGTTCTAAAAATGTCTCACTTATTAAGTTTATATTAACTAAAGCAGTTTAATATTACCAGTTGCGGACTTCACAATTTTGAGCTATGAGCATTTTAAACGTGTTCTTATGCTAATTGATGACTTCAAAGGAGGCATCAGTTTATTATACAAAAACGACTCAATCCTAAATACTGGAAATTTTCCATTTGTAAAAACAATTCTTAAATAAATATATATAGATAAAACTGTGCAATTTAGAAAAAAAGGTTGGTTATCCTATTCAACAGCACATGTTGCAAATATCACATAAAGTTAGTCCAAATGCCTTCTTTGACGTCATCTTATTTGCATAAGAACATATAAAATGTTCATAGCTCAGAATTGTGAAGTCCGCAACTGGTAATATTGAACCGCTTTAGTTGTAAACGTGATAAATAAGTCATTTTTAGAACAAAAAATATGCGTCATAGGAGCTTTAATCAGAGTTAATAATTTATAACTAACTTAATTTACTCTTCAAGATCAGATTGAACTAGTCAATTGAATTGCTCTCCCATCTACAAAGCTCGTTCGTCACCATAAAAGTGGTTGATTTCTCATCTACAAAAGTCGTTCGTCACCATAAAAGTGGTTGTTTCTCTCATCAACAATCAAAGTTCGTTTGTTACCATAAAAGGCGTTGTTCTCTCATCTACAAAGCTCGTTCGTCACCTTAAAAGTGGTTGTTCTCTCATATCAACAAACTGAGCTTGTTTTTCCTAATTCAAGTGGATGTTGTGCCATCTACAAAGCTCGTCTGTCCTAACACAAGCTTTTGTTCTCCCTACAAAGCTCGATTGCTACCATGAAAGTGGTTTTTCTGCCATCTACAAAGCTCCATTGTCTTAATTCAAGTGGTTAGTCCCCCATCTAAGAAGCCGGATTGAAACTACGTATTACCTTATTGAAAGTATTGGTATCACCTATTAAAGTTTTTTGTTTGTGTGTACAATGTTTTTCCTGTTTTATCAAAATTACACTGGACCGTTGGGTGTTCTACACTCTAAAGGTGATGTTACACGGGTCGATTCGCAACAACGATTTTCCGCGCAACAAATGTTACCCGGAAAGTTTATGCCGTAGAAAATACAAAACGCAATCATTTTTAAAGATATTTTTGCTTAGTGAACAAGTTGCAAATGTTTGATATGAATTTTATAAACTTTTAACGCAAAATTATCAACTTGACCAAATGTAATTATATTAATTCTAAAAACTCGTTCCCAGTCCTCCACTCGTTTCTAAAGTGGCTAATTTGACCAAGTGTTGCGCGGAAAATCGATGTTGCGACGATCCGTGTAACATCACCCTTAGAGCACAAATTGCGATTTGTGACAATCTCGTACCCAGAGCCCGCATTAGTTGCTTCGCCGCTGGTCGAAAGCAACGCGGACTTTGGGTACAAGATTGTCACAAATCGCAATTTTATTTGTTCTCTAAAGTGCATGCGTAACAACTCAGCGCATGCGCACAAGGAGTGAATCGACCACATGGTATTTCAAGTTCAGCACAGACAAGCATGAATATTGTCAAGTTAAATGTTCGCAATAGATCACTAAAAGAACCTGACATTATCTAAACTCAATATCTGACAATTAAATACTGGATACTAAAGTAAGATGATCAAGTGATATTGTTAATTAAACTGTATGCAGCACGTACCAGCATATGGTTTCCCTTGGTTTAGTTCTCAGCGTGACAGATGGCTCTAAAAAACGAGAAAATAAAAGGGAAGCGATGAGAAGGAGGGAAGGAGGGACGGAGTATTAGGAGTAAGGAAAAAGGGCAAAAAGAAAAAAAGAAAAAAGACAATAAACAAACAAACAAATAATTAAACAAACAAATGAACAAGCAGCAAGGAAAGGAAAAAGAAAGAAAGTATGAAATTTAATTATAAAATGCTTTACAGGTAACACAGTACCAAAAATTGACTTAGTTTATGAGGGATACTTAGTGTAAGACCGAGCTAGTGAACATAGTGCTTTTGTATCTATAAAATTCAGACAACAGCAACACAGATTAAATTATAAGACGTTGCCTGAATGTTATATGTTCACCTTCTCCTAAGATTTGTTCACGATTAACGATGATTATAATTGGAGGATATTAATACACAATAGAATGGATTTCTCGAACCTCCAAGGGAATCGAACGGAAATTGATTCGAGAGTTCGGAAGTTTGTGAAATCGAAGTTGTATCAAATGACGCTGAACTGCTGAAATACTGTTTTGTCTGTTTTATCAGATATAATTATATACATTTTCACTGATAGAAATACATCCTTTTTGTTGTAGATAGAAACCTTATTTAGTAACAAATGACAGATTAATATACCACTTGTCCAGAAATATAACGTTTGTATTTGCTTCAAGGCGTGAACATAATTTAAAGGTTCGAGTTATCTCGAGGGTTAATCTTAATTCCCACGCGGGAGCCGAGAATTGTTTCGAGTTTGCGCCGGGAGTTTCGAATCGGCAAGGGTTCGAGAAATTCGAGGGTTCGAGAAATTCGAGGGTAAAATTACGTACAGTGTTACAGTGAAGCAAATCCAAGGGAAACAACAAGTGGTTCGAGTTGATCGGGACGTTTGAGAAACCGAGCATTTGAGAAATTGGAATTCTACTGTATATTACTGTGAGTGTCTGTGCCGGCAATTGTCAATATCAGCCAAATCGGTTATAACCACCTATCCTACCTACTATAAATGGTGCTAATTGTAAGATATACATTTCACTATTTTTGCCCTTTAAGCTTAATCAGTGTTCATGTCAATAGGCCATATGCACTAACAGGACACGTGACCCTATCTCCCCTAAATCAAGCCGCAACATCATCAAAATGGACTCCAAAAAATGAAAGAGCACCTTGATATTAGTAAAAGTGCAAAGTTTCAGTTTATAAGATGAATAAGGAGAAAACAATGACAGTAAATTTAAGATTAGATATTTTCTTAAGATTCGTGCGGAAAAAGCGCGTTGGATGGCACGCGCGAGCTTGCCATCCAACGCGTTTTAACACTTTTACTAATATCGAGGTGCTCTTTCTATTTCTGGCGTTCATTTTGATGGTGCCACTTGATTTAGGGGAGATAGCGTCACGTGACCTGTTAGTGCTATATGGCCTATTAGTACTGTTTTGTACTTTTATTGCTTGTACTACAGTAACAATGACTCGTGGCTTTGCAATCCACGAGTTAATTAAAAATCCTTAATCCTCAGTTTCTTTTATGCGTGTTGTAATGATATATAATAAATGATCCTATTTGGACTGCTGTACAGGGATTTGTTTGAACATCAGCTTGGCGGCGACCACCGGGGGGGGGGGGGGGGGGGGCTCCGATCGGAAATGGACGAGGATGCTCGTCGTACCTTTTAGGGGTCAAAATCAGCGATCTGGTACCTTTTAGGGTGTCCCAGACTTTAGTGGACTACTAGAGACCTTGCTGGTACCTTTTAGGGTGATTTTTTCCTTCATCAACGATCAAATACTGGAAACAAAGATCGGATTGCACGACCATCAAATTGTTCGTATATAAATAGACACAATTGATTGCTTGATTGACTAAAATATGCCAAAATGTTAAATTTAGTGTTTTTGAGTTGGTACCTTTTAGGGGTAAAAACATGTATTGCCACGCCCATCCGGATATGAATTTGGTACCTTTTAGGGGTCATTTTTAAAATTTCCGACGAGCATCCCCGTCCTCTTATATATAGGAGTCCCCCCCCGGGGCGGCGACATCAGTGACTTAGCGGAAAACTGACCACTGGCAATATTGTGCAATTATAATTGTAACATTTGCGTAAGTTTATACTGGACAATTTCTTCATTCCTTAATTTTCTAGATCTATTTTTTACCTTTTCTTTCCTTTCTTTCTTTTTTCTTTTCTTTTCTTCATTCTTCCGTTGAATTTGCAAATCAGTTTTTCCTAGCAGGCAATTGTTTCTAACATATTTTGACTATTCTAAACTACTCTGGAATTTGGGAGCTGCCTTATGCTTTCTGATGTCATTGTGAAGGTTAACTTGTACTTAAAATTCAGCGAGATAATGGAAATGAACCGCGATTTGAATGAATGAATGAATAAATGAATGACGGAATGAATGAATGAATGAGTAAATAAATGAATGGATGGATGGATGAATGGATGGATGGATGGATGGATGGATGAATGGATGGATGAATGAATGAATGGAATTCTGTAAGATCATTATGGTATATTTAATTTATTCATCGGCGCGACACAACTAGCTCACTCCCCGGTCGCCTGTTTCCTCTCAGTGTATTTCAATTTGAATTATCGCAAATAGACGTGAAACAAACAAATCCTTCCGCACTGAAGACAAATATCACGAAAGAGGAAGCAAAATATTTGTGAACAGAGGAAATTAAAAAAAATCGAATAGCTAAATTTTTAAATATCACATGAGAAGTTTAGCAGCTGGCAAATGCAGAGAAAGCAGAGAAGGGTCATTTGACTGGTAGACAAGGAAGGGCGCGAGTTGAAATGTGGGGGACTGGATCGAATTGTCTGCTGATTTCTTTAGCTGCGGGCTCAGGTCATTTTCAAAAGCAAAATGGCGGACGCCGGTTTGAAGGGCTAGACAAAGGACAAGCGAAAACAACGCTGGTTTAGTGTTTTAGTGAAACGTTTTACGCTTATTTTGGGAAAAAAGATATGGGGAAACACAAGAGCAAGAAACATCATAAGAAATATGGCGATGATGAAGGTAAATTAGACAAAATATTGAATGACTTCTGAAATGACCTTTAATTAACAGCATAAACTTAAGCTTATGTATGCGAAGGTCTTTGGATAAAATCAGATTCAGTAATAGATGTTTATCTAAGGTATGTCGATACTCTTTATGCATCTGAAGAACAATTTTAACTCCAAACCAGGTCTAAGTAATCAAATTACTTATTTATTTTGTATTTGAAAATTTCGCGGGCTTTCCTCGGCTCGTTTTGCTACACCTAGGCTTGTTATTGTGCTTTTATGGATAAAGTGACAGTACTAAACTGATAATTTCTAACATAAGCATAATCATACCATCAAACATCTATTTAATGACCTGATTTAATAAAAATCGATATCGAAAAAACAATCAATAAATTGATGCATGTGATTGTTTGATCTTGGACCATTTGAGGTAATGTGATCACGCAAGTTTTTATTGATATATTTTTGGGTTGTTTTTGAATAATGATTGATACATATAACAAAACAACAAAAGGAAATGGTGATGGAGGAGAACTGTACTTGATTTGGTGCTATAATAGCTCAAAGAGTGTAAAATATATTTCAAACACACGAAGCCCAAAACGTGTGCAGACATTATGCACATGAATGCATGAGTGCATACCTTATAAACGAGGTTGGCTGTTAAAATATTCAGTGAAGGTATAAAACAGTGACAAACATTCTTTGGGACTTATACTGTTGGCTGCTGCATGGAGACTGGTCATAGAATACTAAGTGGACATTTAATAGTGGTATGGCTGTTATTTTAGTCATACCATACTTAACTTTATTTTAGTACTGTAGACAAGTTCTTTCCCAGCTCTCAAGGTTCTCCCAACATCACAAGTGTTTTGATCATGCTATCAAATGTAGAAAATTGTTGTTTATTTGTTTTATAAAATAATTTAACAGTAATCAATGTAATTTTGATTAAAAGAGGCTCTGAAATTACTGATCAGAATAGCAACTCTCCATATAGTCATCACTGACCAATGAAGTGTGAGGTTAGATGAGAAGTGGCTGAATGAAACTTCCAAGTAAAGATTATGCAAGTGAACAAAGGAGAAAATGTTCACTAAAATATTTCAAGAAAATCACTGCTTTCCTAAGGGTTAAATTATTGTTAGAAGTATTAAGACAAGAAACAAGATGTGAGGATGTTCTTTAATAATTGAAAAGTCGCAAGTTAGAGTGGTGAGAGTCATACAGAGCCAGCTATAATGTTACTTCTCTGATTTGTGGAAAATTATCATTTATCATGTTAATGAAGCTTTAGGATGCCTGCCTAGCTGGATAAGACTTATTTTGCCAGGTAATATGGTTACTGTGTCCAACATGTATCATTTAAAAGTGCTTATTAATTAATAAAATAAATATACTTTTTTGTTGAGCATGAGGTACATGTACATGTTGTATGCCCAGTTCATGGTTGTGAATGAACTTGAAGCCAAAATAAAATTTACTTATAAGCTTAGATATATCCAATATATATATTTTTCATCACTTAAATTAGTTTTTCTTGCATTAATGTAAATACGATAAGGTTTATTCGAAATAAAGTGCACAGGGTGTGCATACTTTCCTATTTATTTTACTTAATGTTACTGGAATTTCAAGTGGTATTTCACTTACTCCAATAAAAGAACAAACACTCAAAATATCAATTAAGTAATCTTTTTAATAAGTAGTATATTGCTGGTTTCCATTTCCATTTCCATTATTTTATCTTTCTAGAAAGAAAACATAAATCAAGGTCATTAGACCCAAGTGAAAAACCTCTTAAACTTGTGCTTAAAGTTGGAGGAGGTAAAGAGGCTTTTGTAAACAAGGAGAAGAAAAGTCACCATTCATCCAAACATGACCAAGACAGACCCAAGTCTAAAGATCATTCTAAGAAAAAGAAGAAGAAGAGATCAGCTTCTAAAGAAAGAAAGAAGCATAAACTGGATCCTGGATCAAGTGTATGTTTGCATGTAAAATACTACATTCTTGATGATGATATTGTGATAAAAAGCACATATGATGTAGCGTAGACATAGCCCTGGTTCTCACCAGTGACTCAAGTATAAATGTAAGCAACATATGCAGACTCAGTATTGTATTTTTCAGGTGTAGATGTGTAAGAAAAGACAAGCACAGCTAATGAGGATTACAATACTTTTTCTACCTATGTTGCTTGTGCTTATACTTATATATAGGATCAGGGGACAAAATATTAATAAGTCAGAAATTATTAGCATTTTTGGAAACCTAATGCATTTTTGAGAAAACATTGATTATTATATTATCATGTATCAGAAGTACATGACTGTATGTACAGTGTAGTAAACACAAATCAGAGAATTTATTTGAAGTGCATTTATTTGAAAACATGTTGACTTGTTGTAGTATTTCAGTCTATGACTTACTTTAATATTTTTTGCAACCTGTCCTTGCTCAAGTTTCCTGAATATCATAAAAAATTCTAGGAAAAGTGAATTATACCATAATTGCCTTTAATGAAGTCTTCATCACCTCTTTACAATGTGTGATCACCTGCAATGCTACTAACAGTATTTCTGACATTTATCTTAAAAGTTACTAGAAATAGCATTCCTGTGTAGGGTTCTATATGGTTGGAAGAGTTGATTTTGTAGGACATTGAAAATGGCACAGTGCGGTCACGGCACGGTTACAGCAGGAATTTTGCATGTTTTTGTAGAGAACGCTCACACTTTTACACTCATAAGAAATCTTTGGTGTATATTCACGGTGTATATACTGTAATATTTCAGGCATGTCCTTCCCCTGCATCAATGTCAAGTCATGACAAATCAAAGAAGAAACGTGACAGGATAGAGATGGAAGGAGATGATAGTCTAATGGACGTGGAACGACCAATTAAAAAGATTCACATTAAACCAATTGAACCTCCTCCAAGGTAAATTGCATCTTCACTGTAAATGTTTGATTTAAATGTAGTAATGATGTTCCTACAATGTATATATAGAGAGGGAGAAGTAGATGTTCTCTTCATGTAATTGTTCAGCTGAAAAAAGTTCTCAAAATTCTGATTGGCTGAGAGCAGCACGATTTTCTGTTAAGCTAGTGCAGTGCAGTGCTGAAATGTGTAATTCAGTCACATTTCAATATTTCCATGGCAACCATTCACATTACAAAAATATTGTGTTTATCATTTTTTTTATTCTTGACAGTACCTCATTTTAGAAGCTTATACAGTATTTAAAATTTCATGGAAATTGGTTAAATGGCTCTGTGAGATATGACTATTTGAATTTATAATGTCCTTTAACATATCACTGTATTTTGAGCTCAGTTCATGAGGAATTAATAAAAAAGATACCAAATAACAGAGTCAAAATTAGTTTTTGTTTTAGACATTTTGGAAGAGATTACTCTCCCTTCATTCAGTTGTGATATGTTAATGATGACCCATTAAGTCACACATTAAAAGTTTGTCATAGCTTCATGGGATTTCTTCCCTCGATTCAGTTAATAAGGTTATGAACCAAGCCACATTTACAGTAATTTGTTATGGGAAGTTAATATTCAGCCCACCATAACACAATACTACTGCTTTTTAACTGGTTTCTGCAGTGAAAATTGGCATGCATTGTACATGTACTTCTTTTCTGACCCAAATTAAGAATTGAAATGTGATACATAATAAATCGAAAAAATTTTCAACACTTTAGTACTCAATAATATTGATTGACAGTGAAAGTCTGTTTTTGTTTAAAAAAAGTAAAAACCTATGCACAAATGATTTTTGTGGTGTATTTTATACATATTTTGATATATCTTGAAACATATTTGTGTTGCTTTTATAGGCCCGTACCTGAAGTAAAGCCAAAAGGTATCGTATAATATAGCTATATTATTCATGTGTGTAAAATACAGTAGAATAAAGTTCTCACTGATTAATTTGTGCTTTGCTTTCCATAGTATCTAAGAAAAAGCCTAAAGACCCAACAGCATTACAACTTTGCTTAGAAAATCTCCTCTGTATCATACAAAGGTGTGTACATTGTATCATACTAAAGTATTACATTGTACTATTTCAAGAGGCTTCTTGTAAGGAAACCCAGTTTCTGACAGCAAATATTTGTTAGTGAATATTGTTTGAATTAGAAGTACATTTTGTCCTGATGGTGATAGTGGTCAGTAAGACTGACTGAACACTGTCAGTAGTATTTGAATGTACAATCATGTAACTTTAGGAACAGTATGATACCTTTAAACTTGGAATTGAAATTGAAAGACTTAGATTAAGATCAGCTGTAGCCTGTGAACAGGCTCTGAGGAGGGCAGAGGTGAGGGGAGGGAAGGGAAGATGAGGAGGAAGGGGCTGGGGGAGGGAGAATTCTATTCAAAATGCCTCCCTTCCCTTACCCCTCTCCCTCCCTCCCAAGAGCCTGTTCACAGATTAGATCAGACATCACTCACTCTGTTTTTTTTTCAGGGACTTCTTCAGTTGTTAATAAATGACTTTTTTATTGATTTTATTCATTTTTGTAGGAAAGATGTTCAAGGATTCTTTGCATTTCCTGTCAATGATGCCATAGCTCCAGGCTACTCTAGAGTCATTGAACATCCCATGGATTTTAGTACAATAAGAACCAAGATAGACACTAATCAGTACTCTACTATAGAAGCATTCAGGGTACATATATTATTATCCTTTATTCTTACTAATTACGGTCACAGTTCCTTCTGCTCTCCTCTGCTCTCTTACAGAGATGCAGTGATGCAGTGTGATATTTTCCAAATTGTCAGTTTTAATCATAGAATTGGATTTCAAATTGAACCACCAAAACTGCCCCCAAACATCTTCTGTTTCTGGTCACACTTAGCATCACACAACTGGCTCAAGTTATTCATAACTTGAGATGATTACTTTGAAAACCCAGTTGAATTGTCACTCAAACTCTGTAGTCAAAAGATCTTACTAGTGACATCTCATAATGGACTGCAAACACTTTTGGGAATCATCAACTAGAGTTTAATTTGATTTCAAGCAAGTTTTAACTTGTAAGCAGCCACTTAAATGTAGACATTAGCTTGTGATGCACTAGCTGTAAATTCTCAATCACCTGTAGAATGGTGATCCATACATTCATGAACATAACTGATGAGATTTTTTGTTTTCACCAGGATGACTTTCACTTGATGTGTAATAATGCTACAGTGTACAACGCACCTGACACTATATACTACAAAGCTGCTAAAAGACTGCTACAAATTGGAGACAAAATGATGACACAGGTAAACCATGTGTAATGATAGAGAACACATCTATAGGTACAATCTTACTGTAAGAAATCCGAGTCATACATGTTGTGTTCTATCTCAAGATTATTTGCCATTTTGGAATTGTGGTTTGTAGTGAGTTGTGGGATTCTTTTAGGGGACATAAAATTAATAAGAAATATTTGAATAAGAACGTCTGTTTCCATATCATATTGAAATGCAAAAGACAAAGAATCTTATTCCCAGAGGTTTTGAATAGGATAAAACATACATAGCAACATGTTAGCTGATTAGGTCTGTTCCACACCTTACTTGTACTACATATACGTGAAACAAAATCAGTACAGTCCTTATGGTGAATATCTTGCGATCTTTTAACAGGATAAGTTAAAGAACATGTACCGTAGTATGGGTATGCGTGTATCTGATATTGATGGTGGATCTAAAGACTTGTCAGATGAACCCATAGATGTGGACACTATTGACAGTGACCATCCTGTCATCCCTGTACACACTTCTAAAAAGAAAACAAAATCAAGGTACATTGTGCCTAGAATTACATGGAACATGGATAATAGACTTCAACTAGATAATTTATAGATTTATATTTCACTGCTTTTGCCACATTCATGGCAGGATCCATCAAGAGAGCAGGCTCCAATTTAAATGTAGCCCTTATTAAGGTGTCAGACCATATATACACACTGAGATAATCCCTACTCTTCCTGAATACTGGTGTGGGTTCTTTTATGTGCCTCCAAAGGATGTGAGTCTTTAATATCGGGCAAACTACTTGAAGCGGTATAAGATGGTGCAGCTGGAGGAAGGTTATGTCTATGGCCTACAGAATATGGCCTCCCCTGTGATCAGCAGGTGATGAAATCCATGGAATTAATGTTTCTTAGCACTAGGATCATCCTAGCAGGCGAATCATCCTACCTGCTATACATTTACTGCATTCTGTTTAGTAGAATGATCCTAGTACCCGAAGTGAAGACACAAATTTCCATGCAAACAGAATGCAGTAAATGTATAGCAGGTAGGATGATTTGCCTACTAGGATGATCCTAGTGCCAGGATGATCCTAATGCCATGTAAACACCCCCATATGTAGAGAGATAGGGCCTATGATTTAACATCCTTATTGGAGAAGCTGTGAAGGTGTAACCACTTGCAGATGTACTGGAAGGTGTGGAGTGAGGTTGTCCTGAACATCTTGACTGGAAGGGCCGAATGATGATGATGATGAATGATGCAGATGTACAGTAATTACTTAAGCAGCACTTCCTCAATTATCTGGCTGGGAATCAAACCCTGAACTTTCATACTGAAGACCAGCACTCTTACTACCAACTGAGCTAACTTGGTGGTTGCTGACTTGATGTGCTCTCTTTTCTTTTCTCAAACCAACAGCAAGAGTGATACAAGGCCATCTGTTGTTGGAAGGAAGATCCTAGCACAGGTCCAAGAGGCAGCTAAAAGAGTATCAAGTCAACTAAAAGAAAAGTATCCCAACAGCAAGGTATCCACAAAGTACATACATGTAGCCTAATGCCTTATATGCTCTCACTTGTTCTGCAGTCCTCTTCAGAGGCTACATAGTACAGGGACATTTAATGGTGTACATGTACAGTTGTATCTCTAATCCCCTTCTTTGATACGGGTAGCATGGTTGGCCAAGCAGTGAGAGCATTGTGACAGCTCTGTGGTCTGGTTTTGGGTCCCAGCTCAGGCAATGGATCATATGTGAACTGACTTATTTGTGTTGTTCTCTGTCTTGCTGCAAGGGATTTTTCTCTCAGATCTCCAGTTTTGCCTCTCAACAAAAATCGATGTGTGAGTTGAGCATTGTATACAAAATATTCACTGCAAAAACACTTGTATTGCTACTGATGTCTTTAAACTTTCAGCTGGATTTTGGGTTTTTCTGATCTGCCAATCAGGTGAAGTGGGTGGGGCTTATGACCTGACCTTGATCTGTGTCGGACATCTCCCTTGAGGTCCTTTGAGGGCATTTGCATAAACTCAGCTCCTTTCACATGATTGGCAGATCAGAAAAACCCAAAATCCAACTGAAAGTTTTAATTTGTTGTTGGTCATTATACAAGCATTTTGGCAGTAATGTAGGAGTAGCGAGTGTCGGTGCCTGCAGGTGAAGAACCACTATGTAACAAGATTAATTATTATTTGTTATTATTATATCCTTTTACTCACCAGTTTTTTGTCTGTTAATGCACTAAATAAATAATTTCATATTCATCAGATTGGCTTTCTTCGTCGTAACAAAGATGGTTCAACATCACTGGCATTTGTGAACCCTGACAGTGCTACAGGTAACTAACACATCACGCATCCGTGAGGGGAGGGGAGGGGGTACTCAGGAATAAGGATGATGGGGAGCTGCAAAGCCCTTTTTTTGTTTAGATTTTTGATAAATATCTGACTTTTTTATGGATGTGAATTTTTGGGAGGATTGTTTTTGGGGTAGAGAATTTCACCAAGGTCTTTTTGTTTTGACTTTTAACCCTTGCCCTTACATGTATAAGCTTAACAATATGATGCCTTTTGGGGTGTCTTGTAGGCAGTTGACTTTTTTGGGTTAACGTCATTGGCCTTTTTTGGAATTCATCATTGTAGCTTCACTCCCTGTCTCCCTGATGCCTTAGTACCCCCACCCCCTGGGGAACTAATGCACTTTGTGTTTGTACAACTAAATTTTACTAGTTCTATTTGTTACCATAAAATCGTGTAGTTTGTGTATACTGTTCGCTGATTCAATTGATTATATTCTAGAGTCAAAACCAGTTAATCTTGGTACAACCACTGCTAAGGTCACTACTGGATCACAAGTAACGACAGGATTTAAAGAAGAAAAGAAAAATAAAGCAACACCTGGTAAATAGTAGCCTGAATGCTCTCATCACACCATAAAATAAGGCATCTTTTTGGGTACAAGAATATCAAATTCAAAAGAAATTGTATAGCTGAAAAAGAAAAGAGAAATATGACTCTAGAATAGATTTCGTATGACTGTGAAAACGGCACCGCACGGTCACGGCACGGTTACGACAGTAATTTCGAATGTTTTTATAGACAACACGGCACTGACACGGTCACAGCACGGCGCGGTCCGTTTCACACTCATACGAAATCTACTCTTAATACTCTCAGGTGGTGTATGCCATGTAGACCATGAGACGAAACCGAGACTGTTCTTACCACACTTTGACGTCTTCTGTATATGAGCTAGAGTACAGACGCATGGAAAAATGGAATCTATTTCAATGTTTTATATAATATTTATAGACAAATTTAAACCTATCAAAGTGTGCGTAATATTCAGAGAATGTGTAATATAGACTCTCAACCAATCAGAGCACATGTAATATAGACCCTCAACCCATCAGAGCACGTGTAATATAGGTTCTCACCCACTCACACAACGTGTAATATAGGTTCTCCACCAATCAGATCACATGTATTATACCAACTATTATATAATATTTCAGTATCATACCTGATGTATGGTTCCTTTGGATCATTTGCCCCAACCTACGACTCATCACGTGCTACCATCACTAAAGAAGAATCAGATTTGTTACTCAGTACCTATGGTAACGATGCAGGAGTTCACTACGCACAGAGGTAAGTAATCCACATTGTAATTTGGGTACCCTGTGCCTTTTTGAAATATCTTATTGGCATACCGTTTCATGGAATGACAGTTGAGCCATGAAGGAGATATAATTGAATATTAGGGTGAAAAATCTTCGTCGTCTTCTTGATTCTATGGAGCTGCCACTCGAAAGGAGTGGCCGTCTTGTGCAGTTTTTTTTTTGGCAATTTCTTTGTATGGACTGGCCAACGTAGTGGCCTTCTAGGAAAAGGGGGGAAAGAGGAGGGAGGAGGGGCCCTAAGCACGACGACTTGACAGTGCAAGAGATCTCTCTCCTGACTTCTGATCATAATAATGCTAAATCCGTATTTGTTGCTTTGATACTTAGTATTCAAGAATTCGTCAAGGACACTTCGTCATTCGCAGTTGGTGTAGTTGATAAGCTACTGGATGTTTTAACTGATGGCGCGCATTCCAAGTACAAAATTAAAGAGGTAGGAATTTGGCTATGTAAACCTTTTCCATGCCCTTTCTCTTTGTCTCTTCACTTCTTTTTAATGTAAATTTCTTTTTTCTTTTCTCCTCCGTTCTCACTATGTTGCCGTGTTTCCTCCCCTATTTCCACCCTCCCTCGCTCCTTCCATTTCTTCCTTTATCCCTCCCTTCCTCTCTGCCTCCCTTATTTCATTTCACTTCGCTCCTACTTTCTTTTCCTTTATTCTAGAAAGGAAAGCTCATGGAAGAAGTCAAAACCGATGTCCAAAAACCGCCAGAATCCACAACTAAGGTAAACACATAAGCAGATTTCGATGACCGTAAAAACGGCACGGTCACGGTACGGTTACGCAAGAATTTCTAATGTTTTTGTTTCTAATGTTTATTTTTTCCGGGAAGCCGGAAACGAGCGACACAGTATTACCCTTGGGTTCACGAGGATATCTCCCTCTCGTCCAAACTGTAGAGTACGTCTAGAATAAGTAGAAGTCTGTAGACAAGAAGTATCGGCAGTGGGTTCTTTTTCTGCTAGATACACTTGAAAATACGGATAATGATAATGATGCTGTGATGATTATGATGGTGATGATAATGATCGTTGTATTTAAAGGAATCGTGGTGAAAAATGGTAAAGCCGTCTGATGATGGTGGAATAACAGCCAAACGCACGCCATGATTTTTATCACAATTTTCAGCAATAATGATATTAACTCGACCTCTATTTTCGTAGGCTTCAGAAAACCTGGCACAGGAACCAAAAACATCGCAGCCTGACCCCAAAGGTCCCAAACAAACAGAAAAGAAAAAGGTAGGAGTAATCTCACGAGTAATTATCCTCGTGTAATCTCGGTACAAATGCCGGAGGGGGACTCCATTGTAAAAGGATCGGGTATGCTCGTCAGAAATTTTCAAAAATATCCCTAAAAGGTACCGGAAGTCTTTTAAGAAGGGTGTGGCTGGACGATTTTTAACCCCTAAGAGATACCGATAAGAGATAGCGATAAACAAGCTAATGAATATTATTATGATGAACATAAAATTGAACGGTCGACACGCTTTTGTTGGGCAAATGTCTTCCATTTGAGAACAAGATAATAAGCGATGGGCTTATTATCAGGAAATGCTAAAACTCTAAACTTCAATTTTAACACCCTAAAAGATACCAAATCCCTGATGTTTACCCAAGAGATACGACGAGCATACCCGATACTTTTACAATGGAGTCCCCCCCCCCTCCCCCGGGGTACAAATCGATCTCATATGACTGAAAAATCTCAATATGGCACGGTTATACCCTGAGTTCCAAAGATTTTGTTGTTCTAAGGCCGAGGCAACGGACAACGGACAACAAGATGGTGACTGAGGCTGTTACTGTATGCAGGTGGTGGCTACATTTCACAAAAAACAATCATGTTTGATAAATTCTTTGTTTTGTTTAGGACGACGGCACCAAACCTACCGATGTACCGATTGATATCAACTCGTTAATGTCTCTCTCTGAGCTTGGCATCGATGTGTCGTTCCTCAAGGATTTAACTAGTAAGTTGACCACAGTTTAAAACGTAATTTAAGATGTGGAAAACAACTGGATCTCACGAAACCACATCCTTTTGGCGGCCGAATGCAGGGCCTCCATATATGGAGGGTAGTTTTGTCTTGGAGGCTAATCAAGTGCTGACGCTACAGACATAGGGGTAAAGCAAAGGTAAAGCAATTTTATTTATCGTCGGTACCTCGTAACAGTTGTACACTGATAAACTTGAGGTCGACGGTGCGCTCATTCCCCCCCCCCTCCCCCTTCAGGTTTGTGGAGTTGCGATTGTATTGGCCATAGTCAATAGATTGTTGTAGAAGGTTTTCTCACTAATGGATTGATTTATTTATCCTATTAGATTCTACTGAAACAACAAAGACACAAGCTTCCAATAAGTAAGTATTACAAACGGAAACTAGCGAGTGAACTTGTTTGGCAATTGGCCTGCGTTCGTGTATGAAGATGCAATAAGAAATAAGTGGAAATTAAACCTGCAGAAAATGTACAATAAAGCCGTGGGAATTTTGTGCTGAACACCGTATGAAAAGAATACTTACATCACTGACATTTCGATTTTTCTCTCTCAGCTCTTCATTAATGGACCAACTTAACTCTACTGGTCGTTTACTTGAAGATCTCCAAGAAGCACAAAACTCTCGGCTAACCACTCGGCCTGGCGATCCATTATCGGCAACTCCCGACACCGCTACGAAGCCTTCCGAAAAGGAGCATTCACTAGCCAGTATGCTGACGAATACTCTTAAGGATCTGACCTCACAAGTTGGACCTGGTGCTGTGACTGACGTTGGTAGTCTAAGAGCAGCAATGGGTGTAGGACCCCTCCCTACTACGGATGCTAGTGGTTCGAAAAGCGAACCCGACAATATGACTTCTAAAGGTTAACTACTCGAGTTCTGATTATTTGTATTTGAGTAAGACCCTGTTTATTGCCGAGTTTCAATCATATTCTTAAGAATCAATTCATAAAGAGAAACGAAAGCCATGTTGGATGAACAAACAACGGACGGATAAATCTTTAGTTCATCCAAGATGGCTGCCGTGATGTCAGCCAAACCATATTGAGGCGAGTTGCCCCTGGTAACCAAGATAGCTCTCTTGTTTAAGTGTTCTTGGGTAGGAGTGGAGAGGGGCCAGGAAGTCATGAGGTACTTTTCTGCTCATGCCCCCCTTCCCACCTCCCCTTCCATCCCCTCCCCTCCCCTCCCCCTTTCTTACCGGTTGATATTTTGTTTTTATCGCATTTGTAGATCACAGTGGTGAAAGGCAAGGATCAGGGGACACTCCAATGGACCTCTAGACACAACCCTGAATCTCATCACATCTGCCCTACTCCTATCAAACGACTCATCCACATGCATTCCATCCATCCTCTGTCAATCTTAAATTTTTAATTTATCTGTCTTTTTGGGATCCCTGTAACGGACGTTTTGGACTGGGGCCGAGGAGACACATTCCGTTCTGTAGCTAGACACAGGAAGATCAGTCACGTTTTTAATTTTATTGCCGTGAACCATTTTGTACTAAATGTGTTTAAACTTATGAAGCTCTCTTGTTACTATTCTGAAGGTCTTAGTCCATTCCAGCTAGGCGGTTCCTGTGGAACCTTATCAGATACGTCCTCGGGAACCCAGGGACATTATTCTGTTGCTTGTTTCTCGCTCCCAGAAAAAATAGCCCTGAAAACGTTATCTGTAAGAACTTGTTCCGAAAGTGAAAATTCATTATTCCATGTTATCTTAACTGTTATTTTACTTTTCTTTATATAATAGATGCTGATTGGTCGAGGTCCAATCAGAAACGAGAGAAAACTTTAGTTCCGGAACGAGTTCTAAAAGACAACGCTCCCAGGGATATTTTTCCTTGAAGCGAGAAACGAGAGACAGATTGATATCCCTGGCCGAGGAATGTATTAGATAGAAACATGTCATTTAGTTATATTTTGTTTCAACAGATTCTCAATATTTTACTCTTTTAAAGTACTCTCTCCTCTGTAATTACTCACTAATCTTTATATCTGTTTTCTTGTATAAATAAAGTCCGTTACTGCTTTTCATTTTACTATTCGTTGAAGTGAAAAGATTTATAGCTATAGAATCTTGCCTTTTTGAACTCGGTTTCTTAAGTTTTTCGTTATGTGAAATTTGACACTATTTCGCTGACATCGTATTCAGGATGCTATTGGTTGCCTCCAACAACACAAATCTTTATCTCAAAGGTCTTTTTCCACGGTTAATTGCTTTTCGTTCAGACATCTCGCCTCGGCGCTCTCTTGAACGTAATCATCTCAAAAGGTGCGTTATCACAAACACAACCCATTTCCCTTGGATCTTTTTTCAGTCAATATTATTATCAGTTATCAGGAATTCTCCGCGCGCTATCTCGAAAAAATGTTTGTTTTTTCTTGCGCTGTTAGCATAGGAATAAATTGTAGCCGTTTCTACTCTTAATAGTAATTAAAGCCTAGAGGGTTTTTTTTTTCATTTCTTCGGAGTCTCTTCGTAGTGTTTGCAGTTATATTTAAGATGCTTTAGATAATTATCTGATCATCCAAATTGTTCTTTTTCGGCCGGTGTTACGGGATTTTAGGGGGAAAATGTCTCCTTTAATGCTCCCTAAAGAAATTCTCAATCATAACACTATTTACAGTTATTAAATGAAGTAAAACGAGGAAGCATTAATCATCGTAAACGTAAAATGTTTCCTTCCCATCAAACAAATGTTTTGATATATTTCGAAGTATGACGTCAGAACATTGACGTCATAAATCTCAAAATGTGTGTGAGCTTTTTTTTTAATAAAAAACGCCTTTCAAGCAAACCCTCGTAGAATCCATTAAAATTGATGCACATCGACATTTATATCAGATCAATACTCTTACGCGCCAGGAAAGCCTATAGAGTGTTTTGTGATATTCTTTCTAAAGATTCTCTTCGAGTGTTTTTAGTAATCTCAAAGAAAAAGCAGGAAAGATTAGAAAACCCAAGATTTTTATGATTGTTTATCTAAAGCTTTTATTCTTTCATTGCTTGAGACTTATACTAACCTTTTCCGTCGGAAATGAATCCATTATGGATCACAGCAGCTCTCGAAGAAACCCTTTCAATGCATGTTATCAATACAAACAAAGATTTAATTGCAAAAGATGGTCGATTTGACCAATAATTAAAGATCAGTTGGTATTAAGATAAATTACTTCTAATTCTAGTTCTCTGTGTGTTGCCTTTATCCTTATGTTGCCACGAAAACAAAGGGCAAGAGAGAAATTTTCATCGATACTTTTGCCTAATAATAGAAATTCTTATTTTTTACTATCATCCAAAAAAGAGAGGAGTTCTGATGGCACTATAGCTGACTTCCGAGCAGATACAGTTGGTATTAAGATAAATTACTTCTAATTCTAGTTCTCTGTGTGTTGCCTTTATCCTTATGTTGCCACGAAAACAAAGGGCAAGAGAGAAATTTTCATCGATACTTTTGCCTAATAATAGAAATTCTTATTTTTTACTATCATCCAAAAAAGAGAGGAGTTCTGATGGCACTATAGCTGACTTCCGAGCAGATACACTTCATTTGCCTGATACAAAAGTATCAAGACGAAGCTACGTGCATAAAGCTCAGTCCTTCATAACAAGACAAAAGTTTTAGCACGTAGCCTCGTTCTAAATCCTTTGTATGTGGCAGGTGAAGCATATCTCGGAACTGGACTATTTGGAATTCATCAAGCTCTTTGAGTCAAATAACACATGTTTTGACATACTACTTTGGGTTGCCTTTTGTAACAAAAGAAGCAATCGAAAAGGCGCGTTTTCTTTTGTCTCGACTGCATTCCGGCGAGAATCGTTTCTCCAATTTTACTTGAAGTAAAATCTAGCTTTGGCACAAACGATTTGACTGCAGTTTTCCTGAATTTGCAGATTGCATTGCAGATTTTACCAGAATGAAAAAGGAAAAAGAATTGATAAACTAAATTCTTACTGGATTCCCAAATATCGACGAGTTGAACAACGGAAAAATATGCAAAATCAACTTTCTTTTGATTTTTCTTGAGTTATACTTAATGTTCTTAGAAATTTTTTTGTTCGTTTTAATTGGTAATCCTAAATTTTCCTCTTGTTTTGGTTTATTTTATTCATTAACTGTAATTGTTTTCAGTAATAACTTCCCCTACATACTACCAAAGTCTCCAATTAGTAAAGTCTGAAACAATATATAATCACCTAAGGAACTTAAATTAAGTAGAAAAATCCTCACTTCAATGTCTGGTCTTTTTATCTTTCCCACACGGTTGAAAAAGTGCTGTCGCTCCTTTGCTTAGCGCTAAAGAGATTTGGAAGCAATTAGAAATCTTTGCAGATAAACAGAAGATTACATAAGCTAGAAAAGTAGATTTTTTCAGCAAAAAGAATAAAAAGTGAACCCTCTTCATTATGTGACTGCAATTAATAACAATGATAAAAGGAGTCGGTTTGTTTTGTTTTAAATGTGCCCTAATATTTAAACGTCAATATTTATTTTACTCAATTGTATTGGAGCAAGAAAGTACACGTTCTTACGAAAATTATGAAAATTTTTGTTTGCTTTATTCGATAACTTATTTTTCTCTGTTTCATCTTGCCAAATGTGTTGTCTGTCTCTATTAGAGACCTTAAGCAACGAAGACGGCAACGAGGACGACGACGGCATAAGACAATGGCCTTAATTACAAAATACAATAAACGCACGTGCAAATGAGCAGGGCTGTAAGGAAATCAACCGTATTCTGCAAAACTACAACGTGAAAAGTCCAGATTTCACGCTCTGTAGAGGACGGGAACTTGAGGACGCAATCCAGTTTATTTTCCGTTCGCCCAGAAACTCTCTCTTTCATTTTCTTTCATTTCAAAACTCTGGTCTGAATGGTAATTCAAATTAAATAAGCGAAAAAAATTGCAGTAAATATTGCGCTTGAATACGTTTTGACGTCCCGTTTTCCCTGCCGTCGTCGTCGTGGTTGCTTAAGGTCCCTAATGGCCTTAGAGAACGGGAACTTGAGGACGCAAACCAGTTTATTTTCCGCGTTCGCCCAGAAACTCTGTCTTTCATTTTCTTTCATTCCAAAACTCTGGGCTGAATGGCAATTCAAATTAAATAAGCGAAAAAAATTGCAGTAAATATTGCGCTTGAATACGTTTTGATGTCCCGTTTTCCCTGCCGTCGTCGTCGTGGTTGCTTAAGGTCCCTAATAACGGTTTAGATGCCCATTTGTTTTTATTTGTAACTGAGACTTTGAAGAATTCACGCTGTTTTAACCAGAAGGGAATATTGGTTCCCTTAATTGTCAACCTATCAAACAGACCGGACATTTTTTTTCCTCAAAAAACATTATCTCAAACAAGCAGACGTTTCCTGTGTCAGAGATATCATACCACGAAACTGAATAAAAACAAAGAACCCCGAAAATGTGGGAGTAAAAAGTTTGGGAATTTATGTTAAAAGTGCTTGAATGCAAATAAGCACTTAATCTGACGTTTCCATCGTAACGCTGTCGCACCATACATAACTACTTGTGTCGAATTTTACGACGATATTGCCCAACTTGATTGCAGCTACAAAAGTCAAGCGATATTTATCGCTCATTTATCAACAGTATTTCAAGTTCTCAGAACAATATTACCAGAGAGAATTAAGGAAGGTTCTTACGATGCAAATTTTGGAGGCATTTGGAAAAAACACGAATGCGGAAAAAAATCCCATTTTTGAACCAAAGTGAGAAAATTGAACTGTTGTTTAAACAGGGAGGATGTAAGTGAGAGTTGTCGATGGAATATGGATCAAGACGTTCTTAGGAAGGTTGCTTTGGATTTGATTTTTCCTGAAATCAGAGTGGTGTTTCTTTATCAGAGTTCGGCTTAAGGCCTTACGGAAATTGAACCATCAAGTTTAGTAAAGGACTTAACAATGAGCGAATTTGAAACCTCTCTTTCAAAGACAATAAGTCTGGATGCAAAGAGCTTTAGTCGTCAGAATTTCTCCGAGGCCAACGATCCACACAGCGAGAATAGATCAACAAAGAACGACATTTTCCGCTACAGCTACAATCTCGGTAAACACAGAGTTGCGAGAATTCAAAGAACAGCTAGTGTTGGAGGAAACCTTTTACAACCAATGGATGGAAGTTTGGCGAGAATTCTCCTTGGTCGTAAGGGAATTACAAGGTCTATGAGTTTGGGTTCCCATATTGGACTGAAACCTAAGAATGAAGCATGAGGACAAGAGCTGCAACAGTATTCCACTTAAGCTTGGAGGTGAACTCGACGACTCCAATGCCAGCCCATCACTAAATAAGACAAAGGGGCTTTGAAAAGGCACCCGGAAAAGAGGTGGAGAATCTAACAGAAACAGAAATCACTTCGGCTGTTAAAGACCTTCCTGATAAATCCGCTCTAACTGCCGATAACAGTGCTGCAAAGAAAAACATCGCTGAAGTTAAAATGGTTCCTGATGCATTAATTAAAAAGACCCATGGTTTCTCTGACTCGGTTCCCGATCTCAGATCCACAGGTAATTCCGAAAATAAGCTTCCTAGGGAAAGTTTCTCAAGTTCGTTCAGTCACGACACAGATGTACGACCAATTTGTAAACTACGAAGGGCCGCTCGGCGTTTAGGGGTGTCTCTTTCTTCTGAGGAACTTTACCATAAGCAACGCCGAAATGGAGTTTGCAATGAAATCGACGATGCGGCCGAAAACAGGAAACTTCTACGAGTACTGAACAAACGTTTTTAAAACTATTTTAAATCACTGAGATAAGAGTGAAAAAATTGTAAGGAGAGTTGTTGGGCTACAAACACAATTTCAAACGGTGTAGGAAAAAATTCTTCTTTAATTTGTACTTTAATTTGTTGAACGAGAAACTTTTCCTGTTTAACTGTGAATGCCATATAGCATTTCACGCCGTAATGCGAATATTAATTATCATTCTAGCTAAAATGTTACTGAGCGATCGGCAACTTTCTTACCTGTTATCATTAATATAAATAGTGACAGCCGCTGATTAAATGTTATTGCCTCAGCGGTACGAATAATAGGATTTTTCTTTTTCTTTTCGAATTAAAAAAGGAAAAAAAAAGGCCTTGCACATACGAAAACAGCTAATAGACCTCAAAAATGTCCTTCAAGAAAATTCGTGAAAAAATTCTTCAGTCGTGTGTTTGTTTAAATTCAAAGTTATATATAATTATATTCCGTTCGGTAGAAATTGTATTCTGCAAGGTTTTCCTTGGCAAAAATTGTAAGTATATTCAATTATTAATTTTATAATACACTATACAAAATTACTCGATTCTGATTGGACGAGAGGAGTACAATTATATCGTTAATTGTACTCTGTAGAGTACCTATTAAGTCGCTATGGCAACGATAGTGTAATATAAATAAAAAATCGCACGATCTTCTCGTACAATTCAGAATTAATAGTTACTCGTAATGTTTTGAAAACTCTCAAATAGGACTCGCCTAAAGGCTCGTCCTATTTTGAGAACTTTCAAAACATTACTCGTACCTATTAATTCCGAATTGTACTCAAGATCGTGCGATTTCCTATACTAATTGTACTGACATTGAAAGACAGCCTAAAATTAACAACACATAATTCCAACATCTAAGACATATACCTTAAGTCATAAATTTGATTAAAAATTCAAATATTATAACCGGTATTTTGTTGAATGTGTGTGTTGTGTTTTTTATCTGACTGTAATTTTGAATCCTGCTTGAAAATATTCTCCGATCATTAAGAAGGAAATGACAGTAGATGTGTTTTACTCGAAATTTAATATCCTTAAAACTAATCCCGGAACTTTCCGAAATTGCATTTATGCGAAAAAAGTTAAGCTTATCAGTTTTGGCGACGGATCTGAGGGAAACCTCATTACAGACAATTTGAGTGTATGTCATAATTGGTTATAACTTTAAATTAAAACTAAAAACAAACCCGAATAATATATAACAAATTAAAAAAGTAAATAAAGCAAAAACAGAAAATAAAGTCTAAAATCAGTCGTCAACTGCCGTCAAAACGAAGCTTAGAGCAGATTTCGTATGAGTGTGAAACGGACCGCGCCGTGCCGTGTCAGTGCCGTGTTGTCTATAAAAACATTTGAAATTCCTGTCGTAACCGTGCCGTGACCGTGCGGTGCCGTTTTCTAATCATACGAAATCCACTCTATGCATGGTTTGCAGATCGAAATAGCAAATGTCCGTAACAAAACAAATAAAGAACACAAATAACATGAAGTAGAACACAACGTTATCCATACATTCTTTGTTTTATCGTTATCATCTCAGCAAATTAATTGTGCGCAAGCTTCATTCTATCGGTAGTTGACCGGTTCGGGCATGATTCCGCCATTCATGTTTTTGTTTTAACAAAGAAATAAAAAAAGAAAATACCTCGTGTCTCTTTGTTTTCTTTTTTTCACATTTTAAGAGATAACAACCTCTATGGTTTGGGCATTGTTCGGCTCGTTTTTACTTGACTATCGGCAAAAAAAGTATATTTAGAATTCTTTTTTCTTCGCTTTAATTTCTGTACGAAAAAAGCTTTTAAGAGTCGTTTTTTCGTTTTAAATTCACTGCGAAAAAAGGTTTTTAGTCTTGTTTTCGTTTTAAACTTACTGCAAAAAATGGATTCTGCAGAGTCAGTCATGTTTTCGTTTCTTACGTATAACTTTACTGCGAAGAAAGGTGTTATTGTCTTTTTTTCGGTCTGTTTTGACTGCGACATAATTATAAGCTTTTTAGAGTGCACAGACCTTAAAGGTTGTTTTCTCTAAAAATGAGAAAAAAGAAAAACAAAGAGACACGGTTTTTTCCCCCTCCGTCAAAACGAAAACATAAATGGCGGAATCATGCAGGGACCTGGACCCTTTAGAATAGCAAAAGAAAAGGAAAATAAAAAGAATGAGAAAAAAAAAGATAGGAAAATAAAATATTACAGATGTATAAGTTTATTAAATAGGAAGTATTCTGGCGTTGTGAAAATTTACAAAAATAGAACATAAAAACGATTCTGGTTTTAAAAATATATTATCAATCAGTCAACAACAAAGAAAAACAAGCAAAACTAATTTTAAAAACTCATTTCCATCAAAAAAGATTTCAGATATTTTTTTTCTCACTGATTATACTTCGATGCTTTTGCCGTAGGAGTATTAATGTACTGAACACGATCAGAGAAGCCTAAAGCATTTTAAGAGAAAAAACTGGTCAAGATAATTCCGGAGTTTACGTCAGGAAAAACTCTTTTTATCCACGTTCGACAAACATCGAAGTTAAAAAAATAAATACTATAGAATATATTATATTCAAAATATCATGTTTTGGATGTTTCACGAATAAGAAATTTCGTCAAGGTTATAGTACTCAATGCCAAAATATCACTCGAAACTTTGTAATTAGGAGAATTATGAAACTGAAGTGGGACGTTATGACATTTTAAGATCACGTTTGAAATTGTTTTTGTAATTCTACGTGTGTCTGAGCTCCGAGAAAAACAATCGATCGCAACTGAAACTTGAGATGAGTGCAGCGTGTTTTTTACATGTGTAAGGATAGCAAATTGAAGCACGAAGGAAAAACAAATATCCTGAAAACAAAATAGCTACTAAGTCTAGAAATTAGAATCTATATCGGCTGTTATCCAAGATATTTGCTTTTTAATGAAGTATGCTTAAACTAGCGACATAAACGTCGAAGCAACAGGCTTAGAGCCAAGACGAAAGGGAATGCTGCTCTTGTGCTTAATTGTCTATTTTCTCAGACTTTGAATTAGACATACTTTCAGTCCAGTGCTACAACAAGAGCTTAAAAGGAATAACGCATTTAGTAATTAGTACTCATATAAAAACACTTCAGATTTCAATACGTCACAGTTGTATTTGACGTCATGAAAACCGTTCAAAGTAAATGTCATTCCGTTTGTAAACAACGAAAACGTCCAATAAATAAATAAATATATAAACAAAAAACGCTGTACGTGAGGTAAACGGGGCGTGGGAAACCCAGGCTCGAAAACAAGTTTGACGTCAGTCAATATTAATACAGGTTAGTTTTGCAATTGTCATCCCAGTCTTCTTCAATGTTAGCCTTAATGAGAGCATCCGGCAGTCCTGAACCAAACAAAACTCAAGTCATGCACAGAAACCAAACTAAGTCCCCCAAAAATGAGGTCAAAGACTTTGTAGTATATTCTATTGGCTGTATTTCTCTCCCAGTACTTTTTTGTTTTCTTCCGTACTCAAAATTAAGCCCAAAGATATGAGAACTGAATCTAAAGATAACAATTCTAAAAATATTGCTTTGGATTCCTGTGATCAAGACGCGGCCGCTCGAAAGACCATAAAAACTCGCGCATACGCAGTCGTTTTGCCGCGGTGTCACTGCATGCAATCACACACGTACGTTCTCAACCAATCAGGGCGCGCACAATATGGCTCTAACTTTATTAGAAGAGCTTTTGAATATTTATGCGTGGAGGGCGATCGATTCACGTTAGTGGTATAAGTTTCCGCCTGCCTTTTAAACCTAGTTAGTGCTTCCCGTGCTCAAAATTAACCTCAAAGATATGACAGGGGAAAATCCAGTGAGCAAAAAAAAAAAATTATCAAAATATTGCTTAGGATTCTTTTGGTCAAGACGCGGACGGGCGTGAAATCTCGCACACATGCGCAATCGATTTGCTGCTGTAGTGATGGTAAAGAAAACACATGCGTTAAATCAAAATTTTTGTTTCAAAAGCAACCAAGATCACTTTTAATTTAAATTAAAGAGTACAAGAATTAAGATCTATTGTGGCTTTAAAAGTGTAGACCTACAATATTTAAAGCCAGAAAGATATTTTTAAAACACCAAAAGCAAACAAATATTCAGTCTTTTAGACTTTTAAATACAAGTGCGTGAACCTCACTAAGACACTATAGTGGAAAAACGTCTGCGCATGCGTGCATAATACAATGTTTTCTTCAATCTCGTACCCAGAGCCTGCGTTCCTCTTGGTCAGCGATCGCTGACCAAGAGGAACGCAGGCTCTGGGTACGAGATTGTGTTTTCTTAAGAAATGTGTCAGTTTTAGCTTGAAATGAAATGCTCGTGTTCTTACATAACATTTCTATTGTATACTTTTGTGAGACAAATATACTGCATTAACGAAGACATTATGTGAATACTGGCCCTAAGTTTCAAGAATTGACCTTAAGTTTTGACATTTTGTGGAAACCATTGTTCGGAAGGTAAGCGTAAAAGCGAAATTTGTAAAAATTTACAAAAGCACGAAGACGTGACTACGAGCATGCGCAGACTTTTCAATAATGTCCCTCACTAGTACGGCCACTGAGGAGTCGACGAAAAGTTTTTGTTATAAAATGACGCGGGCTTAAAAATGGTTACATAGAAGTTACGGAGTAAACCAGGTTTGGGGGAGGGGAGGGTAAAGGTTATTTGAAACACGGTGTCTGTAGGTAGAGGTTCTCCTGTGTGTGATCAAATAAATAACAGTCTTAATAGATCACATTCCGCCATCTTGAATTCCCTGCATTGCATTCTGGGACTGTTAACTACCGAACAACAACAACAACAAAAACAGCAGACCATGTAATCTCTTACATCAGATCGTCATGGTTGGTTGTTCGGTGTTTTCTTATGAAGGAGCGAATAGTTCCGAAGTGCATTGCTGCCGATTCGAGATGGCTGAATAGCGATATTTATGAACCTATCAGCTTAGAAAATTGAGCAAATTTAGTTTGTAAGAGCATTTATACGCGAACTACAATTTAGTCCCCATGTCCACTTCGGTTTGCTTGTACGGACTAGAATTGTTTACAGGTATCCTTATTTTACATATAGGTATTGTTTCATACTCGAATTACTGACAACTAATCTTTCCAAATTCACATCCAAAATTTACAACTCGTTAATATTATTAAGTGCAATTGAGACCCCGCCCTAACACGATTGCGTCAATTCAAGGCTTGTGGCTACAAATCTCTCTCTTGACGACGAAAAATCACCTTGTTAGTGGAAAGAAAAGACACGTTAAATATTTAATTACTTTCTCAAATTGAACGCATTCGTGTGAACCAGACTCAAAGAAAAACAATTAAAAACGACTCGAGCTTGAGTACCGCATGCAAAACTAGTACTGGAAACGGCTGCCAGACGTCAGGGATCAGGGCCATGTGACCTACGTTTTCCGCGTTTTTTCGTTCGTTCGTTTCCATTTTTCAAGTTTGTTTCAGTTTGTTTGTTGGTTTGTATGTTTGTTTGTTTGTTTGTTTGTTTGTTACTTATGCTATAAACTTTAGTTTTCTAAATTTTCGGCCAATTTTGTCATTAGCAGTTATTTTGTTTGTCGTTAGTCGGCCGTTATCCCCATCAGATCATCATAGAAGTTCTAAATATTATCAAGATGTTATCATGGTAGGACCGATCAGACTATTCCTTGACGTGAGTGACTGCCGTTTCCACGTTACTTGGTGCTCAAGTTCTCTATTACTACATTTCGACAACCAAAAAGAAACAAAAGTATAATATAGATTACATTAAAAGCACTAGCCAACATTGACGTTTAAAGCTGGACCAGCGGCGTCTTCACGCAAGTTATTCTTTCAGAAACCTGCGTATATGAAATAGAGAGAATCGGTAGAGTAAGAATTTGCCAGATCAGAGAGCAATATCCTAGGTAGTTACAACCATTTACTGGATTAACTACTTACAGGTTGATGAGCTCACTGGCAACCAGAACCAGCAAAGACAACTTAAACATTGCACCATCTGCAAAGGAATGAACAACACGATTAAGAGAATTCCTTCTAATTGTTTGGCTCTTTGTGTTTTTGTTTTCTTTTTTCGGTTATATTCTGTTCTGTTCTGTTCTGTTCTGTTCTGTTCTGTTCTGTTCTGTTCTGTTCTGTTCTGTTCTGTTCTGTTCTGTTCTGTTCTGTTCTGTTCTGTTCTGTTCTGTTCTGTTCTGTTCTGTTCTGTTCTGTTCTGTTCTGTTCTGTTCTGTTCTGTTCTGTTCTGTTCTGTTCTGTTCTGTTCTGTTCTGTTCTGTTCTGTTCTGTTCTGTTCTGTTCTGTTCTGTTCTGTTCTGTTCTGTTCTGTTCTGTTCTGTTCTGTTCTGTTCTGTTCTGTTCTGTTCTGTTCTGTTCTGTTCTGTTCTGTTCTGTTCTGTTCTGTTCTGTTCTGTTCTGTTCTGTTCTGTTCTGTTCTGTTCTGTTCTGTTCTGTTCTGTTCTGTTCTGTTCTGTTCTGTTCTGTTCTGTTCTGTTCTGTTCTGTTCTGTTCTGTTCTGTTCTGTTCTGTTCTGTTCTGTTCTGTTCTGTTCTGTTCTGTTCTGTTCTGTTCTGTTCTGTTCTGTTCTGTTCTGTTCTGTTCTGTTCTGTTCTGTTCTGTTCTGTTCTGTTCTGTTCTGTTCTGTTCTGTTCTGTTCTGTTCTGTTCTGTTCTGTTCTGTTCTGTTCTGTTCTGTTCTGTTCTGTTCTGTTCTGTTCTGTTCTGTTCTGTTCTGTTCTGTTCTGTTCTGTTCTGTTCTGTTCTGTTCTGTTCTGTTCTGTTCTGTTCTGTTCTGTTCTGTTCTGTTCTGTTCTGTTCTGTTCTGTTCTGTTCTGTTCTGTTCTGTTCTGTTCTGTTCTGTTCTGTTCTGTTCTGTTCTGTTCTGTTCTGTTCTGTTCTGTTCTGTTCTGTTCTGTTCTGTTCTGTTCTGTTCTGTTCTGTTCTGTTCTGTTCTGTTCTGTTCTGTTCTGTTCTGTTCTGTTCTGTTCTGTTCTGTTCTGTTCTGTTCTGTTCTGTTCTGTTCTGTTCTGTTCTGTTCTGTTCTGTTCTGTTCTGTTCTGTTCTGTTCTGTTCTGTTCTGTTCTGTTCTGTTCTGTTCTGTTCTGTTCTGTTCTGTTCTGTTCTGTTCTGTTCTGTTCTGTTCTGTTCTGTTCTGTTCTGTTCTGTTCTGTTCTGTTCTGTTCTGTTCTGTTCTGTTCTGTTCTGTTCTGTTCTGTTCTGTTCTGTTCTGTTCTGTTCTGTTCTGTTATGTTATGTTATGTTATGTTATGCTCTGCTCTGCTATGCTATGCGCGCTATGTTATGTTATGTTATGTTATGTTATGTTATGTTATGTTATGTTATGTTATGTTATGTTATGTTATGTTATGTTATGTTATGTTATGTTATGTTATGTTATGTTATGTTTTGTTTTGTTTTGTTTTGTTTATTATGTTCTGTTCTGCTCTGCTCTGCTCTGCTCTGCAGCATTTTCTTGTGATTGTGCACGGTCACTGGTAGACAGTTTTTGCTCATTTTCAATGATAGGAAATATCTAGGAAATATCTAGGAAATTGCATTTTCAAATAATAAGAACTGGACAAAATGTAGGAAAATACACTTTCCTACATATTTCCTAGATATTTCCAAACATTGGAAATTGTATTTTCCTAGATATTTCCTATCACAGGAAAATGAAAAGGTTAGAAATATCTAGGAAAATGCAAGTTTCCAATGATTGGAAATATCTAGAAAATATGTAGGAAAATATATTTTCTTACATTTTGTCCAGTTCCTATCATTGGAAAATGCAATTTTCTAGATATCCCCTAGATATTTCCTATAATTGGAAATGAGCAAAAATTTCCAGTTGCATGGTTATGGCAGGGATATGATTTCGATTGCGTTAACAGACATTACATGCAGCATTGACAAGGTTGCACAACGCTGTGAGGTCCAGTTTTTCACCCATGTGGATAAAGGCTATAATTGCGGACATAAATACTTAACACAGTTACAGAACTGATACACAATTAGTCATCATTAGCTTTATAAAGCTGCAATTTGACTAACTCTAATGTTTTAGATATACCCTTCCCTTTACATCAATGTAAGTACCACAAGTTATAATGATAATAATAACTTATTTCAACACGATATTTGGTTAAAGCCTTGGGCTAGTGGGGTCGTGTATAACTAAATATTAAAGAATTAATCAATCAATCAATCAATTAGAAAAAAAATTTAAAACGAAAAAATTAAATAAATAAATAAATAAAATTACTTAGTTATCGGCATGTTTTAGAAGAGACTGTGCACCAAGCTCAACATTGAGTGAGAGGGGGACAGCAGAGAACAATATCTGAGAGTAACGAACGCATTTTCCAAATTTGACTTTTGTCCCCCTTGTGGCTAACATGCAGTAGGGAGACATCTGAATTTCGATGTAAGCCTCGCTTCCAAGCCATTATGCTATCATACTATATGACATGAAAACAAATACAAAATAACAGTAATAATGTCTCAGCGCAAAGACGAGCATATCTCTCTAAAACATAGTCGAGCTAAAAGATTTTGAGAAATTAAAACTCTCAGAATGAAAAATACAATATCGTTGGTTGTTCACGAGAAAAATGGCTATTCGGCAGGTTTTTAACATCAATTTTGGTTCTATTTCCGGGTAAATGACCCATAATACATTTTGAGATTCAGTGTGATATACAATGAATATACACAAACAGACAATCAGACAAACAGTTATACAGTCATCCTCAAAAAGGTTGTCCAGATGAAAAGATGTTTAGTCATTAATAAACATATTTGCATATACAGGATATATCACATTTTCAATTTTCTGGCAACAATTTTAACTTTAGCTGCAAAACTGCAATCCATTATACACAGTATATAATACTAATGCAATGTACTTTGGCATTTTAAATTGAAATTCCTGCGAGAATATTGAAAATCTGATATATGCAAATGAGTTTATTGGCGACTAAACGTCTTTTCATCTGGACAACCTTTTTGAGAATGACTGTAAATCATGAAAATTAAGCTACTACGTCGTTTTGTTTTGCACTTACCACAGCGTGTTCCACAATATGTGTCGCAGTCGTCCACCTCTTTTGTTTTCATGTAGTTCTTACACATATTTTCTGGTGTACATGTAGCCGTTATTTTAAATGGACCACCGGAATCACAACATTTCTTGCACTCTTCGTCACTTGCCTTAAACTCTCCCAAAGTTACTCCATCAACTGTAGTATATATGACATTTGAAAAAGTTTGAATGTTATTGCGATTGATTGTGATACGATTGGTTGATTACTGCTGCCATTACCACCACTATCATCATTACTACCACCGCACCTACCACAACTTCTACCACCACGTACATCCTTACTAGCCTTTACCACCACCACAGGTACTACTACTACTACCACCACCACCACCACCACCACCACCACCATGACCAATACTACCAGTACCAGCCACTGCAGCCATTACCATCACCACGAAAGGCCACTACCACCATTATCACCACCAAAGACCACTACTACTAAACTTACTAACACCACCACTTCTACCACCACCACCACCACCATTACCATCACCAAAGACCACTACTACTACCACCACCACCAAAGAGCACTACCACCACCAGCACCACCATAACCGTCATCAAAGACCACTACTACCCCATTTCTACCACCACCACCATAACCGTCATCAAAGACCACTACTACCCCATTTCTACCACCACCACCACCATAACCGTCATCAAAGACCACTACTACCCCATTTCTACCACCACCACCACCATAACCGTCATCAAAGACCACTACTACCCCATTTCTACCACCACCACCATACTGTCACCAAAGACCACTACTACCCCATTTCTACCACCAGCACCACCATAACCGTCATCAAAGACCACTACTACCCCATTTCTACCACCACCACCACCATACTGTCACCAAAGACCACTACTACTACCACCACCACCAAAGACCACTACCACCACCACCACCACCATAACCGTCATCAAAGACCACTACTACCCCATTTCTACCACCATCACCACTACCTTACTTCTACCCACCACCATTACCACCACCAAAGGCCACTCATACCACAACAACAACTACCACTATCACCATCACAACAACCATCGCCATAACAATAAAACTACCACCAGCACCACAACTACACTACGACATTGCCACTATTACTGCCAACGTGACTATCACTATTGCTTACTATCAGTGGGTGTCACACTTATATGTCAATCACAAAAATTAATGTTAGGGCTCTATAAATGCCAGAAATGGAAAGAGCATGTCAAACTTAGTGATCACTGAAAGTTTCAGACATGATTATCAGTTAAAATTGAAAAACTGAGGAATCTTAGAAGCACTAGGTTTTTTACAAAGAATATATGGGTAATTTTCACTGGGGGCAGGTTTGAACCCTCATTTGAAAAACGCCATAGATTCTTTGTAAAAACGTCAATGCTTTCAAAATTCACCATTGCTTCAATTTTTAAGCTAATAATCCAAAATTTTCAGTGATTACTAAGTTTGAGATACTCTTTCCATTTCTGCCATGTATAGCGCCCTAGCGTTAATTTTTGTGATTGACATATAAAGGGTGACGTCTATTGATAGTAAGCAATTGAAAAATACATTACCATGTGCTTGTATGTCCTTGACTGTCCCCTTGATCGTTTTAGATTTAGCGGCATTTTTAAATTTTTCGATGATGTCTGTTTCGTTGAGGTTTTTTCCGAACTTAATCGTGATGTTGGCAACGCATTTTTCGCTGTTATTTGCCATATGAATATCTGCACCTTTATAATCGTAGCTGGCCTTTTTGCATAACTCATCGATCTTGAATAAAATGGGTGAATGAATGAGCAATTATATAAATGAATAATTAAACAATGAATAAATGAGCTATGAATTGATGAATAAATAATAAATAATAAATAAATAAATAAATAATCTGGTAATTAATGAATAGAGGGATAAATAAATGGATAAATGAACAAATGGATGAGTAGTAAGAGAGGCAACGAGATACTTCCGTTATACTCACCGCATCTTTAAGCTCATTTTTATTTTTATCATTGCACTCTTCAACTTCTAAAAGCACATTCACTTTGGTTTCTGCATGAATCATAATGAGGTTTATATAAGTAATAACTAAAATATATACAGCTATTTCAAGACTAAGTGCCGGTGTCTTGAAAATACTAAATACCACTAGACAAAATGCATTGTGGCCCCGGCCTCGTGCCGCCTTCTACAGTTGACTGAAGGATTGTGGGGCTCATTCAATCGAAGGGTTGTCGGCCAGTAAATACAGAACTTGTACGGGAACGTTTTTAGGTTTAAAGTCCGGTCGCACTTTGGTTCTGAATTCGCCGAGTTTCTGCCTCCGGTCAAGATCTACAATGTATTTCTTGGACTTCACTCTGCAGGTTTATAAGACAACATTTTTTTGATCGAGCTGTATTCCTTATCTTACAAACATCGTGTATCTGTAAAATATTAAAGGGTTATTAACCGAGCAAACGAGGTTAATAACTTATTTATTATATGGCTTTGAGAAGTCCCGCTAAAACAATTGCCAAACGCAAACTTTTCTTTTCATCCGGGACAGCGGTCCTGATATGGCAAAATACAGACCATGCGTTAGCCAATCAGAATTCAGGAAATTATCTAGCCATATAATAATATAAAATATAAACTGAAGCTAAGCAGGAAATGTTACATGAAAAAATCATACAACGATGAGAGACCTATTCTCTGGCTTCAATGATTTATATTGAAATCCACTTGGTGATTACTGAAGATTATATGTTTGAGGTGTCGTCATAAAGGATCTCAAACAAAACAACTTTTCCCTAAAGGGACTGTAATAAGAAAACACTGAGACCAGCAAATGATGAAACTTGTAAGCGCACTTCATTTAGTTAGTCCATGCTTCAGTGCTATCATCAAATCACTCTAGATTTAATTTCGAATTTACGAACAAAGTAGTTCGAGCATAGTCAGACTATCAGTATCTATTAGATACTGTTTCATCATTACAAAATCGGCTCGACATACCACGCAACCGCCTTTCTTGTGCACAACAACAGAATTGCATTTTGTGTTTGCAAAAGTTGAACGACGCAAAAGATGCAAAAAAAAGGGTTCTAGTTCTGCTTCAAAATTAAAGCTATGATTTGGTTTCATTTGCTTTTGTAGATGAGTAGTTTCTTGTCATACAGTGGAACCCCCACTCGCGACCACCTCCCGTAAGTGATCAAGTCATCTCTCTTGTATGAATAGTTTTCAGAAATACCAAAAGTTTTCTATACATATCACCATAATTGGCTTCTTCCGTAAGCGATGTACAGATGAAGTACGCTACGAGACGAAGTCGAGTGGCGAGAATAATTTTCTGAATTTTGACGTCTTCTGAGGATCTATTAGAGTACAGACCCACGGAAAAATAGAATCTTATTTGTTTTATGTAATATTCATCGAAACATTACAACCAATCAGAACACGCGTGAGATTCAATGGCATCTTCCGTGCGTGTGCTGTAATCACACACGGTTCTTGACCAATCAGAACGGGCGTAATATACCAAATATAATGTGTTCTACGTGCTTTCCTTTGACTTACCAAAGTCTTTGGACGGGCTCACGCTTGGACCCACAGACTGTGACGCAGTTGGTGTTGCAGGTGTTGTTGCAGGTGTTGTTGCAGGTGGTGTTGCAGGTGGTGTTGCAGGTGTTGTTGCAGGGGCTGCGGTACTGTCTGCAGTAGCTGTTGCACCCGGAGAAGATGCCGTTGGCGAAGGGGAAACGGTCGTAGAACTCTGGCCTAAAATATTTATACGAGACAGTTAGATCCCATTGTTAAAACTAATGTGACTCGATATAGTTGCTAGGGCTTTGGCACCGATCGTAAAATTATAGCTAACAGAGAAGACAGGGCGGAAAAACGTCCTCCATTTATAAGGACACCATAGGTTTTTAGGGCTCAGTATTTTGCATACAAGCCGTTTTAGACACAAAGAACAAAATATCAAATAATATCAAAATTTGGTGCATGCGTCTCTGAGATATAATGTCCTGTACTTTGGGAGAGGTGACATTTTGATCAGCAGAAAAATCATTGTTTTAATAAATATCCCCACGAAGCTTTACCGTAACGTCACAAGGTTTTGTAAAAAGTTTTTTATTAAAGCCAGTAAAAGTGTAGCAGTTACTGTTTTTCATGCTTCATTATCAGTTTATGAAAAAAGCTATGAATTAAAACGGCCGCTTAGCTGTTTTTCCGCTATGTCAACAGAGAAGTATATTTTGACACTCGTTAAGACAACCAAATTACATTGCAACTACATCAACAAAGGCTACCAAGGCAAATTCTAAATCACATTTTCAATGCACATTTTTGAGCCTGAACAAAAGAATTGTGGCGAGTTCCTACAATTTGAGACGCCTCTTCAACCTTGATGTATCGATTGATGTAGTTCGACACATATAAAAACCAATTATATGCATTTTAAGCGAAATATTAAATATCTGCAAAGATTCCACTGCTTATATACTCGATCGTGATTTGATATTGGTGGCTTTGGTGGGTATAGTAATTTCACTGTAAAATCGGTACCACAGAATTGAATAAAAAATGTTTCAACCTGAAAACTAATTCCGTAGTACCAGTCTTTTTACTATTACGTAGATTACCATAGCTTTATTCACAGCAAAAAACTGTGAATATTTTATGCTTTAATTTGTACGTAGTTTTGGTGTGTCTTTCCAAAAACAGACAGCGCGACGTAACAATTCCTCAAGTTTCAGTACTGCGCATGGTCGCAGTATTCTATATCACACAATGGATACTAAAGATTAAAAATGGAAACCTGCTTAATGATTAAAAACGTTGAAAGAACAGTAAAGCTACAAGGAAAAACTTGATAAGGAAAAGTTGCTCATGTAGACAAAAAACAATCCTATTTGTCCCTTTAATTAATTGACAAGGAAAAACTTGCTAGAGTAGGCAACAAAAAAACACTTCCATTTGTCCCTTAATTGACAAGGAAAAACTTGCTAGAGTAGACAACAAAAAAAAACACTTCCTTTTGTCCCTTAATTGACAAGGAAAACTGGTTTTTGTAGATGCAGCTTAAAGGAGGTTTCGATCCGTTTTGGGTTCATACGAAGATAAACTATTTATGCAAAATTCATTCCATGTTTGTTGACTCTTTTTTCCCAACAGCCAATATTTAATTTAAGTGCGTTGTTTTCAGTTTGCTCGGTGTTTATTAGTTTTCCTTGTTTTTAATCGTTTTCCTTGAAAAGTTTCTTTTACATGAACTTGCTCGTGTATCTTCTTGCTCGGATACTTTGGCTTGTTGTCCTTGTAAAGAAACTCGCTTATCTAGACAACAATTACGTTTTCCTTGACCGAAGTTTCTTTGCCCGAAATACACTTTGCAACTAGGCAGAATACTTGAAAAGCTTTCCGGCTACAGAGAAAAGCTTTACCTTCACAAGGAAAAAAACTGGCGAAGCTTTTCAACAAAGCAGCTTGACAAGGAGAAAATGGCAGTTTTTCGATGTTTACAGAAGGAAGTTTTTCTTGTCAAAGACAACTTGCTCGGCTTTTGCTACAGATTGTTAAGCAAATCGTATAAAGTAGCCGCCGACCAATAGGAAAGCGTATCAGTGTCACGTGACGTCGACTGTCCAATGAGTGGCCAGGAAAAAATATTTCAGATAAATAATGATATTTTTCAGTTCAAGTCTTTAATTTTCTTTTTTGTGTGCTTTTTTTTCTGTTTGTTTGTTTGTTTTTGCTTTAAATCTCCATTTCTTTTTCCTAGTTGAAAAAAAGCCGAGGCGATCAAATTTCTTTAATGTCTTTATTTGGACAGGAAATTGAATAGACTGGTAGCTTGCCTGAAGGATTGCTTCCAAAGCCGATTTGTTTTTATTACTCAAGACGTAACAACAACGCGGAAAATACTCTCTTTTTCTTGGATTTTTTCTTGGATTTTTTCTCAAAATTCTGATAGCAACACAACTAACATGCATGTTCTTCTTTTCAAATATTTCTTAAAACTACTGGAGCAATAAGGTAGTACAATAGGTTCAATGAAGATAAATGCATTTGGCTTCAGATTTAATTGCCCGTGTTTGTCGATCTTCCAAACTGATGTTTTCATAGCCTTGTAGGACATGTCTAGAGTGCCTTTCAAGTGCTTTTGATCACGCATCTGATGTTGCCAGCCAAATTTCGCTTCAAAATAGCCTTACTTTTTCTTTACCACTGAATTTTGACCTTCAATCTTTCGAAATGGAGAATTGAAGCTTATAAATTCATGTTATTGCTGGGAGCGAAGCGAGCAGCAACACTATTCTTGGTGTGGGATTCCTGTGCGATTAATGACGTCACCTTAATATTGATCCGCGAACTCGATTTTTATGTACGGTGGTATGTTCATGGCGAACTTGACGTCACAGGGATGAATTGGGATTCCTGTGCGATTCCATTCGAGAGGTTTTACGTTTCTCGAAGTATAAAGAAAGTCACAAAATGCTAAGTGATATTTTTTCGAGAGGGCAATGTTCTGTTACGGGTCATTTTGCGTGTTACTGTTCGAATCGAAGCTCGTCTACGGGCAGAATCAATTCAAGCCAAGATAATATTAAGTATGAAGTGAGGTCGCGCTGAGAATCTCTGCAATATATTTGGTTACTCTATGAAAGAAAATTTTATACTTTGTATGTGATGGAATTGTATTTATCATTCGTTTGATCTAAAGCGTCAAATGTCTAATGCGGCATCTTTGACCGTGATGCAACGTGCAACTATAGCTTTTAAAATCAGTTAGTTTTATAATCATTGCCAACGCTAGCCGTTTGTGATTGTTTGAAAAATTCCTGAAAATTGCTTTACTCAAAGTGCTAAATATTTTGAACTGTGTGTGTCCAACACTGATCCTGGAGAATTATGTTTTGTAGTTCAACATTGAAGGTCAACTAGCAGTGTTCGTCACACAACGCACAGGAGATAGACAAGAAACATTTCATAGATATCAGAGAAAGCGGTGTACTTTCGTGAGTTTTAGGGGAACAGTTCTGCTAACGTGGATACACCAGCTGTTTTCTGCTCGCAGCACTTCACTTTCTATTAGAAATGGCTAGTTTAGAACGTTTTCCTTCTTTAATAAATTGTTTTGTCCCTTCGAATAAAGTCATTTCTTAACAACTTTCCACAATGGAAACATCTTGTTATGTGTCTTTGTCGTTTTAGCTGATTAAGTTTAGCTGCTTATGCCCAAAGACAAGTATATATATTCTCAAACTAACGGAAAAGCATACTTTTTCAAAAGCTAGCAGACGAGAAAAACACTGGAGCGAAATAATACTTATCTCAGCGTGTTTTGTCTATAATTCAGTCTATAATTTCAAAATGGCGACCACAAATGTGCGAAAGCTTTTGAATCTTTTCTAACTTTAAATTCTCTGGAGTCTTCGTTTTTCCGGGTCTTAATTCGTTTTTCCGACACCTTCTGTTTCTTTATCAATTTTCTATAGTGGGAAATATAACTTATGCGCTGATTTAATTGTCGAGTCGTTCATGTTTTAATATAAATTGATGTGTTTATGTTCAAAGACAACTGATACATACTAAAGCATTGGAGCATACTTTTTACAAGCAAACTGAAACATTGATAAAGAGGAAGTATAAAAAATTCAAGTGTGTTCTCGTCTCTGATAAATTGGAGTAAACAGTTCTTTTTCAGGATCAAAAATCAACTTTAAATGTGAATTTCATCGGCAAGATCAGTTGACTTCCAAAGAGAAATGTACCCATGAAAGCAAGTTAGTATTTGAATCACGTAAAATCAATGCACGTTGGGTTTGCAAAGAGAAATGCTCCTAAGAAGAACCTGCAAATAACCATCTTGTATATATTTTTGAATGAAACAGTTTTCTTTGAGATCTTACTTACCAACTACTTCCTGGCTACACAAGGCCAATATCACAACAAAACACCCTGAAAAGATCCCTTTTTTGAAAGCCATTTTGCCAGCTTTTGTATGTATGCTGTTGCGCAGCGTTTCAGTTATGCCAAGCTCACCAAGAGATTTGGTGGTTGATAGCTTAAGTGGGATTGTTAGACAGTTGCTAGCACAACACTCGTGTTTCTATGTATTTAAACGACATAATCTCCTAGGGGGGAGTTGATAAGCGACTTGACTCTGACAGGTAGCCTTGGCTTTGACCCATAACGACTTAAAGAAACTTTGTTGATTTTGTGTAGCGCAAAACTGGACTTAGCGACTCAAGACTCAAAATATTTGCTTAGCTAAATGAAACTCAAGAGAAACAATCTCTTCGTTCTAGCGTGAATAAGCAGAAGTATGGAAAGACAGAGTTTGGCTTAAAAATCTCTCATGACCCATGCTCACTATTAGTGTCCCCCCTGATTTAGTTGAATTAACGGGCTAGCATGCTATCGATTGGGTACCTTAGCCGTTATATGATATGAACGTGTTAGCTAGAAGATTGAGAAATGACAGCGTGTTTGCACAAGATATGAAGTGATCTAATGATTATATTATGCTCATAAAAAGAATCCCAGTTTGTCTCTGAAAACAACCATTATGGAATACTCTACTTTGTTGCAAATATTTAAAGTCTTAACAGGAGTTAACATGTTTGAATTTTTGTCACTTTCTAATCCATTTTACCTTCAGGAAAATACAAAGTAATTGAGCGGAGATTTCACAGCGATTTTTGTTTGTTTAAAATTCTTTTGACGCAATTACCGTCAAAATATATTCTGAACGTCGACTCTGACAACGATTAATGTTTCACAAATATGTATGATTATGATAAAATTACGAAATTGCAAGTTTTGCTTTTATCACAACATTTCTCTTTTTTCACTCTATTGATTTAATTTCATGTTTGCTCGGTTTTTGTTGAGCTCATATTGACCCATATTGCCACTGTTTAAACTAAGTGCCTTGAAGCACGGGCGATAGGATAATAATTATCTGAGCTC
Organism: Telmatactis stephensoni; assembly: GCA_029948255.1. Taxonomy (NCBI): domain Eukaryota; kingdom Metazoa; phylum Cnidaria; class Anthozoa; order Actiniaria; family Isophelliidae; genus Telmatactis; species Telmatactis stephensoni. The sequence continues at coordinate 202,681 of JALIZF010001599.1, read as the reverse complement.
TTTTGAAAACAGATAATATTTATGAATTACCTTTACTTGCTGTAATTCTGCCTTTTTGTATTCTTCCCAACGTTTTAGAATGCCAAGTATCCTATTATAAGGCCGTAGCTTTCTTTTTAAGAAACTCTAACTGTTGCTTTAGAAAGCGGTCAACTGTAGCCAACGGTCTGTTGACGCGAACATGATATCCCCTTTTGGCATTTGGCGAGGGAATATCATGTTCGCGTCAATAGACCGTTGGCTACAGTTGACCCGTACGGCTTGGCACAGGCATATCATCCTCTCAGTTTGTGGTTTGGGCTTCCTGTGCCAAGTTCGAATAGCCGTTGGTTTCAAACAAGCTGAAATGTAGTGCTTTTCACTGGCGATTTTACTTGATTGCTCTACGTCTTGAAATTCAAAATATTGTGTCAAAATAAACTTCAACCTTATGTTTATCAGATATGAGTTTTGTTTTATTATTTTATTATGAGTTTCGTCCGATGAGTTTTAATACTAGTTATTAGAGGAAGGCGTATGCTCACTACCAAATGGGATTTTTCAGTTCTACACGTAGTGATTTTCCGAGGGAGCGTTGCGTGACGAGGCTAAACACGGCTGCGAGGGAGACTACAGTTCTCCCTCCTCTCTACTTTTTTAGCCATTTCTCCCTCCTCCCTAAACTGTTTCTCTCCGCTCCGATGATATCTTGATGTGAATTGTTATATTCTGCAAGGGAAAAACAAAGAACTAAGCCGTAGTGCCCGAGTTTTGCATGAAATCGCTTCCTTCAGTACTTGGGCTGACAATTTCTACCCCATCTGGAGCATTCTTCTCGGCAGTGTGAACATTTTCAGGAAGTTCCAGGTAAATGATTACAAAGAAAATCAACCAAGAAGTAATTTTTAGTGAGAAATATTTCCTTTCTCAGGCCAGTTAGCGTCGAAAAAGCACTGAAAGGTCGAGGTTTTCAAGAAAAAATCACACTGGTACAAACAATACAAAAATGGTCCATGGTAAAAAATCAAAGTTAATACTACCTACACTGGTCTCCTTCGCAGCCATTTCGCCACGCGAATCCTCCACGCAAATCCTCCCCGTGAATCCTTGTGGTGAGGATTCGCGTGGCGTGACGAGACTAAAAACGGCTGCGAAGGAGACTATACCTACACTGGACTGACTAATACTAACTACACGACTGAATATAAGTTATTTTTTCAGAAACGGCCTTCACTTTTGTTCAGGATTTATAGATTTTGACAAAGACCCAAGTAGATTTTATAGGTACGTTACCAGTTCAAATTTTTACTTCTTCTTAAACTTCTGTTTTATTAGACATCTGTATCAAATTAAACGATTTGTCTGTTAGTTTTAGTGTGGCGAGTTAGATTTATCGTTAAACAGTAGAGCGCGCACAAAGTTTTATAGTAGCGCGCACAAATCACGTTTTGTAAATCAAATTTTTGATGATGAACATCCATTAATTTTACAGTTAGTTTTGAGTTGTTAGTTCAGGACGAAAACCTTACAGTCTCCATTTTGTTAATTTGCTAACTTCAAGTTAACGAAATTGGTATATAACATTTTCTTATTAAACTAAGTACTACGTAGAAATCAGTGATAGTTGTAAATTCGTAAGAATTATACAGGAAAGAGAACGGAAAAAGCTGTAGATTTGCCGGTTTGCTTCATGCAACACAGTTGTTGTTTACAAGTGATTTACTTCTACAGTAATCAGGTATAGGATTGTCTAATTAAGTTGTTGGTTTAGCATGAATCGCTAAGTAGTTTGAATAATGTGTTTACAATAGTAATTTTTAGGTTGGTCACATATCAACTTGAAGTTTCTGCTAGTTTTGTTGTAGTTGACTTATGCATGAAATCCTTAACCTTTGTATAACAACGTAGGATAGTAATTAATTGGTTATTAAAACGTATAGAAATAAGCTGAACCACTTGATAAAAATAAGTAAGTCTTGCTATTACAAAAAGTTTTTTGCCGATAATAAATCTAATCTCAAAAATACCTGGAAAGGTATTAGAGAAATTGTTGGATATAAACGTGGTAATTCAAATGTTCCTTCGAAAATAATTACAATCGATAAAGTTGAGCTTACAGATTGTAAGGCAATCGCAAATGCCTTCAATGAGTTTTTTACTAACATTGGTAGTTCGCTTGCAAATTCTATTCCTCCAACATCAAGATCCCCTTTTGACTTTATGCCACCGCCTACAGCACAAAGTTTTCAATTCTCGCCAATCTCTACAAATGAAATTGAGAAAGAAATTGACAATCTGAGTGTTAAAAAATCTACAGGCCCCTATAGCATCCCAATATATTTGCTAAAAACAATTGGCAAATTGATCTCGAAACCCCTTTCAGATATATATAATACATCTCTCTCTAATGGCTTAGTTCCTGATAGTTTCAAGCTAGCTAGTGTGATTCCCGTATTCAAAAAAGGTTCGCACCTAGATGTAAATAATTACCGCCCAATTTCGCTGTTATCGATATTTAATAGGTTACTTGAAAAACTAGTTTTCAATAGGTTACTAGACTTTGTAAATAAAAACAATATTCTCTTCAATAAACAATTTGGCTTTCGACCTAAACATTCTACCCTTCAAGCTATCTTATCGATAACGGATAAAATTCAATGTGCCGTCGAGGAGGGTGCGTATTCGTGTGGCATCTTCCTCGATTTGAGCAAAGCATTTGATACGGTTAATCATGGGATTTTATTGCAAAAACTTGATCATTATGGTATACGAGGAACTGCTCAAACTTGGTTTTTTTCTTATTTAAGTAACAGAAGACAATTCGTATCTCTAGGGAATACAAAATCTGACGAGACTTCAATACATTGTGGTGTTCCCCAAGGTTCAGTCCTAGGACCGATCTTGTTTCTCTTGTACATAAATGATTTTCAAAACTCATCCGATATATTTGACTTTCACCTTTTTGCTGATGACTCCAATCTTTTCTACATGAATAAAAACTTGCATTCTCTAGAAACAATTATTAACAGTCAATTGCAACGAGTTAATAGCTGGCTCTGTGCAAACAAACTTCTACTGAATGTTGATAAATCAAAGTTCGTTGTTTTTCACCCAGTGCAAAAGAAAATCGTTTATGATATACGTCTGCAAATTGACAACAAATACATTAAACGTGAAACTGAAATGAAATATTTAGGAATAACTCTAGATAGTCATCTTAATTGGAAGTCCCATATATCATTTGTATCGAGTAAGATAAAACGTAGCATTGGCATAATATGCAAAGCCAGACATTATGTAAACTTAGACATCCTAGTCAATTTATATTATTGCTTAATCTATCCATATTTGATTTACGGTATTGCTGCATGGGGTCACACGTATCAATCAACAATCAATCCTCTCCTTATTCTTCAAAAGAAATCATTACGCCTAATGACTTTTAGCAACTTCGATGCTCATTCAAATCCTATTTTTCTAAAATTAAAAATCCTTAAGTTCCCAGATCTTGTTTTTATTTACACGGCTCTGTTCATGTATGACTATGACTCAAACAACTTGCCTAGTACCTTTGATTCGTATTTCTTGCAGGTTAACCAAAAACATCGGTACAGTACTAGATTAGCATCAAAAAACAGCTATTCTTTACCAAAAATTAAAACTAATTATGGAAAATTCAATATCAAATTTTGTGGTGCAAAAATTTGGAACTCAATAAGTGAGTCTACAAAAAAATTAAGTAGGACAAAATTTAAGGAAATGCTTAGCAACGATTTGCTCAAGACCTACGTCGATTAGTATTTCAATCGATGTTGGTCTAATGATATTCCTTATACTCTCGCTATCTTAAATACAAACTAATTCGCACTAGTTAAGTACTATCAACTTTGATTAATTATATAGTTTCATCAGAGGTTGATAGTATTTAAGCGGTGACTATCAACCTTATTATAAATATAATATATACAATCATTCTAATTAATATCAACTTGATCCATCTTATGTATTTTTCTATAGAAGTTCTATCTTGTATTTTGTATGTTTTCTTTTTTCTACATTTTCATCTTTTTGTCATAATAATCCATCTGACCATAATAACTGTAATAACCAAAATGTAAGCCACCTATCTCGGTTAGCCAGATATGGTTATTATAGGTGGCTTGTACCTAAATTTCCGTTTTATGTTATATTCATGTAAAATATTTATTCATGTAATTGTGGTACTAAATAAACATATTGTTGTTGTTGTTGTTATTGATTACTTATCGTAGTTCTCGCCGTTTACGTTTGTGTATAAGTTGGTACGAAGTGGAATAAACCGTAGTCAAAGTGATGAAGACTGCCGTGTGTTGCATTGGTTTACTTGGTCACATTTCAGGGCCGTAGCGAGGTCTAAATTATTGGGGGGGCTCTCGGGATTTCAAGTCACATTATAGTGAACGAAAGACAAAAGTAAATAGTTTTATGTGCTCATTTCATTTCATTCAGGATCCTGGAAATATTTTGGTGGCGTATAAGTGAAAGTCAAGAACTGAGGAGTGAGCATGACAATGCACTTGAGTTTATATTGTAAATGATAAAGCAATAAATGTCTGTGTTGCTTGTCATTCCCGTTTTAGATCTCCGTAAGCGATTTTAGGTATTTTCTAATATCATTAGTGAATCTCCAACGACTTCTCGCTTCTACTTCTAGCTTCAGCTGCCGAATTGCATAACGATTGCAGGCGTTGTTGTTGCTGTTCTTGTTGTTGCTGTTCTTGTTGTTGTTGTTAATGTTGTTACCAGAATCTGGTCAATAGTACATGAACTGGTTTCTGTTTGAATGTGTGTGTTGATCAAGAAGTTTTACTCCCCAGGACTGCGAAGTCTACTTAACTGGATCGGCAAGTAATAAAGTCGAATTGCTGGGCATGCATGTCTTGCCTTGCCTTGCCGTGCCTTGCCTTGCCTTGTTGTATTATCGCGTAATGGTATCCCATAGGGACTAAAAGTCACATCAATGAGTGAACATACCAAAACGTTCACTTGGTTATTATAAAAACGTTTCGACGAGCACGCCCGACGACCCTTTCATTAGGGAGTGCTCCCTTTGCCAAGGATACATCCTTTATCTTGCTGTATATAGCTGAAATTCCTATTAATTTATAGGATTTGGTGCGGGATTGACCAACTATCATCAGACGTGTTGTCATATATTCTTCAGCGTAAAATCAAGTGCATATCCTTTCTGTGTGCTATGAGGAGCCAGCGCGTGAGTCCACCAAACATTGTGAAGTCTGTAGGTGACAGGTGTTCTGCCAGATATCTCAACTTAGATGTCCAAGGTTAAACTGTGACATTTTAACGGAAATTGGGCCATACAAAGTAATATTCCTTTTTGTAGTGAATAGGTTCAGTGCTTTCAATCAACTATCAATTCAAATTCAAGTCTTTGAATCTCATTTTGTCCGGGGGGAGGGGGTACTCTCATATATGGACTATACGGGGATGATCCGCTGAACAGGGTTTGGTTTTTATAGTACATTACAAACAAATAAGCACATTACATTCTGCAATTATTATACTTTGTCATAAACAGGGTATGGTATTTTGAGTTTTTCTGTCATAAACAGGGTGACCGTTTTAGGATCCCAGCGGAACACTCCCACCCAAATACTGGTCAAGTAACTCCCCCGGGCATTTTGTACCCTTGAATAGGGGACAAACTTGCCCCATTGAGCTTTCAACCAGAAAGAATTCTTCATAAAACTTGCAATCAAGTTTGCAAAAAGAAGTTTGTCATTCTTCGTTGTTGTAAGCCTTGATTGGTACTTTAGGAAATTTGATGTCGTTTTTCTCGAGATATTCACTAGTAAATGATGTCTATGACGTCATCGTTCACGTCCCGACAATACATTTGATTTCAATCAACTTGATAGTTTTGAAAAGTTTCATCCTTGCTTACTTTGTGTTACAAATGTCTGGTCTATTCAAGGTTTGAAATAAGAGTTATAGCCGTTTAAAAGTTGCAGTTGGTAGGTCCGCTCTATAGCTGAAAAATTGCCGTCAGCCACCTTAATCTTTAGCTAATCTTTTATTAATTTTCGTTCACGAGGTGCTGTTATAATGCCTGTAAATTTTCTAATAACAGCTTTGAATAACCTATAGTTTATATAGCACTTTATAGCGTAAGAAGAAGAAGAAAGAAGACGAAGAAGAAGAATTGAAAAAGGAGAAGAAGAAGAAGAAAAAGAAGAAGAAGAAAAATAACCCGGAAATTCAACACTTGAATTAAAATATCTCACTTCAACGAAATTTCACTCAAAAATCAATTTAAACAGTCATATTATATTTTGACATATACTTGCTCAAAAGCCTGTCCATAGTTTTATGACAAAAGTTTCTTACTTAACAATATCTTTACTGGCATTACGTACAAAAAACGTTTTCATAAATGTAATAAAGAAAGAAATTCTCCAATTGAAGTTTGATTCATGTCAGCATGTGCAAACAGTGCCAAATGAGGAAGAGATGAAATGTTTGCTTTGGCTTGACAAGAGTGTTAACACACCCCCCAATTTAACTTCTGTATTGTTGTTTACAAAGCGTCGCCATAGTATAGCTATAAAAGCGAAACAGGCAAGCGATTCTTCATAAAGGCAGAGACCGCATATAGCCTAGTTTGTGACAAAAGAACTGAACCGATTCGACACCGTCTTCCAAGCGATGGCACCAACTCCAAAAGCTTTATTTTCTACTATTTTTATCTTATTCTGCTGCTGGCCAATCATTTTAAAAGGTACATTGTTATATTGTGTGAATTTCTTCTGCTTTTGCGATAAGATTCGAACTGAAGTGAACTAAGTTATTGAAGCGGGTTTTTTGAGAGGAAATTCTGCCAAAGTAATAGTAAAATCCAAACCCAAGTAAAGCGTATGATTTTTAATAATAATCTCTTTCAAATATTTACCTCGGAATTTTTACTTGAGGTCAAGATTTTACCAGGCGATTGCTATTTTACTTTATTTATCTTGGTCATTCGCCAGTGATTCTGACATAGAAGCCAAGGAAAATGAAAATGACCCGCAAAAAGGCTGAAGGATCAAACGAAAATTTCATTTGAAAATACATCAAAAACTTCTCTTTGTCGTAAACTTCGAGCTTTGAAAGCTATATTGAAATCTTGACCAAAAACGGCTTGAAAAATTTCAGTTTTTGGACGGCTTAAAATCAGTGACAGCCAGCCAGAGAAGAAGGCGAGCAGATGGTTCCACTGTTTGCATTGGTGAACGGCGAGCATTTTTAAGCAGTAATTGATTATCATATATTCCGGTGATATGGTCTGCCAAACGCAACAAAAATCATATACCTACATAAGGAAATATTTCTAAGGCCGATTGAACAGATTGAAGACCTAAAACTTAATGATGGCATTTTTGTATTGTATGATCGCTATAGTTACGTCTATTGTTTACCAATCGAAAAACGGCTCGAGAATTATTACACTTAAATTTTCAGTGTTTTGTTTTATTAGTTCTCATAAAGCTCTTCAAAGTCATATGTCGCCTTGCTATTACCCGCCTTATTGAGCAAAGAAATAATATAGCATTTAAGATAAGAGATATTAAAAGAGCTAGAGATTAAAACAATTATCGTTACTAAAAATTGTGGCAGTTTTGAGGTTTTATTTCCTTTGCATTTACTTATCGGTCATCTTTAGGGTGAAATAAGAAAGAGGGAAATCTAGACTGAGTTTCAAAATGAGGAATAGTCAATAGATATCTAGACCAATTTCATTTCTTAAAACAAACAAAATGACCTCAAATTGGTACTTCAAGAAGCCGAAGCAATGCTTACTGCTCAGCAATGTTGAGTCGTATACAGATTTTTTTTATTTTGTGCAGTTTAATGTAGTTTTCAGGTCGAAATATGGAAAGAGACGGAATTTTCAAAGTTGAATTAGATTAAAGAAACAAGTTAACACCTATTCTATTAGCTAGAAATTGATTTTCAATAGGTCTCAACATGTTCGTCATGTGTTAAAGGTCCGGACCCACGGTGCCACTTTTCCCGAAACATTTGCTAAAACATCGCGCGCAACACAATGTTACAGCGTGTGTCCACCAATTCCAATGTTTCGCGAAACGTTGCGCGCAACAGCCGCAGAAGTAGCATCGAGTTCTACTTCTGCAGCTGTCCAGAACTTTTGTTGCTCGAGATGTTTCAGTGGCGAACACACGGTGCAACCGTGTTGCGCGCGGCGTTTCAGCAAATGTTTCGGGAAAAGGTACACCGTGTGTCCGGGCCTTTAGTCTCATGATGTGTTACGCACCGCTAACCACCAACCTTGAGTTATGAATTAAGACGTGTAGCAACATAACACTAGTATTGCTAAATATGTTGTAAAAATAGAACTACTCTTGCAGTGAGCTAGTTTGAGTAGACCTCAAGTACAGAGAACGGTCCGAGTAGCGAAAGCCTACTTTTAAAGTGTCGCGCTGTCTTGTAGGGAAAACAAATTTTAGTTCTAATGGTTCTGTAAGTTCAGCAGTCAAGTGCACCAAGAAAGTCAAAAGATCGACAGTCAGAGTGTTCATGAGTCCTCTACTGCATAGAAGAATTCGCAATACCTCTCTCAAACGAAATACTATATTACAAATGGAGCTATAGTTACTGGTTGTTAAAGATCGACTGTCTAGAAGCATATGCTTCTTGGTTTTATGAATGACAATCTGTGACGCCGTTTTCGTGTCATAAATTCGACTATGGAGTATTTGTCATTAGTTCATGTAGTTCAATGTTGTCTCAGATCAAGGACACATCCTGAGAGCAAATAGAGCGAAAGTGACATTTAAAATGAAACTTAGGCTATCATTTTTAGCTATAATACCATCTGTTTTTCGCTTGGGCTTTCTGATTGGCTGAGCGCCTAGGTGAATAGACTAGGGATCCATAACACGCTAAGTAGTCATGTCATTCAAACGCGCTTTATGAGCTCATTATATTAGTCTTTCTTTCTTTTCCTTCCTTCTTTCCTTCCATCCATCCATCTATCCATCCTTCCTCCCTTCCTTCCTTAATTCTTCCTTTCCTTTCCTTTCCTTTCCTTTCCTTTCCTTTCCTTTCCTTTCCTTTCCTTTCCTTTCCTTTCCTTTCCTTTCCTTTCCTTTCCTTTCCTTTCCTTTCCTTTCCTTTCCTTTCCTTTCCTTTCCTTTCCTTTCCTTTCCTTTCTTTTCTTTTCTTTTCTTTTCTTTTCTGTCTTTCTCGCTTGCTTGCTTTCTCCCTCCCTCTGTCCCTCCCTCTCTCTCTCCCCCTCCCTTCCTTTCTTCCTTCCTTCCTTGGGTCCTTAAGTCTCTCTTTTTTTCATTTTCTTTTCTTTCATTTCATGGTATAAAAATATGAATATCATACGTGATGATATCTCCTCTTGTTTACCACATTTTAGCACGAGCCTTTAACTAATTTGGAAATAAAAATGCTCCCGGCAAACAATGTTGGGAAACGACTGCCAATATTGATGGCTTCATCATGTTGGATGGGTTGGAACACTGCTTTGAGCCAACAACAGGGGCGTAGCGAGGGGGTGGGGGGGGGGGGGGGGGGCGGGGGGCAATTGTCTTGAGATCAGGTTCCCGCCAAAATATGTTAATTTCCCTATGAAGAACGATTTGGAGCAAAGCATGTGGAAATTTGTCCAGCATTGAGAAACAAAAACATTGGAATATTGTGAATTAAGTTAAAAGTAAAGTATTAAAGTGATATCATTGACATCATTCTTAAGATTACGGCTCAAAATTTCTAACATTTCGTTTCATTTCATTTCATTTCATTCCATTCCATTTCATCGATCATTTTAATGTTAGATGTTGGGAGAGTTTGCGCAGGGCTTTAGTTATCTTTTTTATTTTTCACGTTTATTCTTTATCTCACTTTTGAGACTGCGTTTCCATGATAATTCCATCGGTATCTTTTCCAGGTCAGTCTGTGAACTCATCTATAAGTCCTAGTCCTACTGCAACAACTTTAGTGACTCCAGTGTCATCAACTGTTGCCTTCACAACAACACGCCCTGTTCCAGTTCCACCAACGACGGCTCCGACAACAACACCCCCTGTTCCAGTTCCACCAACGACGGCTCCGACTACTGCAGCGCCGACAAATGTTACAAGTAAGATGAGTCATGACTTTACGAAAGTAGTCAAGCTGACCCAGCTTCATTTGCCACATATACTTCCTTTTGCATTCCAACTGTTACTGTGCATAAAAAAAACAAGAACTGTCTATACCTTTTTTTGCAACATTTCGCGCAATAATATGGCTTTGGGGTGTATTAAGGTACAACTTTCCCTATAACAGTGTGCACAACGAGTTTAATAGCGGAGCCAAGCTCTTTACTGTGCATTTCATGTTTAGAAATTAATTTAGAAGCCTATGACATCTCCATTTGTTTGCCACGCGCGTACGATACGATTTTTTATCTGTATAATAATGTCCATATTCTGCTTCGAAATGTTTGTACCTAAACTGTGCGCAATAGTAACGAAGTGGATACCTGGTGCAGTTGTATTTAGTCCAGACCCAGGCCTCTTTTTACCCCGCTACGCTTTGGTAAAACAGAGTCCAGAAGAACTTGCATACGCATGCGTTACATGAACCAATCAGACACCGTGAAAGTTTGGTGTGACCTGGTTACAAAGCTATCGTTGAAATTTATCTGATTTAAATCAGCTGTATGGGGGATGGGGCTCATTTTGAAAACGAATTCATCGAAGCAGTTAAGTATGCCTTCACTTGTTCGAAGTACACGTTTTACCCAAATTGGAGCAAATCCAAGACCTGTGTGACTTGTCAAAAGGCCTTGTAACCAGTTCACACCGAAATTTTACGGTGTCTGATTGGTTCATGTAACGCATGCGCATGCAAGTTCTTCTGGACTCTGTTTTACCGAAGTGGAGCGGGGTAAAAAGAGGCCTGGGTCTGGACTAAGTTGTATTACGCCTATATAATATGCTACAAATCATGGATTATTGCACGTTAGAACTTTTTTGTGACTATTTTGAAATTGTGCAACCATAAATAATTTGTTCAATTCTATGTGTTTTGTACGTTGTTGCTATCTATGGTTTTCAAAGATGTCTTTACAATTAACCTTGATTAATAAACAACCTAACGGACTCATTAGATTCGTTCCATACGCCGAACCTGTCATGTACCTAATGCCTGAAACAAGTTTGGCAAAATAGCGACTTCCGAATGAATTCATCATTCGAAGTGAATGACAAGCACTCTCATGCTTGTCACCCTATGCCAACCATGCCATCTACACTTATTTCAAAAATTGTTGTCGCAAGTCAAGCTACAAGTGTCAAGCCAAGACCGAAATGAATGCTGGTTTTATGGTGGTAATGTATCAATAAGCTCTCTTGTATGTATTCAAATCACACTTGTTTCTATAGAAATAATTACAAAATATGGTCATTTTCACGTGCTTGTTACTATAAATTGCACTTTATTCCGTTGACAAGTGTGATTTGAATATACATTACCACCATAAAACCAGCATTCATTGCGGTCTTGGCTTGACGCATGTTGCTTGACTTCACTTGCGACAACGATTTTTGAAATAAGTGTAATCTATTTTGTGTTCAGTCAAAACGAAAAGATTCTAACATACCGTTATAATTCTTTTACTCCTAGAGCGCATATATGACATGGATTACACCTTATCCAAGTATCCCTGGAAATCTAGTTATGATCAAAATTCATGGCAATCATTTAATACTTTGTCGAAAATTTTCGAGGACCTGATAAGCAAGGTAAGTTCATCATTTTTCAATACGAATGTAACTGCGATCAGCATAATCCATAAACATTTCTGTATACGGGCAAGTTAATGACAATTGATTTGCCCCTGTAAACACTGTGCGGACAAATTTGATTTGGCAAGTTTCCACCGTTATGAGCCGGTGGCATGCTTTTTGGAAAGTTTGCCGGAGCAAAAAAAGTTTGAACAAGGATCTTTAAAAACTTTTTTTTAAAGCCGGAGCAAAAAAGCAGAACAAGGATCTTTAAAAACTTTGGCCATCGTGTTTTTTGTTCTATTTTCGTTTGTCCAGTTTCAGATCCAGAACTAATTATTAACAGTATCCATTCCAGAGCATGTGAATATGACTGGTGCAATATTTCCTCATTTGAGCTTCTTAGGCCTAGTTCAAACGTTGCATCTCTGTCACATGTGCCAAACTCAATGCAAATTAGTCAAATCTTTTGTTTCTTCTCATTATCATCTCATCTACATTGAATTCAGCACATGTGAGATGCGACGTTTGAACTAGGTCTTAGTTAACAACAAATGAAAATAAAATACAAAATAATTCAAATTCAAACGCTGGAGCAAAAAAGCCAACTTGGCCGAAAAGGTGCACTTATTACTGGTGTCTTCATGTTCTTTTTATTGTACTTCTTCAAATACATTTTACCATAAATATTTTTTCTGTACATTCGTATCACTTTAACTGGGTCTTAAATCATTTGATACGTTTCCGGTAACAATGCTGGATTTCTCTCTGTCCAGCTGAACAGTTCTGCCTCTGCCTCGATGGTTAGTTGGAAAGGTCTCATATTGCCCATCACTCTGTTAATCACTTTCAGTACATATTCACATTTCTGAGGGCCTGATCAAAGTGTAGTTCGATCTTTTCGTCTTCTGTCAACATTAAGCATTGTACGTTACTGTTCGGAAGACGACATCCACAACAGTATTTCATGTCAATTTCGCACAGGTGTTTGCATACTTCCACCGCATAGGTGGAAATGAACTGATTTTTTCATGAACTCTTGAATGACTTGAATGGATACATCTTTTTTAAAGTTTCTTTGAGTAAGTCTCTTAATTTCTTGTGGGAAGTTTCAAGGATTCGATTGCTACTGCTAAATTGTTCACGTATTATATACCCTGAGTGGGTTCAACCTTTCTAGAGATAGCCCCCAAAAACTACTGAAACTCCTATCGCTGGTCGAAAAATGGACGTGACTTGTTCGCCCGTACCAGTCTCAAAATATACGTCACTCCATGTGGTGGTACTGTACCTCGCTCCGCGGTCGTCTAAAAATACACCTATTCGCGCCCGGAGTCGTCCGTCCGCCTGGGCATAGGAGGGGAGGGGAGGTGGTTTGGTCAATCGTCCGGGTAGCCCGGGTAGCCAGTGTTCTCTGTACCTCATCGTACCTCAAAGCTAAAAATAGACGTGATGTCACGTACCCGCCGTACCACAATGTTGTGCCCTATACCACCGTACCCCTGTACCACCTGGCCCAGGATCGGCATTCTCCTACTACTCATGGTAAATACGTTTTTCTGCCCTGTAAATAATATTCATGATAAGGTCCTACTGCCTCGGAAGATGACATCCAATTAGATCGATAAATAGCCCTAGCATCTTAACAAAAGAAATAAAACAAACGGCAGTAAGAGCAATAAATTCCTCCTCCTCCTCGACCCTCCTACTCTTGCTCTTGCTCTTGCTCTTGCTCTTGCTCTTGCTCTTGCTCTTGCTCTTGCTCTTGCTCTTGCTCTTGCTCTTGCTCTTGCTCTTGCTCTTGCTCTTGCTCTTGCTCTTGCTCTTGCTCTTGCTCTTGCTCTTGCTCTTGCTCTTGCTCTTGCTCTTGCTCTTGCTCTTGCTCTTGCTCTTGCTCTTGCTCTTGCTCTTGCTCTTGCTCTTGCTCTTGCTCTTGCTCTTGCTCTTGCTCTTGCTCTTGCTCTCGCTCTCGCTCTTGCTCTTGCTCGTCCTCGTCCTCGTCCTCCTCGTCATTGACAGTGCGTGATAGTGCGCGAGCGCTAGAAGACTAGGACACTTAAATAAACAGTTATTTATTTATTTTTTATTTTTATTTTTAGTGTATAATGTAAGATATGTTGTAAACGGGCCGTACATTTTAAAGTCCTATGCCTTTTTTACCTACAGTTGAACTCGACTTTTCACCAAGGAAACTTTAAGGATTTAATAAAAATTGAAGAGAGCCGTAGCCCACCGACGACGAACGACACTGGCAAGGTCAGGTCTCATTTGAAACTCTCTTTTGCCGCTGCTCCCGCTGGTTCACAGGAACCCGAGGTGTTCCTACTCTCACAGAACGAAAAGGGAGAACTTGGAAATTTTGCATTTGAGAGGATAGTCGTCAATGAATCTATACCAGGTGAGGGCTAGATTAAGTACCCGATGTAATGTGATGTTTTCACAGTCGAAAAGTACCATTATTATATTACTTTACTGACATTACAATACAATACAACACACTACATTACTTCACATTACATTACATTACATTACATTACATTACATTACATTACAATACAATACATTACATTAAAAGTTACATTACATTACAATACAATACGTCATTACATCACATTACATTATATTATGTAGTGACATGCGCAATACAAGCATGCGCGTAGTGTGCGAGTGTGTTACATGCGAGTGTTAATGTAAAGTCATGTAAGACAGTCAAGACAGAACGAGTAAAGAACACACAAAGAACAGAATACAGCTGTTTACACATTACAATACATTGCATTACATTACATTACACTACATTACATTACACAACATTACATTACATTACAAAACATTACAATACATTGCATTACATTACACTACACTACATTACATTTATTTACATTACATTTCAAAACATCACATTACATTACAATACATTACACTACACTACACTACATTACATTACAATACATTGCATTGCGTTACACTACACTACATTACATTACATTACATTACAAAACATTACATTACATTAAATTACATTACAATACATTGCATTACATTACATTACATTACAAAACATTACAATACATTGCATTACATTACACTTACACTATTTATACATTGCATTACATTACTTTACATTACATTGCATTGCATTACATTACACTACACTACATTACATTTATTTACATTACATTACAAAACATTACATTACATTACATTACATTACAATACATTGCATTGCATTACGTTACACTACACTACATTACATTACATTACATTACAAAACATTACATTACATTACATTACATTACAATACATTACACTACACTACACTACATTACATTACAATACATTGCATTGCATTACGTTACACTACATTACATTACATTACATTACAAAACATTACATTACATTACATTACATTACACTACACTACACTACATTACATTACAAAACATTACATTACATTACATTACAATACATTACACTACACTACACTACACTACACTACACTACACTACATTACACTACATTACATTACATTACATTGCATTACACTACACTACACTACATTACATTACATTACATTACATTACATTACAAAACATTACATTACAATACATTACACTACACTACACTACACTACACTACACTACACTACACTACACTACACTGCACTGCACTGCACTGCACTGCATTACATTACATTGCATTACAATACATTACATTACAATACATTACATTACAATACATTACATATACTACATTACATTACCTTTTTATTTGAATTTGCATCTTTTTTATAATAGATATTTGCAATTTTGTTTCTTTTCTACTTTAAAGTATGTCTATAGTTTATGTCTCTAGTTGAATATTTTTTTGAATGCCTAGGTCCTAAAGTGAACATGAGGTTTTTGTGTGACCTAGCAATTGTATGTTAATTTTTAACTCGTGGATTGAAAATCCATGAGTTATTGTGAGGGGTCGAATATGCAAATCAGTCAGGTTACTACTTCGTGTATGACAACAACTATTCAATCTATCTATTGTCTAACTAGAATGGTGCCATACATAAAGTAGTAAGCTATTGTGTCACTCACTCACTCACTCACTCACTCACTTTCCTGTAAACTTCCGGTCTGTCAAACTTTACTTCCGGTCTATTCTTGATAATACGATACGGTGCTAACTTGCGTTAGAGTCGTTTTCGTATGAGTGGGAAACTTACCGTACCGTATCGTCACTGTACTAGTATCATAGTTTCTATAAAAACATTCGAAATTCCTGCTGTAACCGTATCGTATCGTAGGCCGTACGGTGTTCCCCCTCATACTCTATAATAATTTTCGGCGACCAGAGCTTTGAACGTAATGTAACTGTTTTAGATTTGTGTACAAGCAACAATTTTTAGGCACACGATCTAAGCTGGGTACATTACCTCGTGCTCTACATGTAAGTTACATGTACACGAGTCTGCACTCCGCGAAGATCGATTGTACGTGTCGGATGTTAGGCGAAATTGCCAATAGATTTGAATAAACAGTTTCTTATTCATTGCCACATTCTGTATTGAACTACTCTCAGTTCCCTCTGCAGCTTGGAATAATTTTCATCGGCATCTCCAAGTTGATCGAGCTGTTCGATATACTCGGATGTGAAAACAATGGACTTTGTAGTCGCTGTCTTCAAACAAAAAAAATCGTCGCAAGTCCAATATCAACGAGTCATCCAAGCATTTAGTGTTTGTACTCTATCAGCACGAGATTAAATGTTGAAATAAAAAGCAAACGAAATCATATTTCAGTACGAACTGACGCCTGCTGAAACTGGAGAAACTGCATGGCCGGTGGAATCACTACGGCCCGGCTGGCCGAAACGGCATCAAAAATGCGTATTTGAGTTTAAGTTTGGTGGCTATTATGAGTACTTTTATGGAGTAATTTATTTTATTCATAGCGACATTTGGTTCATAGAGAAACTTCTTTCATGATTTGTACATGTTCAATAGTTTTGCTAAGCGTACAGCCATAAATTTACGGCAATATGTATAAAAATATAACCTTCCCAAACGTTAAATTGCTCAGTGGCTCAAGTGGTTCGTTGCTGGCTGCGAGCCCAGAGGTACCCTGTTCGAATCACGGGCAGAACGGATTCTTTTTTTTTTCTTTTTTTTTCTTTTTCCTTTGCTTCATTATCTTTTTTTGTTCTTTCATACTCAAGTCAATTATTTTTCGCTAAAGAAACTACATTAGCTGATATTATTAATAATATTATCCAAATGACTCTTTCAAAATTCTTTACAGATGGGCCCAATCTTAATTTTAAGATTTGTGAGAGCAATGATTTATCATTTAACTAAAATCCACGAGTTACTTCGCCATTGGCGGGTTGATTTACGATGGTGTAAGCGGTATACCGATAAATATAAGGATTATAATTTGGTTATTATGTTTGGTAATAATTAAATCTATAATCATGTTAATATTTTATTTGTAGATTATATAGATTATATGAGTATTGCAAAATTATTCAGTATTGGAATTTTTTTGACAGGCGAAGTAAAGCTCGGGAACTGGGAAGGAGGGTTTACATGCGATATGTGTTGTGGTCAGCGGTATTCACAAAATCGCACATGCACTCCTTCACTTAAAGTTAATTGTGATGGCATCATTACTAACCGGACTATAGCATGTCAGTGGAAATGTTCTTTGCAATGTGGAATGGGTAAGTTAATTTAAATAAAACACATTTTCAATCCAAATGTGATTCCATGCAGCCATAAACAAACTAGAACGAGCTAGAGCAACGTAGTTTTCACTACCGACGCGTCCATAAGTGCAAGCACGAGAAAAAGAAAAAAATTGATCCCTGTTCTTGCGCTTATATTTATGCCTTAAGTTGCATCTTATTTCTAAAGCCACAAACTCGCATGGTCTTGTTGTTACTTGCATCAACTTGCGATCATTTTGAACGTGCACAAATTTCATCAAAAGTTATGCAAATCTGCACTTAACTTTAGTTTTTAGCAGATTTCGTCTGAGTGTGAAACGGACCGCTCCGTGCCGTGACCGTGTCAGTGCCGTGTTGTCTAGAGTGGATTTCGTATGACTTTGAAAAACTACGGCACGGTCACGGCTGATTTCTTTACAAATTTGTAAAGACATCAGCAGGCGGCGAGGTTCCGTACCGTGGCCGTGCCGTGCCGTGCCGTGACCGTGCTGTAGTTTTTCAAAGTCATACGAAATCCACTCCATAAAAAAATCGTGTTTCCTGCCGTAACCGTGCAGTGACCGTGCGGTGCCGTTTTCACAGTCATACGAATTCTGCTCTAAATGAAACATTCTGTGAAGAAACGCGTGCCGTCAGCGGTTGAAATGACAGTTATTATATAGTACATTTAAGGAAGTAGTCGACAGCAAGTTGAGTTAGATAGTTCCTATTAAGACTGCGGAATAGTATGGGGTACAAAGCTAAACATAAAAATTAAACGTTTGTGCGAGCAAATAGAGAGATAAAATGCTCGCATATGGCTTGTTATATGAGAAGGCTTAGTGAGCGAGTCCATTGGGAAAGAAGTCCTATTTTTGAGTCCTTTATTGAAGCGGCACAGTCTCTCGTCACAGCGTTGTCTCGTTAGGCAGAAGTTCTGGAAACTTTTCTGGAAAAAATTAGCCGAAATTCTCCATCAATCCACGACCCATGAATATCATGTTATTCTAATAACAGTTTCACGAAAATCACGCCAAATCTGGCTTACTTTCATGGATCATGTACTTAATTTGAGTGAAATTACGGATCACGCAAAACCCCTTCCAGCCGCTGTTCAAACAAAAAGAGCACTCACAAGTTATTTGTAGCTTGGGAATCGACTTGCGTTCTCGTTCTCTCATCCCGTCCTAAGCGTTCGGATATTATAATCATAAACATTTGCCTGTGTAAGTCTTGTGTAAGTGTTAGCCTGGTTCTGACATATACCCTTACGTATTGTTTAACATATACCCTTACGTATTGTTTAACACATACCCTTACGTATTGTTTAACATATACCCTTACGTATTGTTTAACATATACCCTTACGTATTGTTTAACATATACCCTTACGTATTGTTTAACATATACCCTTACGTATTGTGTAACATATACCCTTACGTATTGTTTAACATATACCCTTACGTATTGTTTAAAATATATCCTTACGTATTGTTTAACATATACCCTTACGTATTGTTTAAAATATATCCTTACGTATTGTTTTACATATACCCTTACGTGTTGTTTAACATATACCCTTACGTCTTGTTTAACATATATCCTTACGTTGTTTAACATATACCCTTACGTATTGTTTTACATATACCCTTACGTCTTGTTTAACATATACCCTTACGTATTGTTTAACATATATCCTTACGTATTGTTTAACATATACCCTTACGTCTTGTTTAACATATACCCTTACGTATTGTTTAACATATACCCTTACGTATTGTTTAACATATATCCTTACGTATTGTTTAACATATATCCTTACGTATTGTTTAAAATATATCCTTACGTATTGTTTAACATATACCCTTACGTATTGTTTAACATATCCTTAAGTATTGTTTAACATATATCCTTACGTATTGTTTAAAATATATCCTTACGTATTGTTTAACATATATACCCTTACGTATTGTTTAAAATATTGCCCTTACGCATTGTTTGAATGTTTAGTCCGAAAGTTCACCTTTGACTTCACATTAAAAAACACCTGGAAAGACGATTACAGTAAACCACAATCTGAAGAGTACAAAACATTGTATGACACGCTGTCTAGAGGAGACGAAAGTTTGATATCACAGGTAAGGCGTTTACTCTTCCACGAGCAATTGACCTTTCTCTGTACGCTAGCATGACTAGAGTGTTTCATTTCAAATGATAAGTTATCGTTATAAAATATTTGAGATATAACGCGCGCGCTGATTGGCTGGCTACCATGTTTATATCATAGGACAGAGACATGGCTCGCTCAAAAAACGTCGAAAATATTTTATAAAAGCAATATAAAACGATCGCTTATGTCTCTGTACTGTGATATAAACACTCTGGAAGATGTAGAGCACTCGAAAAGCAAGAGAAACACTCGGCTACGCCTCGTGTTCCTAAGCTCGCTTTTCTCTTGCTCTACATCTTCCATCGTGTTTATATCACAGTACAGAGACATGCGCGCGCGTTTTATATTCCTTTAATAAAATATTTGAGATATGACGCGCGCGCTGACTGGCTGGCTACCATGTTTATATCATAGGACAGAGACATGACTCGCACGAAAACGTCGAAAATATTCTATAAGAGCAATATAAAATTAACGATCGCTTATGTCTCTGTACTGTGATATAAACACGATGGAAGATGTAGAGCAAGAGAAAGCAAGCTTATAGGAACACGAGGCGTAGCCGAGTGTTTCTCTTGCTTTTCTAGTGTTCTACATCTTCAAGAGTGTAAATGAAATTCACTGTCGAATTCTTTATGTCAAAAATATTAATAAACAAAATAACGAGAAGTTTATTACGAAATTAGCCCAGAAAAATATCTTTGGATCAAAATTAATAAAATTGCAAATTTTCAACATCGCACTTATATACGAAAGTATGAATTTTTGAAAGTCAGCAAATTAATAAATGTATGTGACGAACGCATCCGATGCATTGTTAGCCTCGTTCTCATGTTTAGTATGTACATTTCCTTTCTGAAGTTCCTCATAAATATTCATATTTTCGTCAGTTTGATGTTGAAATTTTGCAATGTTTCTATTTTTGACTGACAAATTCGATTTTGAACTCCTTTTATCGAATAAATAACATATTTTATACAATAATGCCAGTGGGGATGTCAGTTAACCGAGACATGATGTTAAGAATGTGCTGCTGGATATACAGAGTAAAGGTCCGGATACACGGTGCAACTTTTCCCGAAACATTTGCTGAAACACAGCGCGCAACACGGTTGTACCGTGTGTCCACCACCGAAACATCTCGTGCAATGTTTCACGCAACAGTTCTGGATAGTTGCAGAAGTAGAACTCGATCCTACTTCTGCGGCTGTTGCGCGCAACGTTTCGCGAAACATTGGAATGGGTAGACACACGCTGCAACATTGTGTTGTGCGCGATGTTTCAGCAAATGTTTCAAGAAATGTTGCACCGTGTGTCCGGGCCTTAAGGTTTTCCCCTCGCTGTCTCAAACAGGATGTTTTCAGACAGTGTATCCATGTAATTTTCCCAAGATTTTGCTAATCTTTCATTGGTCAGAATGATCTTTGATAGGCTATCTGTCAACGATTAATCGTGTTCTATTTTAATTACATAAAACGGGTATGACGTTTTCAATTTTGAGTGTCATAAACAGGCTCAGAGGTTTTCAGACCTCTAGCAGTACATTCCTACCAAAATTTGGTCGAGCACTCTCCCCCTCGATATTTGAGCTCTACATTTAGAATTTACAACTACTACCTTTTTCCTCTCGGTTTTGCAGATCAAAAAGATATTTGCTGAGTCCAAATCGACCACGGCCTACAAAGAAATCAGCGACAAAATAAATATTAACAAAGATAATGACAAAGTTCGTGTATCGATGACAGTGACATTTGGAAAGCCTCCTTCCAATTCCGACGACCCTGAGGCCCTCTTTCGCTATAAAACAGAATCAGGAAAGCTTGGAAACTTTGATTTCGATGTTAAATCGATTAAAATCAAAGAAGAAACATATGGTAAGTGGTACTGTTCTTGCCATTTTCAAAAGTCAGTTGACTTAATTTGTTGATTTCTGCCAATAGCGCGAAAAGGGGCGGAGTGGGGGTGGGCGTGGGGTGGGGGTGGGGTGGGGGTGAACAAAGCTAGTGTGAACAAAGCTTAGCTTTCAACTCGATGATCAAAAGCAAGTTTTCCTATCAAGAAAAAACGAGTATTATGTTCTGTAAACATCATAAGGACCGTTTTAGATTCATGTTTTTGTTTCTATTCGGAAGATCTCTTCCACAAAATTGCCCATGACGATTTTGTCGCGCATTTGAAGGCTTGGGCCCAGTCCATACGGCGTATTTTTCACGTACTTAATTGCTGCCGTACATAATGGTAAAGCTGGATTACGGGAATATAATTTGGTTCGGCACTACAAAAGTACGCCGTATGAATCAGTTGCCGTTCCTTTGCCGTGGAACACCACCACAGGGCTGTCGTATTTTTGCCGTACTTAATTCTTAATTATGTACGGCAGCAATTAAGTACATGAAAAATACGCCCTATGGACTGGGCCTTAGAATGTTATGGAAAACGTCCGCGATAAAAAACCCCTGCAAGTTATATATATATATAGGTGATCGCGCGAATGTAGTAACTAGTAGTATAAATAGACACAAGTATGGGATTCTAAACTAACGCATCAAAATTCCAAGAAGAGCATCGCAATTGTGATGGGGTAAGGGAATTTTTTTTAAAGATTTATTATATACTTTGACAGGAGTGTTAACGTTTTACCAAGAAATGCGGTTCTCATTACCATTTTATACAGACGAAAGCACACCCGGGACCCGAGTGACATATTTTCTTCCGTATCTTTACTAGTGAAGATGTGGGTGACGTCATTTTCGTTTTTGCGATGCCGTTTCTAAATAAAATTTTCCAATAAAACACTCCTGTCTATATAATTAAAGAAAATTACACCGGCTGCCTGAAGATATGAAGTTTATCGTTTTGTGATAAAAAAATATTTCACAAAAAATTTCAAATATTTTTTTACCACTTGAAGATAAATCTTCGCGCCGCCATTTAATATCCCTATAAACTTTAGGCTACAACTTCTCTTCTTGGACCACCGAGAAAGATGGCTGTGATAAATGCTGTGGAGGTGAGGTATCTCAAACAAGAACGTGCACGTCAGTGGTTGGTTCGTGTAGCAATGCACAGCTTAAGAGGAAGATCAAGTGTAAACATGTTTGTAGCAAGGTCCAGTGTTCAGGTGGGTTAGAATGGTATGATGAGGATGGGGGTGATGATGATGATGATGACGATATTGATGATATAATGATAATGATACACCAGTTATTCAGTGTTGTTGCAAGTGGTGGAATTAAACAGATTGATTGAGTGATTGATTGATGGATGGATGGATGGATGGATGGATGGATGGTAAGGATGGGGATGATAGTGATGAATAGACCATTTCACGGATACCGTAGCTCAACCTCAGCCTCGTCACAGTGCAATATATTCTTTTGAAATATAGTACAGCCCGTGGAATTTTGATGTGCTTTCATTGTCCATTGATGTGTAAATTCCTTACATTACCGTGGAATGTACATAATATTCTAAAGAATAATTACACTGTGACGAGGCTGAGGTTGAGCTACGGTATCCGTTAAATGGTCTATTCTCTACTTTCACATTCCCCATAATGCCCTCTGTTTTTGGGGGGTAGTTATTGTAATTCAAATGTATTTGATTTTAATAACAACTGATTTGATTAGCATTACAATAACTACCCCCCAAAAACAGAGGGCATTATGGGGAATGTGAAAGTAGAGAATTGATGATATAATGATAATCCACCCGCCGCCCCCCCCCCCCCCCCCCCCCCCCCGCCCCCGGCAGCCGCCTGGTGCCTCCACATTGCTGCAACCTCTATAAAGGGCACAACTCATTAAGGGGGCACTTTTTCGTAGTTATAAAGTGTTATCTCCAAATCGTTTTAACCTTTTGTATGAGCAATGCAACATGTATCGCGCCAATTTAATCCTTAGAAGTTGCGATACAAAATTTGCGCTGCCTGTTACGACGCAAAATTATGAAGTCAAAACTACCGCTAAAATCTCAACAAAATTTCAAAAACAGCGAGAACCGTATCGATCTGCTATAAGAAAGACAAATGCCTATTGTAACTTGTGAACAAAATATCGAGACATGAGAAGCTAAACGCCATTGTTATCCTCAAGGAAACTTGGGGAGTAATTTTTATAGCCACGAGGTGAGCGTTGCGAGTTTGTATGACCTCGACTTCTACAAATTCTGTCGAATTGTTTCGTGAAATTTTCTAGAACAAGGTGTTAACATACCTGCTTACAAGTGTCGTTGCCTTTGCTGCACTAGGTATAATTCAGTAACGTAAGCGTTCAAAAATAGGTAACTACATCGAGTCGACGTTTGAGCTGCCCAGGTAAAACCCTCGTGGTTTGTTAATTTATTCAAAACAACACCTTACTATCTGTTGCCAAATTCCGCACGGGATCTAGACTTTTGGGAACAAAGACAGTAGTTCTCTGACTCCAATTACTTCTGAGTCTAAATCCCGTGTGGAATTTTGCAACAGATAGAGCGATAGCACTAAAACCGTGAAATAGAGTGATCGCACTTAGAGTGATCGCACTTAATCCGTGAAATTGTACTAGCTAAATAATGCAAAATAGCACTAATAAACAATGGAAAACAAAGGATTTTATATTTTTAGTACAAAGTAGATTTTGTACTTTTTCACGGGTAAAGTGCGATCACGCTAACCCGTGAAAAAGTACAAAATCTAAATTGTACTAAATAGTAAAAAATGCTTTGTTTTCCTTTGTTTAATAGTGCTATTTTGCATTATTTAGCTAGTACAATTTCACGGATTAAGTGTGATCACTCTAACTAAAAAGTACAGATAGTACTAATGAAACAATAGAAAACAAAGGGTTTTGCTACTATTTGTCTCTATTTAGTTACTAAGTTATTTCACGGTGTAAGTACTGTTATCGCTCTAGTAAGGTGTAAGAGGACAAAACGTTATCTGGGGCACTGTTTTCTGATCCCGCAGATGCCCGGCCCTACCCTTATGACTGGGGGGGGGGATCGATGTAGTGAGTGTTTAAGTTAAAGTAAGTTTAATAACTCAGCATGTTCTTTAATTTTCCTTGTACACAGGTGTAAACGTGATCGTGCCTGGTCTTTTTATGACATGTTCATTCCTTCTGATATCAACATTGATGTAAAAAGCTATACAAGTTCATAATGTATATATATGTAAATTGACCCTTATATATCACACTAGAATGACATAAGATATTTGATAGTATTTAATAGTGAACTTTTTTCGATACATTAAGATTGACATTAAACTAACGAAGAACTGATAGAGTGCTTTTCATAAACCCGTGAAACAAATTTTACTTATTACAGCCGTGTAATAGCCAGATTTAAACAATGGAAAACAAAAGAATTATAGTGTAATAGTACTAAATACGCTAAAATGTATTTCACGGGTTTATGAAAACTACTCTATGAATTTTTAAAACTAAACATCTTAATTTGCAAAGAAATGTATGTTAGTAACGCATCACATTCATTAGCCTCGTTATCATGCTGTACACACATTTCTTTGCAAGAATTCCACAAAAATTCTTAGTTTCAAAAATTCATATCTTCGACAGTTTAAAGGCAACTGTTTACGTAGCCTCCTCCGCAGGCAACCTTTTGGGCTTCCTGTGCGAAATTTTGAGAAGAAAAAAGACTGGGGACGAAAAGAGGGAGGGAAAAAAGAAGAAGGGGTTAACTGTCGCCTTTTCTCGCCTGGTGTCCAGGCCACTAAGTGTCTTTAACACAGGAGGCCCAGCGAAAAAGCGAACAGTTGCCTGCGGAGGAGGCTACTGTTTACGTACGAACCTTTACATTTTTACTATTATCGATGTGACAAATTTAATAGTAAACTTCTTTATTCGATACATAAAATATCTTACTGTCACGATAGCGTGATAAAGTCAATCGTCTTCAAGATGAACACGTATCTTGAAATGAACTTGTCGTGCATTCATTGAAATATGTATAGAACAATAATTCTTAGTTAGTCCAGCGAGCGACGTCTGTTCAGAATATGTAGGAATATGTTAATTTTGTACCATAAATTATGTTATGTTAAAGTGCTAGTCTTATGAAAATTGTACATGTAACATGTTAATTTTCTGTGTGTTATAGGCTTAAATAGACTATAAATGCCACTATCAAACAAATATTGGTTTCAAAAAACAAACCTCCGCGTCTACATTGTGCTCTGAAAATCGTCAAAATCTTGTCCGCCATTGTTAGATCGCGTTCTTGATGTGACGTCATACGCGCAATCGAGAACGAGGCTCTGGTGAAGTTCTTTACAAATATCAAGTGAAAAAGACGAAGAAACAAGTTTGTTTTAGAAAATTATTTCAAAAATCTTTAAGAAATGCATCAAATTGTAGTGGAAATACAAGGCCAAAGCAGCCAGGAAACTCTTAGCTTGACGCGTATGACGTCACTTTCTTTCTTATTAATGAGCTTACTGGAACGGAACCGTTGAATGGCGGACTCGAAAAACCGAATTTAACGACCTAAATAAGTCATCTTCGCAGTCTCGTATCAGAACAAGATTGGGGCAGTAAAAACTATACAACGTTCAGTTTTGTAGAATGTTATTTTTAGCGATTTTGTAATCTTCATCGGACTAGCACTAGATTACTAAATATACAGAGAGTAAGAATTCTTTAAGGCTGGGGCACATAGCGCGAGTTTGCAGCGATGTCGTGCGTAACTTTGCATGCAACTTTGTGCATAGTGTATTCACTCCTTGCGACGTCTCGTGCATGCGACAAGTTCAATAAATGGAAAACATCTTTATGACTTATTGCTGCTTATAAAATAACTATGATAAAACGTGCGATCTCATTGACGTACCAAAGAACGGCGTGGTACCAACTCTAAATCAGCACACAGCACAAGCCTTTCCCGGTCCCTTGTTCACTTTTTTTCAAGAAAAAATTGGACAACTCTCTTCAAAAATTCGATTTTGGGTTTGAGAATTTTCTAATTCAACGCAACAAGACGAGGAGAGAGCAAAACGAAGCAACAATAACGATCAAGAACCGCAACAATCCACTGGACTCACTGGCCGTTTCACTAAACTAAGCGACAAAGATCGTGACAAACCATTTTTGAATGTCCAGAAATAAAAGGTAATAATGTTGCACGCGACGTCACTTGGGTGGACACACGGACAGATTCCTCATTTTTTGTAAAATCATGGCAATAGTCGAGTCATGTTACGAGCCTTTAGGCAGACCGGTCAGTGAGCAACATCTGTCATGGGAGAGTGCGTTGGGAGCTTATAAATCGACGACTCTTAGACGATCTCTTTTGTTAATGACAAAGCCGAGGTCGTAAAACGTTGGTCTGGATCATTTTACGCGAAGGCGGTTATTTAAGCGTGCTTTCTGTGGTACAAAAACAAATAATTCCTGACTAAAACCACTGTGTAAATCAAAGCTCAAGTGTAAACACAGCCTTTTGTGGGACGATGCAACTTATCATTCAACATCCGGTTTTGGATGGCATGCATTTTGACCATTTCCATCTCACTCCTGTACTCTTCGTCAAAAAAGGTCGTCGATTACTAAGTTCCTTGCAAATAGTTAAAATGTCGAATTTTAATGTGTACGTTATCTAAAGGGATAGCATTTCCTTAGTTGGAGTTTTTTGAACAAATAAAACAATGTATTTGTGTACATATATATGTACCTACATCAAAAGAGGTCGTCCTTAGTTTTGTTGCATAATACATCACAGGCTCATAACATGGTATATTTTTGTCTTATTGATCCTGGGTTTTTACGGAAATTTTGATCCCTGAGCCCATATTTTTAGAAATGTTTGATCCCTGATCCTTGGTGCAAAAAAACTGAGCTGATCCCTGATCCTGACCCAATGTCCCTGATCCTCGATCCCACCCATTTGATCCCTGAGCCCTGGCCTCTGATCCCTGATCCTGGCCATAATTTGGGGCTTGATCCCTGATCCCATATACCATGTTACGAGCCTGACATCAATATGGCATTTCAAGAGCGAAGTGCATTATGGTCAATGTACAATTGGATAACAAGAGTCTCTAAGTCTAAGGTCAAACGTCGTACTTCAATGGTTTTAATGTGGAATTCAGGTCGACCCAAACAGTTTAGTTCGACAGGCCAGGTCAACGTCGTACTAATGAGTCGATCCTAAAGACAGTTTTGACGAATGTAAGGGAGTGTTCGCTCCTGTTTGCCTACGACGTCTGAATTTAGTTCAGCATAAAAAATAGGCAAAAGGCAAAGGCTAATGTTTTACTAAGAAATCGCGGGGAGTGGTTACCCAGATCTCCCGAGCCAGAGGCTCATGTATCAAGCGTTCGAACTGTGCCATCCTTGCCTCTGAAGGAGCTGAAGTGAAGTTCGACATTTGACCAGGCCCTTGAATAGGTTTGGGAACTCTGCCCGGGTATCACGGATTGGCATAACCTCCTCCACTTGCTCTTCTACTTTTTAATTAATTAATCCTAGGTCCACACATATACTGAGCAATTAATGTCTATGGTTGATTTTTGAGAACGCACACAGTTTCTTGGACTTCTTTATCGTGATATTTCAAAATTGCCCAGAATGGAAGGATAGTCTCCCTGGGCCTTTAACACTTTATCAGCTTTACGGTGAGTTGTTGCAAATGCAGGTAGGCACTAATAACAGATACAGATGCACCTGTATCTAATTTAAACTGAGTGGTGTGACTGTTGACTTCTACTTTTACTCTCCAGCATTCTGCACTACTTTGGACCTCACCCAAACAGGGAATCTCTTCTTGTTAGTATTCCGCTTATTATCTTGTTCTCAAATGGAAGGAACTTCCATGCCCAACAGATGCTCGTCGACCATCAAATTTTGTGTTCATACTAATGTTCATTAGCTGGTATCTCTTAGGGGTTAAAAATCGTCCGGCCACGCCCTTCTCAAAAGACCGGTATCTTTTAGGGGTATTTTGAAAATTTCCGACGAACATACCCGATCCTTTTACAATGGAGCCACCCCCTGGGGACTGTAGCCAACGGTCTGTTGACACGAACATGATATCCCCTCGTCAATAAACGCGGTTAGATTTTGTCCCTTATCCAAACAACCCTACCGCTCACTGGACTTTACGTGCCTGGCCAAAATCTTGTCAGCACCACGGTTAAGCAAACTCAGATTTATACGCTAAATGGTAAATACAAAGCGACTGAAGCTCTTCATGCTTTAAAGCGTGTTTAAACCGTTATTTTTCTTGACCGTTATATCCAGTCGCGATGATCGGAGAAGACTTGTAATTAGTAGACTCCAGGTGAGTATTTATAAATGATGTCTGTTTCAGTCAAAATACCGTATTCGTTCATCGATTTATTATTTTTTATTTCAGTTGAATTCCCAGCCTGAAGTCACCCAAATCTTTAGTAGCAAAATCGACTCTGTATTTATCTTTTCTCTTCTATCCAAATGACGATAAAACTGTATATATTTCCAGGTTTTCAAATGCCAGCTTGGATTTTTCAAGAGAAAATTGAGTCTGTTCAATACTGTGAATTTTTGGCAAATCTTAACAGTTTGCTGACGAGTTTAGCAAATGGCGGCTGAATCTGTCTTCGTACGAAAAAGCAGCTTTCAGCTCTTTTTCTTTGTAAAGATAAAGTCTGGGCTTCTTCACTTGACAACGTTACACTCCCAAATGGGAAAAACGCTTTACCTTGTGATTAAAATGAAAACTAGTAATTTTTTGACCCATAAATAACTGAAAACAAATAAACTTTCATTTGTTGTATAAGTCTCTCATGTTATTAGTCGCGAGAAAGCTAATTTTCACATATTTGTTTTTGGTCATTCCGGGTTTTAGCCCCGTGTATACATTTCCGGTTCCGGATTCCAAATCCGTTCCGGATTCCGAATCCGGGTTTTAGCCCAGTGTATACATTTCCGGTTTTACATTCGTGTCACGAACATGGCGGGTGACAACGTGGATGCTGCAGAGTTGAAAAAGATAGCTTGTCAAGCAATAGATCAGCATTCACAAGACCTACGTGAGCTGAACCAAAAAATATGGGAAAATCCAGAGTTGAACTTCGAAGAAACTAAAAGTCATGGATTCTTGACTGAGTTCTTTCAAAAGAACAACTTTCAAGTCACTCCAAGTTGGACTTTGGAAACGGCTTTCTCGGCCAAGTATGGTGGGAACCAAGGCCCTTGTGTGGGCATAATATGCGAGTACGATGCTCTTCCAGACGTTGGACATGCTTGTGGACATAATTTGATAGCAGAAGCTGGCGCTGGAGCTGCTTTGGGTGAGTTTTCTCACGAATCATGACTTAGAAATATAGCCATTAGCCCGGCCTGGCCAATCGATAAAAATCGATATCGGAAAACCAATCGATAAATCGATATCAATCGATAATTCAAATTAATTGATATCGATTGTATCTATCAATCGATAAAAATCGATATCACAGCTCTTTTGTTGTTAATTATATCGATTTTATCGATTTTTTTCTCGGTCTCAAGAAGACTTAATTATAAAGCGTTTTCCTAGTTCGGCGTACATTTTTCTTGATTTGAAGGTTTGCCTTATATAATTATTAAGCTTATGTATACTTAAAAACCGGGAAAAGTCGGTCTCTTTAGGTCTTAACTGGCTACTGCAAAGTTGTATTTAGTGTGTAGCATAAAAAACCTAATGGCAGAAAGATAATCAATTTACCCCGTTGAAGTCATTTTGGGTCGCTTCGGCCGACCCATTGCGTTGGAAAGCTGAGAAGGACCTGGGAACGAGGATGAGTTTGGTTCCACGGGGTGGCTGCATATAATATCTGCATATAGCTGTCAGAGTGAACAGTCAAACGCCAATTTCACGAGCGAGCTATGAATAATGAATATCGATGCTTTAATCGCATTTCTAAAGCAGTAGCTATTTCAAATGTTGTGAATACTTTATTATACAAAAAAACACATCAAGATTAAACATAGCCTGCATAGCTGGCGGTTTAAGGGGGATATAATTTGTACAAAAGTTGCAAATTATAATTCGGCCTTCTTGTGGCAATTAATGGGCTAATATTCCCTGTGAGGTTGATCACGTGATTCAAGTCACAAGACTTGATAGACTCATGATAGATAAGGCTGTGAGGAAGACCAAATATAGCCTTCTGTAAATATGAAGCTTTTGTTAGCAAATATGCAGTTAAATAATATAACATCTATATCCTTCAAAAGAAACATAATCTTACTTCTTTTTTTATACAGGTATTCAAGCAGCTCTTGATAAGACTGGCAACAACCTTGGTCAACTACATGTACTTGGAACTCCTGCTGAGGAAGGCGGTGGTGGAAAAGAGCTGATGATCCACAAGGGCTGCTTTAGTGATGTTGACTTTAGTATGATGGTCCATCCGTGTCCATATGATGGAGTCATGGTCAACTGCCTTGCTTTAAAACAATTTGTAGTAACATTCAAAGGCTTTGCTGCCCATGCAGCAGCTTTCCCGTGGGAGGGAGTTAATGCATTGGATGCAGCTGTCATGGCATACACCAGTATCAGTGTAATGAGACAGCAAATGAAGCCATCGTGGAGAGTTCATGGGATTATTTCAGAGGGTGGAGTCAAGCCCAATATTATACCAGACAAAACCAAGATGGAGTACTTTTTTAGGGCTCCTAACAAGGAAGATTTGAAAGTACTGGAAGCAAAGATTCTTGCATGCATTGAAGCTGCTGCTAAAGCAACAGGTGGTTATAACAATTTACTTAAGGGAGTAGTCATTATTTATGGGTAAAGGGCCTGACAAATAGGAGGGGGACAAAAATATTTTTGCCCACAAATTTTCAGTGTCAAGAAAGGTGTCAAGAAAGGGGGAAGAGTTAAAACAATTTGGGGTAAAATTTTCATTTACTAAGCTTTGCTATACTATTGATATACATACATATTCACAGCCATTATTAGTCTAGTTCCCATTCCCCTACGGTCCACTCCAACCAGCCACCCCACAAGGGAATGGGAGCTAGACTAATAAGGCTGCAAAGGAGACTATAAAAGTTTACTCAAGCTTTTTGGGGGAGGACAAAAAGTTTTAATTGTTGACTTCTCTCATTTGCCAGTCCCCCCCCCAAAAAAAAAACATCCATAAATAATGGCTACTCGGTAAACAAGAACAATGTTTTTTGTTAATATAAAAGGGGCCATGGATTGTGAGACATGTCAAGGCTACAAGACTCTCAGGTCCCCTGATTTACATGAAGGATAGATAGCACTATCTGTTGGATAAATCCTTATCCAGTTGACAAAATGTAGCTTAGTGTTAAACTGCCAGAGTTTTGCAACAATCTTTATAAAGTACCATGTATTTTTTCTTACAGGTTGCACATTTGATATAGAATGGAGGTTGCCATACTATAATATGAACATCAACCCAAAGCTAGCAGACATCTACAGGGCAAATGCTCAAGGTTTAGGAATTCAATTTCTCTCCAAAGAAGAGGAATCCAAATTGCCAATGGGATCAACTGACATGGGGAATGTATCGTACACTGTCCCAGCCATTCATCCTATGTTTGGTATTTGCACAACAGCACCTAACCACTCCCATGGGTTTACAGCTGCCGCAGGAACAGATGTGGCACATAAGAAGACACTAATTGCAGCCAAAGCCCTTGCAATGACGGCAATTGATGTCATGAGTGATCCTGATGCACTGCAATTAATTAAGAATCAGTTCAAGCAATCATTAGATAATTAAGAAAAGAATATTTTAATTGAGGGAAAAAAGATCCAGTAATAATGTAGCTTAACCTATAGATAGGACAACAACAAGAAGATATTTTGTTTTTTATGTTTCTGTTTCATCTAGAGTACATGATTATTTTACCATTGATTTCTATCAGCTTTGAGATTGATTGATCCATTATCAATATTCGTTAAAAAAGTTTGGGTATATTACACACACTCTAATTGGTTAAAAAATTGAATGTGATCACAATATACATAGATGATGTAAGACTCTTACAAACTGTGCTCTAATTAGTTGAAATGTTACAATGAATGTTATATAAAACAAATAGATTCCATTCTTTTCTGGGGTCTGTACTCCCGGGTCTGTACTCTAACATATAGATGCCCAGAAGACATCAAAATGTGTTGAGAACAACAGTACAGTCACATACTTTTGGTTCTCTCAACATTTGACGTCATCTGTGCATATGCATGGAAAAATGGAATCTATTTGTTGAAACATCATTAAAGACTAGTCACACGATGCATGGTAGATGATAGTTGATACATACATATATGCTGCCATTTACCAAGTACTGTTGTGAGTTATATTGTGAATTATAACAATAATGGCTATAATAATAATGGCTTTATTCAATAAAATCCACTAGGTGGCTCTTCTATTGAATCCTAATTACATCTACAATAAAATTACGATAAAAGGAAACCGTGCAAATAGAATAGAATGGAAATAGAAATAGATTTATACATATATATTGTAAACTATAATCTAGCCATTTCCGGCCAGCGGTATTTTTCCCGCCATTTTCGTAATGTATGAAAATTTATGTTGTTCTCGTTGCTGTTTTGTCATGTAAGACTTTCCAGAGATCTACCGTGAGGTAAGGTTATTTTTTGCTCTCGTTTTATTAGCCTTCCTTATTGTAACTGTGTAAACTGTTTTATAGAACCGCTTATCGCTTACAACTGCTGTAATACAGTCGCTTACAAGTGTTTGCGAAGAATAAACAACAGAACGAAGCGAGCGAGTGTCTCACCTGTCTCAGTCTTCCCGTTAATGGACGTTTACGGATATATCATGTAGTTGTTTTCTACATGAAAGTTCTCACGTCTCTAGGGATGTCCTCGTACGTATGCTCTGTACAACGAGTCAAGTCTAGATGAAGTTTTATACCTCGTGCTAATGTTATCTGATGAAGAGTCGAATACAGACGCCATCTTGGATGGCACAGGAAGCCCGCCCATGCTTCAAGGTCACACAGGGTTGTCACCAGCTGCTAGTCAAAGTTATGTCA
The DNA here is from genome assembly GCA_029948255.1 of Telmatactis stephensoni. NCBI lineage: Eukaryota > Metazoa > Cnidaria > Anthozoa > Actiniaria > Isophelliidae > Telmatactis > Telmatactis stephensoni. Next base: position 169,055 of record JALIZF010001599.1, on the reverse strand, counting down.
CAAGTCACACAGGGTTCCCGTCAATTGTTAGTCCAAGTTACGTTACAAGTCGTGCAGGGTTCCCATCCATTGCTAGTCAAAGTTATGCCACAAGTCACGCAGACCCCCCGTCAGTGGCTAGTCCAAGTTACATCACAAGTCACACAGGGTTCCCGTCAGTTGTTGGTCTAAGGTATGTTATAAGTCACACAGGGTTCTCACCAGCTGCTAGTCAAAGTTATGTCACAAGTCACACAGGGTTCCCGTCAATTGTTAGTCCAAGTTACGTTACAAGTCGTGCAGGGTTCCCATCCATTGCTAGTCAAAGTTATGTCACAAGTCACACAGGGTTCCCGTCAATTGTTAGTCCAAGTTACGTCACAAGTCGTGCAGGGTTCCCATCCATTGCTAGTCAAAGTTATGTTACAAGTCACACAGGGTTCCCAACAGCTACTAGTCAAAGTTATGTCATAAGTCACACAGGGTTCCCACCAGCTGCTAGTCAAAATTACGCCACAAATCATGCAGAGTTCCCATCAAACGTTAGTCAAAGTTATGTTACAAGTCATGCAGGGTTCCCGTCAACTGCCAGTCAAAGTTATGTCACAAGTCATGCAGGGTTCCCGTCAACTGCTAGTCAAAGCTATGTCACAAGCCACACAGGGTTCCCGTCAATTGTTAGTCAAAGTTATGTTACAAGTCATGCAGGGTTCCCATCAACTGCTAGTCAAAGTTATGTTACAAGTTACACAGAAATCCCGATAAGTTCTAGTCATGACCAAGGGTACACAGCGTTTCTAGGCAATGGAAGCCGATCACGCAACGTCAGGGATTATCCATTCACCCGCAGTCAAAGACCATTGCAGGATGTCACACAAGGACATTCAAGCGAACTAGCAGACCAAGATGGAGTCATTTCTGAAAGAATAGTCAGCCTAAAACGATCGTACAGTGCTTATAAAGGAAGTTTGACACGAGCGTACAACGAACTCGAGCGTGCAATGAGCTCATCAAACGTTTTAGCTGCAATGAACAAGAAAGATCACATAGAAGTTACCTTTATGAAATTTACCGACGCGTATGACAAGCTCATTATCATGGTACCTCCAGAGAGTCAAGAGCCCTTCGCAAGAGATCATTCACATGAAGTTGAAAGGCGAAACAAGTATCTAATCCATTACCAAGAGTGGATGACGTCATTGAACCATCCACCAGTTGATGATTTGCGTCCATCGTCACGTCCGTCACCTTCACAGCAATTCGACGAGATACCAGTATTTCTAAATACGCAGCATTCAGAACACTCAGCGGTTGATATGAACACTCAAGTGAACGCTTTTCCCCACACGGAAGGCATTAAAAATGACGGTATAAACCCACAAGAGGACGACCAGGTGTCCGTTGGAGAGTCAGCTTCTGCCCGGTCAAGTCGCGGATCTGCCAAAGCCAAACTTGAACTAGCTCAAGCCAAGTTACGAAGATTAGCCGAGATGAAAGAACTTGAGAGAAAATGGGAAGAGTTTAGACTTGCTGCAGAAATCGAAGATGCGCAAATCGAAATGAAAGCCTTGAAGGAAGAGCGATCGGAAAACGACGAAGAACGATCCACGAAGTCTCTTGGTCTCCCGAAGCAAGATCGGAAGGAATTTGTTGAGGAGTATGTAGAGTCTACTAAGGCGCATGTACATAGCGAAAAGGGACTGCAAGAGAGTACAAAGGAAAAGATCGACTGTCAAAGTACCTCCAAGTCGAATCAAGATCCTGATGTCCGCAAGGACTTCCCACCTATGACGCCTACATTAACGAAGGTCGACGTTACTCAACAAGAAGAAGTAATGAATTCTCCCCAAGTTCACAAATTACTCGAAAGGCAACAAGATACCATGGAACAAGTCGTCCGTAATCTCAGCATGCCCAAGAGAGAATATACATATTTTGACGGTGATCCAGTTCATTACCCTCTGTTTATCAAGAACTTTGAAGTAAATGTCGAAAATAAGGAGAAAAACGATGGAGATCGCCTAAACTACCTCATACAATATTGCACTGGTAAGGCCAAGGACGCTATCCAACACTGTTTGATGTTGGATCCCAAGGAAGGTTATGTCAAAGCGAAAGAAATACTATTGAAGAACTTTGGTCGGACCCACGTTGTAGCCAAAGCATTTTTGGACAAAGTAGTGAAGGGTCCACCAATCAAGATCAGCGACGGAGAAGGTCTTTCCCAGCTCTCGAGAGATATGGAGACCTGTATGCTGGGTTCAAGCCAACTGGGTCGAGGTGCAAGCCTTGACTCCCTCGACAATCTTGGAAAGGTCGTAGCTCGACTTCCCGTCCCCCTGAAAGCGAAATGGGCGGAGAAGGCGAGTCAGTTATACGAACAAGGACAGACGCCGCAGTTCAGTCACTTAGCCAAGTTCATCCAAGAAAGAGCAGCGGTAGCGAATACATTCTTTGGACAACTCATACAAGAAAGTAAAGACAAAGTGGCACCTAAGATAAAGCCCAAGTATCCAACAGCAGTCAGGGCTACAACTCTCGCTACAACAAGCACTAGTGCTCCAGCGCCAAAGAAAGAAGAAACCAAAAGTCAGAATCGAAAATGCAAACTATGTAACGCTGATCACTATATTGATCAATGTCATGAGTTTAAAGACAAGTCTGTAGATGAAAGAAACAAGGTTATTATGGAAAAACGCCTATGTCGTGTCTGCTTGAAGGGTGGACACCAAGCAAAGGACTGCAGAAGGTCTAAGGTATGTGGTGTTGACGGATGTAAAGGTAAACACCACCCCATGGTTCACTCAGCTATATTCAAAACAACGTCTGTTACGTCTTCAAATCAAGTAGAGTCTCCCGCTGCCACTCTTCCAAGTTCCTTGTTACCAGTTCACAACACAGAAGTAAGTGGCAATGTAGCACGCTCTAATGCCGTAAATGCCAAAGTACAGCAGATAAGTCTTAAAGTCGTTCCAGTTAAAGTCAGCGTCCCGGACAGTGATCGAGTCGTGGAAACCTACGCATTTCTCGATGACGGTTCAGATACCAGCATGTGTCTACATAGTCTTGCTAAAGAACTCAGAGCTCCATCCACTCCAGTGAACTTTGTCTTATCAACCATGTCAGGAAGTGAGCCAAGAAGTGGTTTGCAGCTGAATCTTGATGTCGTCGGTGTCTCTACTGAAAAGGGTGTGCGTTTGGATAGGGTGTGGACCACAGATTCCCTGCCTGTTTCGAAGAACACTCTAACTAATAAGGATCTCAAGAAGTGGCCACATTTGAGTGATGTTCATCTTGCTGAAGTTGCTGAGAAAGAAATAAAGATCCTGATTGGAAACGATGCACCTGAGGCATTGTGTCCTCTTGAAGTAAAACGGGGTGGAAAGGGACAGCCATACGCGGTGCGAACATTGCTGGGTTGGGCAATAGCAGGCCCTCTCGAAACAAGAAGGAGTGAAGAAGCTCAAGTTAACTATATTCATGTTGACCAAGTTCTTGGATGTGATGAAGCAGAAAGAGTCGCGTCGAGCGTCGAGTCCCAGTTAGAACGATTGTATAATTCAGAGTTTACAGAAAATTCTGCTTCTGTGATGGAATGCCTGTCTCTTGAAGATCGTCGAGCAAAACGAATGATGGAAGAGTCTATTAAAGTTGTTGAAGGACATTACCAAGTTAGCTTACCGTGGAAGTACGATATTGTAGACTTACCTGACAACAGAAGCATGGCTGAGAAGCGGATATATCTGCTCAAGAAACGCCTTCAGCGAGACCCAGAACTGTTAAAGAAGTACACAGAAACCATGGAGATGTACATTGCTAAAGGTCACGCGGCAAAGGTAACAGAAGAAGACCAGTCTTCAGAGGTCGAGAACAATCCCGTATGGTATCTGCCACACCACCCGGTCGTGCATCCTCAGAAACCTGGAAAGGTGAGAGTGGTTTTCGACTGTGCGGCGACGTACAATGGAAAGTCTCTCAATACCGAGCTGTTACAAGGTCCTGACAACACGAACTCTCTCGTTGGTGTGTTGGTGCGCTTCCGTCAGGAAAAGGTCGCGATAATGTCAGATGTAGAACAGATGTTCCATCAGGTGTACGTGGACCCCAAGGACAGGGACGCGTTACGTTTCTTGTGGTGGTCAGAGGGTGATATTACAAAGGATCCTGTTGAATATAAGATGCAAGTTCATCTGTTTGGTGCGACGTCGTCCCCTAGTGTTTGCTCTTACTCTCTACGCAAGGCTGCTGAAGATGGTCAAGACAACTACGATGAACTAACTGTAGAAACTGTCCGTAATAACTTTTACGTTGACGACTGTTTGAAGTCGGTCCCCACAATAGACGAAGGTCTTAAGCTAGTCAAAGAACTGACATCTCTTCTTGCCGAGAAAGGTTTTAAGCTCACAAAGTGGTTGTCCAATGAGAAGGAAGTAATGGACCAGATTCCAGTTGCTGAAAGAGCAAAGTCGGTGAACCTAGATCTAGAAGACCTCCCAGTAGAAAGAGCCCTCGGAGTAAAGTGGAACGTTAAAGAGGACACGTTAGGATTCCGTCAAGGCAAAGAAACCGTCGAGAGCAGAAGAGGTCTGTTATCATTTGTTGCATCAATCTATGATCCACTTGGTTTAGTTGCTCCTATCATGTTACCCGCTAAGATGATCCTACAAGAACTTTGCCGTATGAAACATAATTGGGACGATAGTCTCCCGGAAGACATTGCAAGAAGACTAAAGGACGTGAAGGACAACATCAGTTACTTAACAAGTGTCAAAGTGCCAAGATGTTACAAACCACCTGAGATGAAAGAGATCAAGAAAACGGAAATTCATCATTTCTCTGATGCGTCTACAGAAGGCTACGGTACTGCTTCCTACTTACGCTTTGTGGATGAAGAGGACAACATACATTGCTCCCTAATCCTTGGCAAGTCAAGAGTAGCCCCCCTCAAAACTGTGACAATACCAAGATTAGAGCTCACAGCAGCCACCGTTGCAGCGAAGGTAGATAAACAACTGAGTCAGGAGCTACAACTTCCCGTCCAACGCGTTTTATTCTGGACAGATTCGATGGTAGTGCTGAGGTACATTCTTAACCAGTCAAGACGATTCAACACGTTTGTTGCTAATCGACTTCAAGTTATTCATGATGCATCTTCACCAACTCAGTGGCGTTACGTCCCATCGGAGTCTAATCCAGCTGACCTAGCGTCTCGTGGTATAAAGAATGACTCATGTGAGCAATCGTTGCAGAAGTGGTTAAACGGTCCAGACTTTCTTTGGAAGTCAGAAGAGGAGTGGCCGTCTATTCCACAAGATGTTGATATTGAGGTGCAAGATGACGACAAAGAAGTCAAGAAACACCCCACTCAAGCTCATGTGCATGCTACATCCTCGAAGGCTACAACCGTACCCTCAAGTCTTACTAAACTGGTCACCAGATTTTCGTCTTGGTATCGTCTATGTAAAGCCATCGCCTGGTTAGTACGCTTCAAGAAGTATATCATTTTCCGATTCGGTAAAACGAAAGGTGTAGTCTCAAAGGAGTCCTTGACAGTGAAAGAAGTCAACGAAGCAGAAGATGATGTTGTAAAGCTGGTGCAACAAGAAGTATTTCAAGCCGAAGGACAGCAGAATGGAAAGCTAGAAGGAGGACGACTACAAAATCTGTGCCCCTTTCTTAAAGAAGGTCTTCTGCGTGTCGGAAGCCGTTTAGAAAGAGCGGAAATTGACGACAATGCGAAGTATCCCGCAATCCTGCCATCCCGCCATCACGTTACAGATCTCATCGTTCGTCATTATCACGTAATGAATGGCCACGTCGGTTCAAGTCAGACGTTAGCAGCAGTTCGCCAAAGATATTGGATTCTCAAAGGCCCATCCACAGTCAGACGTATCCTCAACTCGTGTTTACAATGCCGACGCCAAAATCAGCGACCACTCACTCAAGTTATGGCATCACTCCCAGCGGTACGCGTAAAGCAAGGCTCGCCACCATTTGCAGCAGTAGGAGTCGATTACTTTGGCCCCTTACTTACAAAGTACAGACGAAGCACCATAAAGCGCTATGGATGTGTTTTCACGTGCATGTCGACAAGAGCGGTCCACATAGAGGTCTCATCAGACTTATCTACAGATTCATTTATCCAAGCAGTTTACAGATTCGTAAGTCGTCGTGGTCCTCCCAAAGAGATGTACAGCGATAATGGTACGAACTTTAGAGGTGCGGAAGCTGAAGTGAAGGAGGCTCTGAGCAAGTGGAATCAAGACAGAATCAAGGAAAAGCTACGACAGCGTGGTATTGAATGGCACTTCAACGCTCCCGCCGCCAGCCACACTGGAGGGGTATGGGAAAGGATGATACGCTCCACAAGAAAGATTCTACGTGCTCTGGTAGGAAACAGACTGCTAGACGATGAAACCCTTACGACTACTCTTTGCGAAGTCGAGAAGATCCTTAACGATCGACCGTTAGTAAAGGCATCAGATGATCCTAACGATTTAGAAGCTCTGACCCCAAGTACCCTACTTCTCCTCAGACAGAACAGTAGTGTATCCCCACTTCTTGAACAGACAAGCTGTAATCTAAAGGAAAGACGAAAGGAAGCACAGAGGCTTGCGGACCAATTCTGGCAGCGATGGTTAGCTGAGTATCTACCAACCTTACATGAGAGGCAGAAGTGGTTACGTCCGCGAAGAAACTTGGTGGTTGGAGATCTTGTACTAGTATCAGACGATAACGCATCTCGAGGAAACTGGCCATTAGGTATCGTGGTTGAAACATTTCCAGATGACAAGGGGATTGTAAGACATGCACAAGTACGCACAGCCAAAGGAGTTTACAAGAGGAACATTCGAAAGCTTTGCTTGCTCGAAGCAGCGGATGGACACTAAATTATACATGAACACTGACGTTTATATTAGCTAGATTAAGTCTGTGTAAGCTAGTTTTAAAAGGCCTTAGCCAGGTTCGCCTTTCGGGGCCGGTGTAAACTATAATCTAGCCATTTCCGGCCAGCGGTATTTTTCCCGCCATTTTCGTAATGTATGAAAATTTATGTTGTTCTCGTTGCTGTTTTGTCATGTAAGACTTTCCAGAGATCTACCGTGAGGTAAGGTTATTTTTTGCTCTCGTTTTATTAGCCTTCCTTATTGTAACTGTGTAAACTGTTTTATAGAACCGCTTATCGCTTACAACTGCTGTAATACAGTCGCTTACAAGTGTTTGCGAAGAATAAACAACAGAACGAAGCGAGCGAGTGTCTCACCTGTCTCAGTCTTCCCGTTAATGGACGTTTACGGATATATCATGTAGTTGTTTTCTACATATATAATTATGACTTAGGAATTGTGTAACGCTTATGAAAATAGAAATAGTTTTATACATATATAGTAGTCGTTTCTAAGAGAAAGTGAAGTGCTGCGAGCTGATTAAGTACTGTATATTGTACGAAGCTTTAAAAAAACGTATTAATTCAGCGAAAAGTTTGTCCCAAAAAACTCGTCTACACCGAACAGCGGTCCTCCTTTGGAAAACGTCACAAAAGCGTTCGTGAGTTTGATGAATATTAGTGCGGTACATACAAAGATATGACGTGGGGTCAGCAATTGAACTGTCAAAACAAAAAATTTCCAGAGGCAAGCAATGCAAATCTCGCCCTCAATGTGTTAGCAATGATTAAAAAAATAATTGATTAATGTAATATTGATAACTGGCCCTAGCAGCTAAAAAAGTACTTGATAAATATCTTGTGTTACAGAGAATCTAACAAAGAATTGTTGTTTCAGTTCATGCGGCATAAATATATGTGGATTTAATTACTGAACTACTGAGAGTAGTCTGCGCAAAATTTGGATTCACCAGAAATTTTAGCGATATCATGTGGCTTTCTAAAGAGATTTTACCTCTCAGTCCATTTTTTGACAAGACAAACTGCTCAGCCAATTGCTTTCTTAGGTGAAAGGGAGTAAAGTTCTTTATCTTCTTAAGAGTGGCCAGGGTGTTGTAGCAGGTGGATGATAGAGATTTTATGTGGTCATTTCAGGTAAGGTTTTCGTTGATGTGCAAATCAAGCAATTTTGTAGTTTGAATGCGTTCCAACGGGTTTCCATCCACCGTTTGGCTAATTTGATATGAGGATATCAAAGAATGACATCCAGACAGCTGTTTCCAACTTAGGTTAGTTGGAATCACTGGACCATTCTGTAAGTCGGCTTAAGGAAGTATTCATCTCCGTTTCACAGTGTTGTAGGTCAGCGTACTTACAGTGCTTATAGATAGTAGTGTCATCGACGTATTGAAAACAAGTTGCTTGAGGACCAATGTTGTCTTATAGATCTGCCACATATAAGTTGAAAATCATCGGACCAAGTATGGGGCCTTGTGGCATACCAAAGTCTGTGGTAGTATTGGTTGACGTTTTGTCGTCTATTTGAAGAAACTGTGTTCTTTTTGTGAGGTAGCTAAGAACCCACTTCAGAACTGAAGGCCTTGGAGAAATTTAGGTTACTGATGCATCTTTGTGATGCAGACTGATCATGATTTAAAGCAGACGGCATCAAAAGCTCTCAAAAAATCAGCCAATACCATCAGGGTTGCTTCACGTTTTTTCATTGCACGAATTATGTCATCCTTAATACCTAGAAGGGAGGCGGTGGTGGAATGACCCTTTCGGAAACCTGTCACCTTGTCGTTAAGTATAGCATTCTGTTCCGTGAAATCCAACAACACTTTTTCGAAAACTTTTGAGAGCGCTGGTAGAATAGAGATTGGTCGCAGCTGATCGTTTGATATTGGGTTATTCACTCTGGGTATTGGTGATATCCTTGCGATTTTCCATGCCTTGGGAAAGTAGGAGTTCATGATACACTTGTTGATTAGGTTAGTGACAGGCACAGCTATGTATTCGCTTACCATCTTTACATACTTGATTGGTATCTGATCAGTTCCTGTCGATCAGTCAGTGCGGAGTGTTTTAATGTGAGCCACTTCTCTTGTCGACACTTGTCTAAGTTTGAAGACATTATGATTTTCATCCTTGTCAGGCAGGTTGTCTATCACATCAAGCAGGTCATCTGTTGACGTGGTTTGACAACCAGTGTTTGTTAAGCGCACTCCCTCTTGCAGCTTATCTCTTTGTTGTTTTAGCTTTTCAATAGTAGGCGTTTTCATCCATGGAGCGGGGGGTCGAGTAACACGGGTTCTGCTTAGAGGACAGTGTCGATCTAAGCAGTCCTTAAACAGTTGAAAAGTCGTCAATGAATGCCTCACTGTCAAATGTTCTGGAATCTCTAATCAATTTAAATCGCGGTTTAAAACGAGGGACTCTAACGTTGACGCACGCATATACTCCATGCATCATGATCGCTCACGACATAACATGGTACGATACCAGATGTCGTAACGCCGGTTTGATGGAGAATTTGTGACGATATGATCAATGAGTGTCCTTGAAGTTGGAATGATTCTCGTTGGATCTTTGATGATCTGGTGTAGATCAAACATATCCAGAAGCGATTGGTATTCTTTCGTGATGGAATGAGCTGGTAATGTTCCCGGTTATCAACAGTAAGCTATGCCATGCCAAGTTGAATGTATGTATCCAAGTAAGGACTCCATTCGTTCCAGCCAATCCTGGGTGTTAAGGATACGGGAAGAGCGGTATATTATACCAACAAGGATCTTACTGTCTCTTTCTTCCTGGTAACTCAAGCCACAGGTGCTCAAAATCGGGCTTTTAACTTTTTCAATATCATCTTTTTGCTTGGAATTTATTGTCTCGCGAATGTAAGCGCCGACACCATCGCCTCTGATACAAGCGCAGTTGTGGAAGATAGACGAGTATCCACACATTATGATCTGCTGTCATTAGCTTTTGATTTCTTGGAAACTTTTTGTGATATAACTTGAGGATAGTTTGACTCAGGGTTCTCATTTATAAGAGCCGGCAACTGGCTAAAAACTGGCTACTTAATGCTTGATATGTGTTAAACCAACCTGAATGAACAGTAAAAGCTGCCTCAATCATTCTTTTACATCCTAGCCATCTACTCTAACTATTTACAAGAACCATGTGACGCCTTGAATTGCATATACCAGTTCGGCCTAATATAATAGTGAACCATATATAGTAGATGATATTTAGGTAGGTGGATCAAAACTGATACTGTCATGTTGATATAAGCAACCTATATATTATTTTTTACATCTCAGTGAGTCTTTTCTCATTTTATTTACTGTGTGGAATTGTTTCTAGTGATTTCTTAAATAAATGCCTTATTTTTATTTTAAGTGTTTCAATTCCTTGTCCAAACAATGCAGACACAGGTATTACAGGCAAAACAAAGTCCTTGCATGTCTTCTGCATTCTTTCGAAGTTTTCAACATTGTCAATTTTATTTGCCACTATTGCAGCAGGTCTGTCAGAAAGACCTTCCTTGTATAACTCTAGTTCTTTCTGTAGTGAAAAGAACTGCCTTTGGGGATCCACTTGTGAGATATCAAGTACATAAAGAAGACAACGGCAACGTTCTATGTGTCGTAGGAAGGAGTGCCCTAAACCTTTGTTTTCATGGGCCCCTGAGATCAATCCAGGAATGTCTGCAACTGAAACAAAATTTAAAGAATTGGAATAATTGTCATTATTCGTTCTTTCACCTGCGCACCCCCCGCACCCCCCCGGGGGAGGACTCTATTGTAAAAGGATCGGGTATGCTCGTCGAAAATTTTCAAAAATAACCCTAAAAGATACCGGAAGTCTTTTTAAAAGGGCGTGGCCGGACGATTTTTTAGCCCCTAAGAGATAACAAGCTAATGAACATTATTATTATGAACACAAAATTGGATGGTCGACATGCTGTTGTTGGGTAAATTTCTTCCATTTTAGAACAAGATAATAAGCGATGCACTCTTTTGATACCTAAATGATACCAGGAAATGCTAAAACTCTAAGCTTCAATTTTAACACCCTAAAAGATACCAAATCGCTGATTTTTACCCCTAAGAGATACGATGAGCATACCCGATCCTTTCACAATGGAGAGTCCCCCCCACGGGCTGCGCCCTATTTTCTTGTATTTGAACCTCGTTTTCCTTTAAATGATAGTAGGGCCATGCAGTGTAAAATGCAGGACCATAAATACCCTGGAAACTCCATGTCTTACTCTTATATAATATTACCATTTTTGTGTCAGTGTGGTTGTTGGGACATTTCTACACTTGGGAGCATGGTCGAAAAGGATCACTCAAAAAAACACCCTAAACTATACCCAAATCAAAAAACAAATACACCAGAAGCGTATATAAACAGACAATCTTTACTTCTATCATAGTTTTGAGGGATATTTCTAAGTTTTTGGCAAATTTGGAGGAATAATAAATTTACATGTAGTAGCAAATGGCTGTTAAAAATCCACAGGAAACCCAACCACTACACTGACACAAAATGGTAAGCCTGTGGTCTAACTTAACACCATTATCCAAGATAATGATTTGTGAGTGCAACAAAGGCAGCACCTTCCTGCAGCACCTTATTTTAATTAGTCAAGTGAGTGTTGGGCAAGGGCTTGAACCTTGAATTCGAACTTGAAAGACCATGCAACGCTCAACCAAACCAACAATTTTGTGATAATATCTTAAAAGACTTTGTGAGCTTTGTTCAGTTCAAAACTGAAAGACCATAAAACCCATGAGATGATAGAGAGTCATCAGCATCATTCACATATTACCTGCTATCTGATGATAGTCATCATATTCAAGCATTCCTACATAGGGGTTTAAAGTTGTGAAGGGATAGGCAGCAACAGCAGGCTTGGCTTGTGAAATGGCTCTCAGTAAAGTGGATTTACCAGCATTAGGAAAACCAACCTAAACAGATTTATAGAAAGACAATAAGGTTAATCCAAATGGCACATCACAACCAGGAATGCCTAGCATATCTTGATCTCTGTTAGGAATACCAGAAATATTGTGCACGCTTCGTGATTTTTATTTTTATACATATTACTAAGACTTTGTCGTCTTGTTATAGTACTCTAGCAGTATTAAGAAAAGTTTGTTACATTGCTCCATTATTTATAAGAAATTAGTAATTAGTAGAATGTCTTATATTCTCTAAATTAGATTATTGTAGTGTTGTTTTAAGTCCTTTACCTGACTATCAGGTGAAACGTTTACAACGTCTTCAAAATGCATGTGCTTCTTTTGTCTTAGGAAAATTCAGTAATATTAATGAAGTATTAAGTTTAGGATGGTTACCCATTTTTGAAAGAAGAGAGTATAATCTACTAAAACTAGTTCATAAAGTATTGTACAACGAGGCTCTGCCAGACTATCTTAAGCTAGATTTACATAACGTTAGTGCTTATAACTTAAGATCTTCTTGTGCTCCCTTATTAATAGTTCCAGATCCTAAGAAGTCAGACACCTTTCAAGATATGGCTGCCAGATCATTTAATAAGCTTCCAGTCAAAATAAGAAATATTAACTTATATAATAAATTTGTCAAAGCAATAAGGGAAGTACTTTTTGCCAGAGCTAAAGCTCGTGTAGAATAATATTTATTTATTCTATTTTATCTGTTTTATATATATACTACTATGGGCGGGATTTGGGTTTATTTCCGGGTTTCAACAGCTACGATACATCCATAAGTACAATTAATTCATATTATATTTCGGGATGCATACACATATTTATATATATATATTTATTTATTTACTTAGTTACTTATTTATTTACTTATTTATTCATTTATTTATTTTAATTTGTAATTAGAAGGCGAAGAGCCACCTGTGGATGTACTTCTAATAAACCATTATTATTATTATTATTATTATTATTATTATTATTATTATTCATTTATTCGAACAAAAATTTTACACAAAATTTTGATGTGCTCCCTTGGTTAAATATCATGACTTGCATTGTAACAGGGCTCAGAAATAATGAAACAAACCTCACTTATTATGAATAACAAATGAATGAATGAATGAATGAATGAATGAATAAATAACTTTATGAATGAATTAAATAAGATAAAAATCTTGAATGAAAAAAATCCATACCAATCCTACATCAGCAATTGTCTTAAGCTCTAGTTCCACTACTTTCTCTTCTCCAAGTGTTCCTGTAGTGTACATCTCAGGTGCCTGATTGGTAGCTGACTTGAAATGTGCATTCCCCCACCCTCCCCTCCCACCCTGAGCAATAACAGTCTGTTGCCCCTCCCTGGACATGTCAGCTATGATCTGTTTGTATTCTGTTGCAATGGTACCAAGTGGGACCTTTTGAAACAAAGACAAATTCGTAGAACTAAAGGAGAATGCTACTATTTTCCAATTCCATAAACTCTTTATTGGGAGAGTTTGAGTTTGATTCTGGGGGCATTCAAGCAGCTGCTTCAGTATGAATATGAATATCTCCCATATGGCCTACTGTATGTGGCTTAATATCAATATCTAAGAAGGTTTAGTTATGAAGAGATTACAAAGGCAATACCTTCTCATTCATGACTGCCTAAAAAAACAGGCTACAATTTTAGTTGTACACAGGGACTGATTTTAACTGTACAATGGCCATGCTTTGTATCCATGGTTAAATTGTTGCATTACTATCCATACAGCAAGTTGGGATAGCTGTGTTAGGCAAAACAGGAATCCCAACTCTCCCTTTTGTCCAAGGGCAGCCTGAGGGTGGCAGGTGGAAGCAGGGGGGTATCCTATATATAGAAGAGTGGGGATGCTCATCAGAAACTTTGAAAATGACCCCTAAAAGGTACCTGAGTTTTATGCAGTTCGGTGTGGCAACACATGATTTCTCTCTTTTTTTTTTTCCTTGGCTTAATTAGCATCTTTTTTTTTTCCCTTGGCTTAATTAGCATGTATCTGCTAGAGACCTAACCAGTCTCATTTACACCTGAGGATAAATAAAGTTTATCTATCTATCTACCCCAAAAAGGTACCAACTCAAAGACAATAAATGTAATTTTTTAGCTTTAATGGTAAAGACAAAATGTTTGTATGAGGGCATTTTATTTACTGAAAACACCCTTAAAGGTACCAGCTTAGTCTCTTAGTCACTTGAGACACCCTAAGAGATATCAGATCACTGATTTTGACTCCTAAAAGGTACAATGAACATTCCCTGCCCAGAATATATCCAGGACCCCCCTCCCCCCCCCCCCCCAGGCCTTTTGTACATGCTTAGCATGGTAATTATAAAATGGTCAACCAAGATTTGAGGGGCTGCACTGCACAAACCTTAATGCATAAATCAGAGGCATTACGACCATGACAATCATTCTGTTTCCCAGATTCTCCGTTGTCAGCTTTATTATGCTTGCGAACATGTGCTAGTTCTCTTAGAGAGCTATCAGCTATCAATATAACGCTACCACCATGTCCACCATCACCACCATCTGGACCAGCTCGGGGCTGTCTTCTATGAATGTTATAATTAAACAAGGAATTATTAAGTCATTATAGGTATTAAACTCCTACATGCAGAATCACCTATTAAAATTCTTTGGAAAAAGGGCCAGTAGCTCTATCCATTGGATAATAAATTTATCTTTATCTAGTGGATTAAAATCTGTTGTAAAAAGGTATCATTTTATCTGGGCATGGATCACCTTATTTTATAAGAATTTATCCAATTATTGATACTATCCACCCTAGTGCTACTGCTACTTTTGTTTTGTGAGGATTATCCATTAGAGATACTACATATAATAAAATATATACTTTTTCCTTCTGAAGTGACAGTTGCCATCTCCACCATCGCCAGCCTTGACAACAATCTTCTTCCAGTCAATAAATTGTCTTTCCTAAAAACACAAAAACACAATATATGTCATAATGCTTGTGACTTAATAAATCTAAATAATACCATACCTTATGCCTTGTGCAGAAGTATCTAATCCACGTATAAGTCATTGATCTAATATAAACTTCCATTTTTATGATAATTTAATGATCTTTAATATGATCTCCCTTGGTATGCCTATAGCATGGTCACTCAGCTCCCATGGTGTTGTCTGCTGATCATCTTTGAGCCCACAAACATTTGAATTGTCTAACCTTAGATTACATAACAATTACAAATATTAGCTGTACATAACCCAAATACTTTGGTCGGTGGAGTGGGAAGGGGGCATTCAATAGAGGGATTTCATGGCAGCCATGTTTGTGGGCAAGTACAATAGAAAGTTTTAAATGAGAATAGATTTGATTTCCCTTGAGAGAAAAGCCCTATTATTTTGACCACAAACATGGCTGCCATGAAATCCCTCTATTGTAAATCTTTTAATTAATATTTAGGACAGAGAATGTGTTTCCTTAGCTAGCAGGGTAGAGGGGAGGCAAACCACCACCCCTGTGCAGTGTACGGCCATTAGAAAGCAATGAAACAAATATAAAGCTTATCAAAATTCAAATGATGTCTGATAATAACCTTGAATGATGAAGATGCGGCCCCATAGCGTGGTCACTGAGCAACGCCAGTCCGCTGATCGTTCAAGCGCCCGCGATGCATCGTTGTTTACAGACGGACAAGATGGCAGGAAAAATGGCTGCTCGCTCCACGTGGTAGCAGGCACCATAACAAGCTCTTAAGCTTCTCATATCCTTTATCCAGAACTCCTACTTGTTTTATAAATGGCCTCTTCATCAAGACCAAGAAGAAAAATTCACAGGCGTTCGCTGGTAAGTGTGATCGCGCGTTGCCACAGGTTTGAACTGTGTTCTCGAATACTTGGTTGATTTTGTTCTCTTGCATTTCTATCGATTATGGAGTTTGAACCTTTAAAACATAACCTAATCTTTTATTTATATTTGGTTGTAAAAACAGTTAGATTTTTGGCGAAGAAATGCTTTAATTAAGCGCAATAAATGGGACTTGCTCAACTCCACTTACAGTCTCATACGATTATATCTTCGATCATAACTTAATGATCTCTCCTATAGTCCTTTTATTGTTTACAAAGTAATGTTTCTTACTGTTATTCTACTTTTTGTGTTATTTATGAGTTAAGTTTGGTCGCTTTTATAACTTTTTTGGTGCTTTAATACAGCGATTTGTGTACTTGTCGAGCTGTGATAGCTGTCAGCTTCGGGCAAGCCAAGTTGTCACGATCGTCGGTTTAGCCTTCTTAGCAGTACCAGTTGATCTTATTGCCTTATATCTAATCTTTCTGAAAGTTATCCCTTTTAAATATCTTTTTGAACCTTAAGTGCTTGGGCATTGCTTATAATCTAAATCTTCGAATCACTGATCAAAGAAAAGTTTCATGTTAGAATATTTTTGTAAATTTCCTTCAGTTAGCGTTTTTGTACAAACTTTTCTTCCTCGTCTCTGGCAACCAACTCAGCCGTCTATTACATTCTATGCGATCGATGTTTTAGCACAGTGTTTGAATAAAATTAATATATGATAAGATACAAATGTGTGTTTCTTTTGGCATACAAAAATTTGGGCGAAATCGACGGAATTAAGCACACATATCGAATAAATGAATGTAACATCTAGGCTTTTGGAACATCACGCAATGTTTTTTGTGTAAAGACCGTGAAGATTTACATAAATGGGCAATAAAGCCAGGTGGTAATTTTAACGCCTTGTTTTAAGGAAACACTTTCCCTGAAAGTCAATTTTAATACATACAATGCTTATCTTTAAAGTTTGTTTGTTTAATGGAGATGGGCTTGAAATAGAACATAAAATAGAAAGATGTTTTGATATTATTTTCCTTTGATATATATTGAATGGTAAAATAACAAATATTTGATATTGAAAGATCTGTTTGCTAGCTAAGTAAATCAAGGTTAATTGCATCAACATTAAACATTTTTAAAACTCCAGTTTTACAATTTTTTTAAATAGATTGCATACTCACTTTATACTTTGATATTATACGTAGGGCTTCAGCTTTAGGTTTGAACCCATTGCTATTAGTTGTTTAGTCTTGTGTGTCTTACTTCATTTTTATCCTCTGTTGTACTCTTTTATGAATTTTTGTTTTGTATAAATGATGTTGCAGATCACTAACAACTAAATATTTTCTATTTATTTGTAATACACTTAAGTACATACCTCAGTACGTAAATGCATCTGATATTGTCTGATAAAAAATGCATACTTATTGACAATGGTGTTTTGCTGAGTAATAAAATTGTCAAAGGTGAAACTCCATGCAAAGCATTCTATACCAAGTTAAAAGCAGCTTCAGTCCTTAGTTTCAAGAAGCACTGGAAATACTGAAATGGAAGCATGCAACATACACTAACTAATATTGTTATATATTTCTCACATATATATATGATACTATCTCAAAATAGTGCTGTAGGGTTAAACAAAAGTAATCATATCTTGATCGTATAATCCAATCTGTATATCATGCATATTGAGCACTTTGCATTATCTGGGATTGTTGATCCATTTATTCATATAAGACTATTTAGAAGTGTATTACTGAGCTGAGTTTTGTTTGTTAATAAGCCGACAGTACTACTATAAAGTATATATGTGTGTAGTACAGTTTTCTCTGACAGTGGTTAACTATAAAAAGCCTGTGCCACTTTCAGTAAATGTTCTATATATTTGGGTAAGACATTGATCATTGTCCGTATTGCTCTGATCCTTTCTGATATCCAAAAGGAAAAGGGCAGTGGTCCCTTATACATATATGGGACCTCCCTTCACTGATGTCAATCAGTCAGCTTAATGGCTCACAATGCCACTTAGATTTATACTGAGCCGAAGGGTGTGGGGCAGTCACTATTATTGAAAGAAAAACTTGAGGTGTTTATACTGTAACACCTTGTGGCATTAGTTTATGCTCTGGTTCACTATGAGCATGCTCAAAGTTTTTGAGCTGTGTGAATAACCAATATCCCACATGGCTGGGTGACATATGTCACTATATTCACAAAACTTAATTGTTAGACATTTCTTTTCTTTCTTTTCTAAGGATTATCATGAAGGTTTGTTACATGAAGAAGAGTTGGCCATAAGGCGAGCTCTTCAAGCATCCTTATCATCATCCTCCAAAACAAAATCAGAGGATATTGCCACAAGCAGTAAAGACAAGGACAGTAACTCAACTTCGCGAGAGCAGAATGTCATTAACTATAAAAAAGAATCGCCACATAATAACAACCATGTACTTGAACAAAAAGAAAAGAAAGCCAAGAAAAAGAGATTAAAAGAGAGAAAAGAAAGTGATAATAGTGTGGATGATAAAGCGGTTAATACCAGGGTAATGAAGAAACTCAAACTTCAGAAAGGAGATTCCGTTGCACCAAGATCACGAAGTTCTTCTTTAAATTCCTCTTCAACAACTGATAGTTTAAACAGTTCAAGTTCAAATTCAAAAGTCTCAACAAAGACTGTGAGTTCAGCTGCTTCTCAAACTCAGATTAAAAGTAGCAAGTTACAAAATGCAAAATCGCCCAAAAAAGACAAACTTGCAGTGAAAATACGAAAGACTCTACTCAAGAAAAAGTTGAAGGAACAAGCCAAGATTGGCAGTGATTGTGAAAGTACGTTATCAGGATCAACAGCAAGTGAGGTCATCACTTTAAAGAAAACAAGAAGATCAAGAAAAAGGTGGGAATACCTAGCATTTAAGTTTTTAGACCTTTAAGAAACAAAAAAGTTAACTTTATTCCTAAGAGAGCTAATTGCAACATATAGCAAACTCGAAGAAGAATATTTTGGAGTTGAGAAAGTTATAGGTTTACAATATGCAGAAGCTGACACATCAATGATACACAATATTGTACAATGTACTAAACAATGAAAATAATTAATTGTAAGTTTATATTTGATAAAATACAGTGTACTAATGTTTTGTCACGTTGCTGTACATACATATATATGTACACTGTACAATTTACATAATATGAATGCATTTTTCAACTAATCATTCTCTGTTGTTGTAGGAAAAGTAATACAGCCTTTGTCCAAAAAAAGTTTGCATCAGTCAATCCATCTCCTTCTAAGAAGTAAGAAAAACTTATAACAGTCAAAAATTGAAAACACATTTAAACATGTTTTATAACATAGTTTCATTATAGCGCGTGCTCTGATTGGCTAGAAACCTATGAACTATTTGCCCATGGGCTGCACCGCACGCGCACTATCGTCGTCATCGTCCTTTTCAAATCGTTCGTTTTCAAGATGGCTACACATATAACGCGCACTCCCATTGGCTGAAAAACCTATGAACTATTTCCCCATGGGCACGGCTTCGTTTTCAAGGCTCTAGGCTCTGTTATAAATCAATTAGACAACAGAAAGCCGCTTGCCCATAGCGTTATAGACGCACTTGAGAAAATATAAAGAACTCTTAACAAACTAGAGTCGCACTCGGCTACGCCTCGTGCCACTCTTACGTTTGTTAATCGTTCTTTATATTTTCTCTTGTGCGTCTATAATGCCATGGGCGCGCGGCTTTCTGTTGTCTAATTGATAAGTATACATATATGCATGTAAGAGTATGTTTTAATGTCATGTGTTCATGTTTATGATGGCAATAACAGTGATTTTTGAAATTATGCAAATTATAACTCTGATCTGACATTCAGACAGTCCATTGGAGTTTGGTCATTTGCTTTTGTTAATCAAAGTTAAATTAGAAATATGAAGAACATACATACTACTACTAAAATACAAAAACGATAGCAAATATAAATCACAAATGACCAAATATGATCTTTAGGCTAAAGATCATATTTGGTCATTTGGTAGGTTTTTGGATATCTCTATTATTAAATTTTTGGTTTTGTTGTTTTGGTGGGTGGAAGTAAATGACCAAATGCCAACAGACTTTCTGAAGGTCAGACAGTTCACATTATTTCAAAAATCACTGTAAACATAATTAGCACTCACTAAGCTTATGTGATTTTTTATCTGATTTTTCAGAAACAATTCCACAGTAGAGATAGATACCTCAAAACCACTAGCCAAAGCAGAAGATTTTATTGATTTTCTTTGCCTACGAGGTAATGTGTATATTTATAGTTGTGCAAGTGTTGTAAAATAAAGCAATATGATCATGCATGCTTAATTTGTACCTGTATTTACAAACTTGATCTCAATGCTATTATGTACACTGACATTTGAAATCAAGGTGGTGTACAAAACTTAGCTAGGCCTTATTTAAGGTAATGGGCTCACATGAGTTTTTATCAATGAATTTTTCTATAAATCATCATATAGATTGTTTTTGAGTTGAGAATATCAAATCAATAAAGAAAATGGGGGGTCACAGTGCTAGTTTCAGTGCTATCAATGATAGCTTGAAAAGGGCAAAATCTCATCTTTTCAAATGAAGACAACAGATTTCAGAGTTTGACCTCTATCGTACGGTAAGTGTTTGCAAATTTGCAAACTGAAGGCTTTCAGACATGCTCAAGTGGACAAAGTATCATGAAAAGTAATAATTGCCTTCACTTGTTTGTAGGTATAAAGCTAAGTATTCACATTTGAAAGATGAAAATCAGTTAATGTACTTACAGTACTCATGAATTGGATATTCATTTTGAGGATTTCTCTTGATTTTCTCAAAAGTCCTATCGATGAATTTTGTTTACTTTTTTGACATGTTTTAGTTTTGATAAAAATACGCTGAAAAAGCAAAAAATTAGGATAGGTCACGGTGGTAGATGTTCAGTTATATGGCTTTAAATACTGTTACATGGTGTCTGCCTTACTGAAATGTTTTAGAACACAGGAAGCCCAATCGAATTCGATATCTGCACACGCATGCAAAACATGTGCAAATGTTATGTACACAAATGTGCAAGCGCATTACTTAATTAATTATTATTTACATGAAGTTCTTTTTTTATTTTTTGATTCTGCATATGTGGCACCTCCTTTCTGCAACTTAATTAAATGCCATGAAACAAAAAATTGTTGTAAGTTGTAGAAAAAGTTGAATGAGCTCCAACTTTTTGTAATGTTGCAAAGCAAGTTACAGCATGTAATATCTGTCCATCAACCTGCAATACAATCAGTCTCAATTAAATGTCCAATCAAAATGCAACTCCACCACATTTTAACAAATCCAATCTGGCATATCTGTTTTTATCAGAGACCATTATAGAGTTGTGTTGCAACTTGAAAGAGAGTTGGATCAGCATCTCACCAGCCACTTGCAATACTCTGCATTCATCACCATTAATTGCTCTGCAAGTTACAAGTTGCCTTGTGTAACAAGGCCTTGTATCTTATTTCTTGTTCCACTTGGCTTTCCTGTTGTTTTTATACCAGTATGAATTTCTTATATGGTTTTCCACTTCAGAAATGTGCCTTGATTGCTAAATGCAAAACCACATAATTCAAATAGCAGATGATCAACAGGGACCTAAAGCACAACAAGAAAGAAGACTCAGTCTGGTGTACTTATCAATGAAATGTACTGTATCATTGAAACATGTGTTGTGTCTAATAATTCTTCAATCTTTAGGTCATCCTTCAATGCCAAAAGATCTGGATATCTTCAACCATCCTCATCAATCTACAGTATGTGAAGAAGACTTCCCCTCCAGTCCTCCATCTTCCTTGTTATCAGAGCTACCCTCATCTCCATCCCCATCACTTCCACAACAGTACTCTGTTGAGTCGCCATCCTGTGACACGCCCACTTTAGATACACCAGCAGCATTTGAGGATGGACTGCATGCTATGCGTATGTATGCTGGTATCGAGAATAGGCGTAAAGAGGTAGGGGATGGTGGAAATAAAGGAGAAATCACAATTGCTGACCTTGAGAGTGAAGAGGTTAGTTTTAAATTTATAAAGAAAGAATGCCCTTTTCATCAAGAACAACATATTGAAACCAAAACAATGCTTACCTCGCTATAACAAACCATTTCTTTTTGCTGATCAAAGTTGTATGTTAGTGGAAATTAGATTGTATATTTACAGTGAACCTAACTGTGTCTTTGTTTCTTCTTTAGGAACCACACAAGAACACTGTGTCTGTCACCCCACCCCTATCATTTAGGATATCACCGCGTCCAGCACCTCCATTGTCCAAAGGAACTACCACTTCTAGTGGATCAAAAATAATTCCTTCTCCTGCACCTCGAATGACAATGTCACCATCAACAAGCCAACAAGATACTCATGACCAGGCAAGACTACAGTACCCCACCCCTGAAACTCCATCATTTGGTCCACCACCTTTGATGTTACCTCAGGGAAGATTGTCAGGGTCAGGGGGTTGCTGTTCACCTCCTCCACTGTTATATATTCCTGCTGCTGCTCAGAGGGTTACTCATTTGCATGGACCACCCAAGCTTGAGAGGGTTCGTACTGTCCCCTCAGACACTGTAGTAAAGGACAGTCCTCCTATTTTGACTCGTCACAGTCAACACACTGTTGGATACGAGAAAGGAAAAGATGAGATTAAAATAACAAATAAAAGTCCAGAAAACAGAAGTGAGGCAAAAAGGAACCCTGCTGTAAATACACTATCAGGGGAACTAAAACTAATCCCTGAGGTACACCCTCATTCTGCAAGGCCATCATCAGTGGGTTGCTCATCAAATGTAATAAATAAGTGTTTTGGATCAACAGCAGAAGACTCAAGTGTTTTGAAATATGATTCTAGAGCTTCTAATTTGTATACTCGAAACACTCGAAGCTGCCCTCTGCATTGTGCTAGTGATATTCGCAGGTTAGAGGAAGCTAGAGATGATCTGAATGCCAGTTCCAATTATTCATCATCTGATAAGTCTAGAGTCCTGTTGGCAAGGCCTTCAAGTCAAGGGGCAAACACTGGCATTCTTTCAACACAAGTTGGACACAATTCCAGAGATCATCGCTCATGTTCACTGGAAAGATCACCACAAAAAAGGACTTCATCTTTGGATATTAGTGTGGTAGATTCTCCTGACTCGACTATTAGTTTGGGTGCTACCTCCCTGCTTGAAAACCTGCAGCGAGCACATGACAGTCATAGCTTATCATCAGCATCTGGATCTAATCACAACCCTGCATCATTTATAGGTCATTATAGATTGAGTCCATCAGCAAAGAAGCTGCATTCCTTTGCAAACACTGAAAGACTAGGAATGCAGAAGTCTAGTTCTCCTTTATTAACTCCTGATACCAGTGACGAACCCTCAAGCCCAATGAACTGCAACTCTTATCAGTCTCTTATTAGAGATCGCCCTACATATTCTCCTCCTTCTGGATCAGATTCCTTCCAAGCCCGGCAAACAACCATCACACTTCCATTGAACAAAGATAAGCAAGAAGGCCTTACTCCTCCATGGTCACACCTGCAGGCTTCTTACGCATCGGACACCTCTCCTCCAAGGCCTTATACCCTCTCTGTTGATAGACCATTAGTTCGTCATCCAATTGGTTCACCCAATCAGCAGTGCATTGTTCCTCGCACAATCCCTATTCTACCATCAAATCAAGTTCCAATGATGCTCTCTAACAAACATGTCACTATGTCCTTTAATGGGGAGTTTTTACGTTCTGAGCATAAACTTCCAAGTGCTTTCGAAGGCTGCAACAACAAGGACAAAATTGTCAGTGGGAATTGCAGTAGCTTAGGGAACAATAGTAACTTAGTGGGTGGTTCGAATTTGAGCAAATCTCACCAAACTGCTTTGAACAGTGATTCATTCAAGGAACCATTACATACACAATCTTTATTGACACATGTTCCTGATGAATCCAAGAAGAACAGTTCTCGGCTGGAAGCAGCGAGGGGTTCATCAAGAACCTTTGGTGAAACTACACCTACTGATTCAACAATTGAGTCAAATAGTAGAGACCCGTCCATGAGAATAACTGAGAAGTCACATGATCTGAATGCACCAATTGGTGATAACCACGACTCACATGATATCAGCCATCCAACCACTTCATTACAAGTTCCATGTGATAAAAAAGCCAAATCAGCCCATAATATGATCAATAAAGATAATGCAAATTCTATCAAGAAACGTCGTGGCAGACCACCTGGATCGAAGAACAAGAAAACAGTCTCTGAAAATGCAACTGAAAAAGACAAGTCTGGAAATACTTCTGCTGAGTCAAACGATGTTAAAGATAAGAGTGAATCGGAATCCAAATCTCCAAAGAAAAAAAAGATTGAATGCCCGATACTAAGGCCAACTGAAGAGGAATTTAAGGATCCCATGGAGTATTTGAAATCTGTACGGACTACTTTAGAGAAGTTTGGTATTTGTATTATTGATCCACCAGAGAGCTGGAAGGTACGTTGAGACAATTTGTTTCTTCTGCACTTTTATACAGGAGCTACCTGAAGTAAAATTCATGTTTAAGATATCTTCCGGAAGAAGTATATAATACCATGCACTATTGCCCCTGTCTTAATTCTATTTCTAAACTCTCAGAAACACAGTGCAACTTTCCATGCAAAGTTTCACACAACATCAGCAATGTCATCCCCTGCAAGTTTTCCATGTGACAGGCATTTAACATTGCATGCAAGCGCTAGTACAGAGGTGGAATTGAGTTTTACTGCTCCAATAGTGCAAGCAACAAATTCGTATTGCCGGACCACATAGCCAGAAAGAGCACATCAAGCTATACAAAATTCCGAAGTTTAGTGTTAATGGGATCAATATTGAACGAGATACGGCCTTTCAAAAACTCCAAATATTACTAAGAAATTTATTGAGAAATGTATGAACGACCGGACATACATTTCTTAGTAAATTTCGGGGGTTTTGAATGGCTGTATCTCGTTCAATATTGATCCTATTAACACTAAACTTCGGACCTTTTTATAGCTCGATGTGCTCTTTTTGACTATTTGGGTCTTGTTCGGTCTTGTGTTGATATTATCGTAATATTAAGGGACTCGTCCCTAGTCCCTAACGGCTTGAAATCCAGCAATACCAAAGAATAAATGGTCATAGATTTGGCTTTACATTTCAAAATTAACTTTGTAAACATACACAACGAATACCTTGCTTGCTTGTTCAGTTCTTTCCTTCAATCCTTTATACTCAACCCATCCCTACAAATCTCTTTGTTCTATCACTCTTTCCACATGCTGTCTTGTAATGCCCATGCTTTCTATAATGGTTTTGCAGTTGGAGAGTCACCTACCAGGCAACCCTAGATTTACTACAAAACGTCAACTTATTCATCGACTACAGAAAAGGTAAATACAATTTTATAAGAAATTAAAACATTTTAATCTGGAATCCCGTTCAAGGGGAGCCACGGAATTCTCGAGATAACTAATGGTTTGATGTTTCACAGAATAATTGGTCTTTCTTAACTTTGTAAGCTGTTATTTGTGGCTGTCGTCGCTATCAGAAGCAACTTGGTGATTGTTTCTTAACAATCTCTCTGTGGTCGCTTACGGGAGAATAGAACGTCGAATTTCTAGCCTAAAAAGTGGTCGCGGTCGCTTAAGAAATTTCACCACTGGTCGCTTAGGAGAGAGCTTGTTTACAGTAAATGACTGTGGAATAAAATGGTTGCTTATGAGAGGTGGTCGCTTATGAGAGGTGGTCACTTACGAGAGGTGATCGTAAGGAGAGAGTTGACTGTAGTTTATTTCACAGATGGGGTCCTACCGAGATAAAACTGGCCTGTATAGAGAAACACCTCAAACAGCAGCAAAGCACGTTTAACTTAACATATATGCCTGTGGTAAGTAAAAACACCTGATATCACATTCTGCGCAAGTGAAATATAATGAAGCTTAAAATAAATATCTCCGGGAAAACATAACTTGGAGACCGAGAACATAACTTGGAGACTTCGTCTCGTGGCGTACTTTTTTGTTCCCAACACATTTTGACGTCACCTGTGCATCTATTAGAGTACAGACGCACGGAAAAATGGAATCTATTTGTTTGATATAATATTTATCGAAACATTTCAACCAATCAGAGCGCGCGTAAGATTCAATGACGTCATCTGTGTGTGTACTGAAATCACATACGGTTCTCGACCAATCAGAGCGCGCGTAATATACCAATTATTATATAACAACCACTTGCACGTGCTAAAAATTTTTCCCTTGCATTCGCTACCAATGCAAACTGAATTCGTTCAAATCGAGTTCTAAAAGGAGCTCAATGTGGAGAGCACGTCAAATTTAGTTGCCAAAGGTTTTTATCAAGGCGCGCGCGTGGAGTCTGATATTATATTTATAAGTACAGTGAACTCCCTCGATGCGTACACACCCTGTACAATGAATACATTGCCTGGTCCTAGCGCAATTGCATGCTCCATATTGTCTGTACCAAAACTCCCTCTAAGGTAAACACCTCTCTAAGGCAGATACTAAGAACTGGTCCCGAAAGTGTCCCCCCTTGGAGGGAGTTCACTGTAATACCATCCATGGCATGTAGTGTCTCAGTGATGCTAAATGGGTAATTTACACTAAAGGGAATTTTACATGTTGATATTACAAGAAGCTAAGGTTTAATTTGATTTGGGTTTTATCCTTTTATAAGGTTGGTGGTTGTGATTTAGATTTGCCAGAGGTCTCGAAAGTAGTAATGGAACACGGAGGAATGCAGAAGGTGAGAGCTCGAACTGGGACAACCTCGTTCCTAGAGACCAGGTTGCAAACTGGAAGTCGACTTACAAAGGTTGCTTTCCACGATTGTTAAATGACTATCGGAAACTTTAATTCTTTTGGTACTTTCTACCGATCTGCCAAAGATTTATGGTTTCTTTCTCGTTCAAGGTGATAGACAATAAAAAGTGGAATAAAGTTGCTGACTTGTTAAAAATCCCCAAATCGGTAAGTCATTCAGTAAGCGGCACGCATACTCAGTAATCGTCAGTTATCTTTATTATTATCAACGTCGTCGACATCATCATCATTCCTCATTATCAGCATCAGCATCATTATCATTGTTTTTTTTCAGACGCAGGATCGCATCGGCAAAGTACAAGACGCTTACTGCAAATACCTTTTATCTTATGATCTTCTACCAGAGGTACAACAATTGTTGCTAACTCCATAGTGTTGAGTACTTATATTTAGTAAAATGTTTGTGTTTATTACAGTCAGATAAAGAAAGCCTAGAAAAAGAGATTCAAAAGGAAGTTGATGAAAAAGGTAAGATCTTTTCCTCGCCCTTCCATAGTTTTTCAAATCACTGGTAGAGGAAGGTTTATTATATAGCTACATGTACATATTCTTCAGTAATTTATTTAAATCTGGAATGTAACTATGGGTTTAAAAGTCAGAGCAAAACAGAAAAAAATGATTACCATATCTGGAAAGAGCATGCTGATATTAGCAAAACAGAAGGTTAAAGGATATAAATTCAAAACTCGCGAGAATATGAATTTTTGAAAAGGGTGAATTTTGAATGTTTTCGTTCAAAATTTCGATTCTTGAAAATTGACATCTTCGCGAGTTACTTCATTCGACCTTCACAGTTTTACAAATTTTGACGTGCTCTTTCCAGCTATGGTAATTGTTCTTCTGTACTTTTACGTTTGGAATGACACAATAAAAGCTCATTGCTAGCGTAATCCGGTAAACCCAGAGTGTACTGTACTGACTAGAACATTGCTTTGTTTCAGGGGATGCAGAAGAATATCGTAGTGAATGTTATCTGAAGGTATCATAATATCTCTTATTTCACTTTATCACTAACTCGCAGTACTATAGTTCTCGATTCCAGTAATTTGCTACTAGAGCGGTTTTCATATGAGTGGTAAGCGGTACGATCGAACGATCCGTACCATGACCGTGTGAGTACCGTAATTTCTATAAAAACATTTGAAATTTCTCCCTTAACCGTGCGGTGACCGTACTGTTTTGGAGTCATATGAAAACCGCTCTAAGATTCTTGTTCTGTTTGATGACCACGCAAGTGAAAGCTTCATGAAATTCGCTCTAAGATGATTGAACAATGTCCCAGGCTTGCAGGATAAGTTGCAGTACAGTAAAACCAATCCTCAACGGCCGCCCTGGGGACAAATTAAGTGGCCGTTGTATCACCGCGGCAAAATAACTACGCATGCGCGAGTTTTGGCGGGTTTACGACAATCTCGTCCCCAGAGCCTGCGTTTCTCTTGACTGGCGCCGAGAAACGTTCGTGTGTTGATCACAGGAATCCCAAGCAATATTTTTAGAATTGTTTTCTTTCGATTTTCCCATTTCATATCTTGAGCGTAGTTTTGAACACGGGAGAAAACAACAAAGGACTGGGAGAAAGAGGCAGACAATAGAATATACTACTAAATGTATGAATCGGATCGATTGTGGGGATGGAAAATGCCGTTGTAGAGAGAGGGCCTTTATTAGTGGAGGTTTGCCTGTATTTCTGGATTAATCGCCATTTTGTTTTCTAACTCAAGGGTCGTAGTTTTTCAATGGCATGTTTCCAACGCACTGCACGTAACTTTCAAGAACACTTCTTCAAGGCTGACCCGTCGGTGAATGATGTTGAGGTAAGCATTGCTGTTATTAACTTAGCTCACTTATCTTGAGACTGCAGCCGTACAAGTGGTTCAATTACTGGTCTTTTTACCATGGCGTGTTTACCATGGTTTTAAATTAATTTTCATTTCATCTACTCTTTTCACTTTTTTCCTTTCCAAGAAGTGACGTCGTTTTTAGCTACACAACTTTGTACTTATAGCTTTACTTATAAGCGTTTTCAAATTGACCTGAACCTTCTAGAGAGAATACTGGAAGATCGTGCAATCACGTGACAAATACGTCGCTGTGCACCACGTTAAACTGGACACCAAAGAACATGGTACTTGCTTCCCGTCCAGTAAAACAGATCCTTACTCCAAGTAAGTCTGCTAAAGGAACTATTTTCTATTATGGTAAATGTAATAGGTAAATGTAAATGTAAAGCCCGCCGCACACGTTGAGAAACTGCGTGAGGAAACTGCTACGCGAGGCACTTGGCTCAGACGGTTTTTCGGCGCAGACGTTGCATCTTTGGCTACGCGAGGCCAAAAATATCAAACAAAAAAGAGCACACAGCGAGAAAAGTGCTTCGCGTGGCAGTTTCCTGACACAGTTTCTCAACGTATGCGGCGTGCTTAAAGTCGAAGCTCGCGTAAGTAAGCCAGCACCATGGAATTTATATACTCGTTCATTTGTTCGTTCGTTCTTCATTTCCGGTTCTTCTTTTGCTTACCAAATCTTTATCCATACAGTCAAGTATGTAATGAGATGCATAATTATAGTATTAGTGCGCATGCGTGTGTGTGTTCCGAGAGTGAGAGAGTAATGTACAAGGAATGTACAAAGTATTATACACAGCATAGTTACAAGACCACTCGAGACTATTACATGGTACCAGGAGTAAACCAAAATGGCTCTCAGTGGAGTGGAAACACCGAAAATGGAATGGAGTGGCGAAAATCTTCGTGAGAACTGGCGACGTTTCAAGCAACATGCCGAGCTCATGTTCACAGGCCCACTAAAGAGTCGATCAGAAGCAGAAAAATGCAGCTATCTTCTCATCTGGAGCGGCCAGAAAGGACGAGATATCTTCAACACATGGCGAGATATAACAGAAGAAGACAAGGTAAAACTACAAACTTATTACAATAGATTTGAACAACATGTCAACCCGAAGTCAAACCCTGTGTTCGCTAGATACAAATTTCATCAGAAAATCCAAGGAATCGATGAATCTGTAGAACAGTTCACAACTGAGCTTCAAATCCTCGCACAAGACTGTGAATTCCCGAATAAAGAAGAAATGATTAGAGACCGAATTGTCTTCGGTACCAATTCAAGGAAAATCAGAGAAAAATTATTTGATGAAGGGTCAGATCTCACGCTAGATAAAGCGATCACAATCGCTAGATCGTACGAAACCTCACAAGCACAGCTAAATGTCATGAATCCCGGTATAAAAGAGGAGAAAATCCAAGCTATTTCTAGTTCTCAATCGAAAAGAAATTCACAACCCAAACATGTGAGTTATACACAGGGAGCCCAACGCCAAACCTCGAAACCTACACAGGGAGCCCAACACCGACCAACCCAGAAACAAGCAGACTGCGACAACTGTGGCCGCCCACATAGCAGATCTGAGAGATGTCCAACCAAGGGACAAACTTGCAACTACTGCAAGAAAAAGAATCATTTCGCTCAAGTTTGTAGAAAAAAGATGAAATCACTACAAGGAATCCATAGTCTACAGAGTACAGATCCGACAGCTGAAGGAGATTTCGACACCCTGGCGTTCGAGTCTATCTGCATTGGTAACATAAATAATGGAAACCACTCTATCAGCAAAGATGAAGTATACGCAACCGTCAACGTTGGTCTACCTGGAAAGGACAAAGATAAGACAACCTTGAAGGCAAAATTGGACACCGGAGCGCAAGGAAACGTGTTACCACTGCGACTTTATCGTAAGATGTATCCTCAGAGCATTGACAACAACGGCAAACCAAAACAAGGAACACTGAACCAATCAAAAATCATCCTAGTTGCATATGGTGGTTCAGAAATCAAGCACTTTGGCACTGTAAGAATTCCATGCTACTCCAAAGACAGCAGAGCAACAGCAACTTTCTATGTCACAGACACGTCGGGACCAGCCATCATGGGACTTCACACAGCAACTGAACTCAACCTTCTCAAGTTTAATCTAGAAGTCAAGGAACAAGTACCACAGATCGATACCCAGCCAGAGCCCTGCAAACAACAAGTCAACACAGCGCCAATCAGAGACAAACAAGACCTCATCGCGAAATACCCAGAGTATTCAACGGAATTGGGAAATTCCAGGGTGATTACCACATCACCCTAGACCCGTCAGTACCACCCGTGGTTCACCCCCCAAGGAAAGTACCAATCAGCTTAAAGGACGAAATCAAGAGAGAATTAGATGACATGGTAAAGAACGACATCATAGCCAAGATCCACGAAGGTGAGCCCACTGCCTGGGTTAACAGCTTAGTGTACAGAAGGAAGTCTAACGGCAAGTTGCGTCTATGTCTTGACCCAAAAGATCTGAACGCAGCAATCAAGAGAGAGCATCACGTAACATCAACACTAGAAGAATTACTACCAAAACTGAGTGGCGCTGAAGTATTCTCCATTGTCGACGCGAAATGTGGATACTGGAATGTGGTTTTGGATCAGGAATCCAGTTACCTCACGACGTTCAATTCACCCTACGGGCGCTACCGTTTCAAGCGTATGCCCTTTGGACTGAAAATGTCGCAAGACATTTTTCAAACAAGAATTGACCAGACGTTCGAAGGCTGTAGCGGTGTAATAGGTATCGCAGATGATATCGTAGTCTATGGTAACTCAGAAGAAGAGCACGACGCCAACATGCATGGCATGATCAACCGTTGTAAGCAGACCGGCCTCAAGCTTAATCCTGAAAAGTGCTTTGTCAAACAAGACAAAATCAAGTTCTACGGAATAATCTGCAGTAAAAACGGCATCCAACCGGATCCCAGCAAAGTTTCAGCTCTCAAACAGATGGGACCACCAACCAACAAACAAGAAGTCCAAACGTTCTTAGGCATGGCCAACTACATGGCTCCATTTATACCAAACTTAAGTACACTAACGGCACCACTACGAGAGTTGGTGACAGAGAAAACATCGTTCTGCTGGAATGCTACGTACCAAGAAGCCCTAGACAAGGTTAAAGACTCCATAAGCAACGAAGTCACGCTGACGTACTTTGATCCCAAGAAACCAACAGTCCTCCAAGTCGACGCGTCATTAAAGGGACTAGGTGCAACCTTACTACAAGACAACAAACCGGTTGCTTTTGCGAGCAAAGCCTTAACAGATGTAGAAAAACGCTATGCTAACATTGAGAGAGAGCTGCTAGCTGTTGTGTATGGCTGCGAGAGATTTCATACATATCTATTTGGTCGCACGTTTACAGTTCACTCCGACCATAAGCCACTAGAGACCATACATCTAAAGCACCTAACAGCTGCACCACCGAGGCTCCAACGTATGCTCCTACGACTACAACCGTACGACCTTGTGATCAAGTACCAGCCAGGAAAGACGATGGAAATCGCTGACGCGCTATCAAGATTGTCACCTGAAGAAAATGAGGAAATCCCAGACATGAACGTCCAGATACATCAAGTATGTCCTCAATTTAGCAATGACATGATCAGAAGAATTCAAGAGAATACAAGTAACGACCCAGAACTAACAGTCTTGAAAGAACAAGTATACACCGGATGGCCAACTGACGTCAAGGAAGTTCCCAACCTCGTAAAACCATACTGGTCATTCCGGGATGAGATAACCATAGAAGATGGCATAATGATGAAACGTCACCGAATCATCATTCCAAAAGCTTTGCAGAAAGAAATCCTCTTAAAGCTACATGCTTCCCATCAAGGAACAGAAAAGACAAAACTACGTGCAAGAACAGCTGTTTTCTGGAAAGATCTTAACAAAGACATCGACAATGTCACAAAGACATGCAGCGTGTGTCAAGAGTCGTTGAACAAACAACCAAAGGAACCAATGATCCCAACAGAAATCCCTCCAAGGCCTTGGCACACAGTGGGAACTGACCTGTTCTACCTCGATGGATCTGAGTACTTGCTTGTTGCAGACTATTATTCCAAATTTCCATTTGTCAGAAAGATCCCGCGAAACCAGAGTAATAGTAAAATGGTGGTAGAGATCATGAAACAGATCTTCAGTGAACATGGCGTTCCGCAAGTAGTAAGATCAGATAATGGGCCTCATTACGATAGCCATACCTTCAGAGAATTTGCGCAGCAGTACGGCTTTAAACATATAACAAGCTCCCCACACTATCCGCGCAGTAATGGCTTTATTGAAGCGCATGTAAAAACAGTGAAGAACACTCTGAAGAAGGCTCAAGCAACGCAAACAGATCCTTACATCGCCTTAATGTGTCTAAGAAGTACTCCTATTGACAGCAAGCTACCACCCCCAGCTGAGCTTCTACTAGGCAGGTCTATACAAGACAACCTTCCAAGGAGAATCCAAAGAAACTACGCAAGTGATGATGTAACAGACAGACTAGAATACAGACAGGAACAACAGAGACACTACTACGACAGAGGATGCAAGCCATTACCACCACTTCTCACTGGCCAGCAAGTGCGCATCCAAGACCCAACCACCCACAAGTGGAAACCAGCAGTAGTTGAAGAGAAGTTATAGAATCTTCCTCGGTCATACAAGATAACAACACCTGCAGGAAGGGAACTACGGCGTAATCGTCAACATGTTAGAGAAGCCCCAAGTACCTCTGACGAACCATCGCAAGAACCAAGCCTACAGTCAACACGTCCTCCACCCAACCTGAGTGAAAGCAAGCAAGAAGAACAGACCAAGCCTCAAGTAGTCACTCGCAGTGGACGTTGTGTAAAACCCCCGGATAGATACGGATTTTAAGACATTGATTAGAGACAAAAAAAAAAACTGTTGAGTTAAACACTGTAGTACAATAACCTCATAAGAAAAAGGGGGATGTAATGAGATGCATAATTATAGTATTAGTGCGCATGCGTGTGTGTGTTCCGAGAGTGAGAGAGTAATGTACAAGGAATGTACAAAGTATTATACACAGCATAGTTACAAGACCACTCGAGACTATTACAAAGTATGATTTTAGAACGGTCGTAAGTAGAGATGCCGTGATGGTCGCTTTTGAAAATGGGCTCTGATATGTACGAACGATGTTCATTTGCCAGTCCTTTTAGCTTAAGGCTCGGTTAAACATAAGATTGAACTAAGCCATGTTTTTGTTCATCAATTCAGACGTCGTGAATACGCAAAGCATAAGAAGGAACTTTTGTCAAATGAGTGGGCCAGATGTGTCACTAGCTCACAATCTAGTCTGTTTTTATGTTCTTTAGTACCATTGAGTTCCATAAAATATTGGTGTGGGTTGACTTTATGAATGTTGTAGCATATTTGATAAATAATGTCGATAGATAAGTTCTTTTTTCCTCATCGTCAAACTTTCTCACTAGGAATGGCTGGAATCTAAACGTTCTGTCTCATCTCAAGGGCTCGATACTAAAGCATGCTGGGAATGTAGAAGGTAAAGCTATGCACAGCAATGTCACGTGTCATGTTACACTACGGCAGCTTTTAACGCAACGATGTTGCAGTAGCTAGAGTAGATTTTGTATGACTGCGAAAACGGCACAGTTACGGCAGGAAATTCAAATGCTTTTATAGACAACACGGCACTGACATGACCACGGCATAGCGCGGTCCGTTTCACACTCGTGCGAAATCATTGGCAACTTTAATAGCTAAATTTTGTTTTCATGTTCACCGTTAGATTTGACTGAATACGACATTTTAACCCCGATTAACCTGATTTCAGTGCCGTTTAAACTGACTCTAGTTTTGTTTAATTTTTCGTCCATTAGATTTGACAATCCCCTGGCTGAACATAGAAATGTTGTTTTCCACGAAGCGATGGACGACCACACCCTTGAATACCTACCTTATCGACTTTTTACATTCTTCTAATGACAAAGTCTGGTAGGTCAAACAAATAACCAATCTGCTCAATTGTGTTAAACTTGTGTGGGAAGTGACCCTTTATCAAGAGGCACCTCTTCAAACTTGACGACAGACTCATTTGTGTACAGCGATAGCATATCGTTCATAAAGATGTCGCAATCAACAGACGAGGAAATTGAGTATGCATACACTCTTGAGTAAACCTCCCATGCTGGAAAGGTGTCATCTGCAAATGATAATGAGAGTTGTCAAACGATATCAACTTTTTGGGGGGTATTCATGGCTCCAGACTTGACGCATTTATCTATACGAGGGTAGTTTTATTGTTAATACCCTTGTATAGATAAATGCGGACATCCATCTGATATTATTCTCGTCAAAGTCAGCGCAGTAAAGTTCACTTTGTTTCAAATGTAATGGCTTTCCTTCTCTATTTTATAAGGTATGGCGTCCCCGAGTCCGACATCGAAAAATTTCCACACACCAAAAAACGCAACACCAATGACTATGAAGATGGCGAATTCATGGTAAGAAATAGGTATTTAATCGAACCAATGTTTTCGAAATCCTATTGTTTACTAAGGATTTATGCCACAGGTTTCACCTTCGAACTTGTCAAGAGAAACAGGACTGAACGTCACCAGACTTGAGCAAAAGCAAGGACAGTTTGTTGTCATGGCTCCCAAGGTATCCATCTTGCTTTTGTTTACCACATTGTTAGTGTTAATTGGACTAAATATTTGACATATTTTTTACACAAGCATTTTAATGGTATATTGATGACGTCATCAATATGGCCGCCGTTAGTTCGTCCTATGGCTATTTCTAAAATAACAAAATTCAAAATACGCAAAACAAATGTCCTAGAATAATATACAAATATTATATATTTTGGTGATACAGTATATATATATACTTTGACTGCTACTTTCCATATTATTCCCAGAAGATTGAAGTGTCAATGATACACTGAGTTCATGAAAATTATTACGCAGTCATTACGTTCGGCTCGCCGCCATATGCTACAGTTACTTCTCATGAGAATTACCGTGATACTGTTTAAAACCTAAAAGAACAATAGGGTTGAGTAATCGACGTCATAATGACGTTATTTACTCACAAATTTAAATGCTAAAAACCTTGACAGTTTTTATCCGTCTCTTTCGGTTGTGAAGAAAATGTGGCTTTATGGTGATTATTGGTGCTGTATACATAGGTTTCACTGAGTTTCAAGTCATTTTCAATTGTCATTTTTTTATCCAAGTGCTCCTTTAAATAAACAAACCTTTATAAGGCGGACAACCTCTTCTAAGCAGACAACAGGCAAGCTCCCGAAGATGTCCGCTTGATAGAAGTACCACTGTAATTTGTTGCTGAAGTGACGTCTCGTCAGCCATCTTGGATGAACTTTAACAAAAGATTTCTCATCAGTGTCTGTAACAGGCTACATGTTCTTACTATATTTTGATTGGAAATCGTATTTATTGTCTTGGTTGTATTGTTTCTACAGGTTTTTCATTGCTCTATAAGTAGTGGTTACTCAGTGTCAGAGACAGTATCATTCGCATTTCCTGACTGGGTATTGAGAAGCTCATCGCTAGACTCGGTAGGTTAGGTAGTAATGACCGGTCTCAGCGGTCAGTTCAAACGTCGAACTTTTGTCGCGTCGAATCTAATTGCCTTTGAGGTTGAGCGCTGTTTTTCTTTGAAACTAGTAGAATTATGTATACCAAACTTAACCCATGCTGTCACCTGGTGCTAAGTAATAGAGCTGATGTCTTATATAGTAGTTCTCGGCGTTTTCTTAGCCGCTGAAGCGTGAGGAAGCTCTGAATTAAGTTCACGAAAGTCCGCCAACTTTGTTGCTTACAATTGTTAAACCGCTAGCGTTTGATATCGCGTGCTCAGGTAAAGTTAATTGCGAGCGGCAATGTTAAAATCGGCGTTTGAATCAGACGCCGAATTTAATTGATTTCAGTCCACCTCAAAGTCAATTAGATTCGACGCGGCAAAATTTCGACGTATTAACTGGCCTAACAAATATTAATAATGCTACCTCGATAAAACGAAGCGAAGTGCCAAGGAAAAAAATGGTTCGTTACACTGGGAATTCCTTATGTATAGTATAAAGAACGAGAGAGAGTGTTTTATCGGATATAAAGATCCGAGCCGTAGGCGAGGATCTTTATACCGATAAAACACGATCTCGAGTTCTTTATACGGCTTAAAAAACTCCAACACATATTAGAGTTATTCTCTAAAAGAAAATCAAAAATATCTTCATTTATCTTGGAGAAAATCGAGGTTAAAGTTGATGCAAATTAGGCCGAATCTTTATCAGATATAAAGACACTCGTCACGGTGGCGATTTTCATTGTGTTTGCCTTATGAATTATTAATGAGTTTTTTAAGGCGAGGTTAAGTACATCTATTTGCAGAGAAAATAGTTCGTTATAGCGGGGTCAGGGTTCGTTATGTCGAGGATTCACTGTAATACTAAATTGCTGTTGTTGTTGTTGTTGTTGTTCCGTTGTAGTAGTTGTCGTCGTCGTCGTCGTCGTCGTCGTTGTTGTTGTTGTTCTTGTTGTTGAATCTGGCTTCTACTCAGCTCATTACTTCATTTATTTTTACTCACCCGACCCTCGACTTTATGAAATTGATCGGATAAAGACAAGAATATCCATGACTGACGGTTGTAATGTCAGAAAGCTCACGTATGTTTTGTGGAAATCAACGCAACAATTATCTTTCTTTCTTGGACAGGACCTATTTTTAAAGTGGCCAGGGTTTTCATATGAGAAAGTTCTTCTTAAAAGTATCGAGGAGGTAAGCTTATTCTTAGCTATTTAAATATAAATCGAGAAAACTGAACACATTAGAATCTCCAGTAACGAAAGTGAAGCGCGAAGACACTGCCGTGTTATGAACGGCTTTTTGCATATTTTAATATTAATATTTTAATTAAAATTGCTTATCAAATATTTCTATGTTCACCAGATATCAAGCACTGGCAAAGAATGCCTAGAACGTCTTCATTGTGAATTACAAAAAATACGGTAAGCCATGTCATTTTGTCATCTTGGGCTACCTGTGTAAACACTTATTAGTATGTGACGTCATTAATGGCGGATCTAATTAACGATGTCATAAGCTCGTGCAAACTTAAATAACAGTCTAGGTACTTTTATTTGTAAACACGAACGCGTCCACAAATTCCCGCCGAATTTTCGAGCATGCGCAATGCGTTTTTCACCCGTGTCGTTTCAGTGTGGACAGCAAAACCATAGAAAAAATAAAGCGTTTTCAAATTTATGTGAATTAGTGTGAACGTAGCCTAGTGGGGTCTCAAGACAAGAAAATAGATAAAATATGCGAGAGTGATTCTTGGTTCTTGGTAAGAACGTTTGTATAGCTGTGATTGGTATGTCATTTTGTAGGGATAAAGAGATTTCTGCTAGAAAAGAACTCAAAGAGCTTGGAGTAACGGACTGTCAAACCACTAGTACAACGGCTAAAGGTAAAAATGGAATGCTGATTGTTTCCTTCCATCCCTTTTAATCCTAACTTGCATGCTTGTTCATCTGTCTGTCTGTCTGTCTGTCTGTTTTTGTTTTGTTTGTTTGTTCGTTTGTTTTTTTTAGTTTGCTCGATAGCTGCCTCTCTGCTAACCATTACTTCCTCCCTGTATCCCCTTCCGCCTCCCTGGTCTGTCTTTTACATTTCTTTCTTTCTTTCGTTCGTTCTTTCGTTCGAGCATGTGCGTGCGTTCGTTCGTTCTTTCGTTCTTTCGTTCAAACATCTAAATTTTGTTCTTGTTTTTCCGTCAGGTGTTCAAACTGTCAAAACAAGCGATGGTTCTATTCAGGTTAATGCCGCCAACATGCACTGTGTGATGTGCCAACGGTTTTGCCATTTATCAGCAGTAAGTAACAAGCCGACATTTTGCTA
The DNA here is from genome assembly GCA_029948255.1 of Telmatactis stephensoni. NCBI lineage: Eukaryota > Metazoa > Cnidaria > Anthozoa > Actiniaria > Isophelliidae > Telmatactis > Telmatactis stephensoni. The sequence continues at coordinate 130,672 of JALIZF010001599.1, read as the reverse complement.
CAAACATAAAACCAGGGTTAAGGCCCGGGGACACTTTTCTTGTATCTTTTTCGGGGGTAGAAGCCGAATATTGAATAAAGAATATCGATTAAAAAAGCTCAAAGAATATTGAATGTTTGCTTAAAAAAGTAAGGTATAGGGAATATTTGACTTTACCGAAAAGAAGAATATCACGACAAATGAAGCTGTAAATAGCTGAAACACACCATCTTTTCGTTCTCATCTTTTCAAATCAACCCAAAGGGAGCCGTCGTATATAAACTACGTTTCATTGGGGCCTGGGTCAGTGCAGCCTATATTAGCATAGCTTATCCGTCACCACTCCTATCGCTTGTTCCCTTGCTTCTAGGCAAACTTGTTGGCCATTTTTTAAGAACGGTAAATGCGATGTACTGGCATCGATCACAGTATTCCTAATGTCGAATTATTTCGTTTCCAGGTTTTAAGTGAAGAAGAGTCGGAAATTTTGTGTTTATCTGACGCCGTGAGTTTTATCCGAGAAGAAAAACATTCCGAACGTTTATCGATTGTTACGAATTATTCCGTGGTAAGTCTTGAAATAGTCCGTAAAATCTTTTAAATAATTCAGCGAGATGAATGAGGTTAAATTGAGCTCAGTTCCTGATGGTTGATTTATTTATATTTCAGTCGCAGTTAGACGAGTCTATTTCATTGGTAGAAAAGAAACTCGAGCACCTCTGACAGACCTTCATAAACGAGACATCACGTGACATGTACGCGCATGCGCTTTCACAGTACGACCACCAAAAGTTAGCCAAGTGAATATTTAGAGAATAAGCTGATATAATGAAGATTAATAAGGAATGGGTTATTTTGTTTTTCAAGGAAGATGATTATATTTTTCAATGGTTTTATGTTGAAATGGTTATGCGTCACCACAGGAATCCCAAACAACAGAAGTTCTTTGTTGAACTTAGATTGGTAACCGCGGGAACATCAGTACACTGTTTAGATGGATATCTATAGATATATAGCTAATTGCACAAACATTGACACTTTCAAAACATAGAAGCTGCGACCGAAATGAACATTGGGAAATTTTGATGAGATGATCTTAAAGAAGCACGTGGACGTGGATATTTCAAATAGCGACTGAGACAAATTATTGTATTCCAGATGCGCTTATTCAGCACATTCATAGATAAAACACACGAAAATCCAAATATTACTAGTGTACCCAGGAGCCATTTCGGTCTCAGCTTCTAGCTTTGATAAATTGGAAAGGGTCAATGTTTGTGCAATAGCTATATATTAAATGGTTTTGTTCGTTTTAAAAGACATTTCAAAAGCGAAAGAATTGATTTTTGAGATAAATCTGAAAGAGAAAATGTACGTTGCATATTGACAAATCGAGTTGTGTTGAAAGAATGGATAGCGTTATCTGTTAAATAAATGAGTAAATACTTTAGACGCCAGCTAAAACGAATGTTTGTGCAGTTTTGTTGGGCAATAATTGAGTTAAGCAAAGCCGTCCATGAGGAGCCAGCATTCCGAAATTGGTAATACTGTGCTGCGTTGCCACTTGGATAAAGTTTTTGATATCTTTCTTTGTATTGACATCGGATTACATATCGCCACTGTTAAAGCTTTTGGCGGGAGTGTTATTTAAATTTTATTTCTAGATCTGACAAATACCGCCTCACCGTCTCTAATTGATTACTGTAACTCCGCCTCGCATTTTGTATGCAGTGCGATTGGACAATAAAGACCGGAGGCCGTCATACTGATAATAAAGTTTTCAAAAAACGGGTAGCTCCTAGGGTACTTGTTAACAAAGAACGGCGCTCACAATGGAACAGTGCTCAAAACAAAGCACTCTACTCTGTGTTTTTGTATTATGAAACAGGCGACAGAGCCCAAAAACTTTATCCAAGTGGCAACGGTTCGTAGACTGATTCTATAAGTCGGTCCCAGTTCGCTCTCTGACGATCTTGTCAGAGAGCGAACTGGGACCGACTTATGGAATCGGTCTACAACGGCTCGGCGCTCAGCACAGTAAATGATGTTAGTTCAGCTGAATCTATAGGGAATCGCCATTAGTTGAATACTCTTTGTTGAACCAACGATGCTAGACTATGGGCTAAGGTCTTGTTGATATTCATAGTTTTAATTGCTATCCTAAATAAGGATTTGTCTTTCTGATAAGGTCTGCTTGATGGGATTCTCCTTTGGACAAATTCTTATACAGGGTGGATAAATTGATGTTTACATTTTAGCCCTGATGTTATTGCTGTAATTATTGTTGTAAGTCTGGTTTTCATCAACGACGAAAGCAGAAGCGGAAGCAGACTCGGTATCGCCTGCGTTGCTGGCGGTCTGCGGTTGAGGTCTTTCATTTCTTCCTCCGCCCAAAAAAAAACGCAGACCGCCAGCAACGCAGGCTAGACTCGGTAATACATTGTCTTCTCACGAACTGCAATACTGCAGGGTTACCAGAGAAAAGTCATAGAATTCCTAAAATTTTTCAAGGTTAGAGAATTGTCAGCGGGAATTTTTAGTTTGGTCAGGAAAATTTTCAAAATGTTACAAAAGTCAGGTGAAAAATCAGGGAATTTTGTGTTGGAAAGGTCAAACAGCCCTTTTAGCAGCTTGGCTGTGGAATTCCACAAACCTTAACTGCTTAATTCTGCAGACTGATATATCGGTAGAATAGAAATTGTTCTAAATTTGTGTTCACTAAAAAGTCAGTGAAAATGGGATTTGGTCAGGAAAAGTCAGGGAATTTGTTTTACCAGGAGAGTGGGAACCCTGTCCTGAGTCTGCGTATAATGGATACGCTTCTACTTTCGTCGCTCGTGAAAACGAGACCATAGGCCCTTTTACGTAAAGCTGCTAATTATACACAAAAACCATCTTAGCCTCACTCTGGTGCAGTAGAACAAAAGAATCATCTGACGATGCCATGAGCGTTTTGAGCCAGAGCTAGGCTAAGGATATATCTGTATATGATAGCTACCTTTCTGCAAAGAGTCCGTTTTTAAAAGATATTGCTATCCATTGTTGTACCTAGAGCTTGCTCTTCAGAAGGAACATAATGACCCGGACACAGGAATGCAACACTACGCACAATACGAATAAGATTGTTTTGGGGTGTAATGCAGTGCAACTATTTAAGTTGCGCGCATTTAGTTTCAGAGTGTAACAAATGGCAAGATCTAAATAAAGATCATGATCAACTCTGAGACGCAAAAATGACGCGTCCATTGCCATTTCCTTGCTATAAGATACAATGTAACCTGCAACGTCCACTTATCCACTTCCATTCTACTTTCATCGTTAAACGCTCAAAAATTGCAGGAATGGATACAACTTTCGCTTCGTGATGCATCGCGTTCTGTACAGGAAGGAAGTTGCATCTTGCTCGAGCGTCAGTTTTATCTTCCTATGAACAGCGAGCGTACTGGGGTAGTCTTGAGATTCCAGCTGTTTTTTTGTGCTTAACGAGAGAGAATGATTAAGCAAAGCTTGCATCAAATCCTGCAGCTATTTGTTTCTTTTTGGAAACTGTAAAGTTGATTCCGATTCAATAAATTCACTTTAGTAAGGATTTCATGAAGGATTTTGTGTCTACTGATATCTCTAGCTACCATCAAGCTCATTTTCTCTTGCTACCATTTGGAATTCTTATATGGAAGTGAGATCTTAAGCTCTGGAAATAACACTCAACAAAATTGTGCAACACGTTCGCGCAACGTACGTGCACAATTACACAGTCCTATGTACTCTGTAATTATCGACAACATTTGCTACTCAACTTGCGACTCAACGTTGCGCGAAATGTTGCACAATTTCTTGCTCGTATTCATCCGTCGCCGAAGGCTACGTTTAGCTGCGTCGAAATTCAGCTTTTGGGCTGCAATACGCAAGAATAGCATCCCATGCAAATAAAACTGAACATAGCACGTTATTATGCGTTTTAAGTTTAGGTGTAGGGTATTTTGGTGAGTAAGTTATGTATTTAGGTGATTTAAAAGTAAGTGTATTACGACAACAAAACAATGCGCTAAAAAATCTAAACCAGTGGAAAATTTCAAACCACAACACATCCACCCCTGGATCGAGTACATCTACAACATTTCCTACAGCGTTGCGCGCAAAGCACTGCATGAATGGACATGTTGCACGCAACGTTGAAAAAATGGCGCAGAAGTAGAACTCGATGTATTCTAAACCTGCAACTGAAAGCAAGGGAGAGAGAGAACTAACAAATTACTCACGTCCTCGTGCGGGGTGGGTCAGGAAGCAAAAAACAAACGAAAGCTGTAACGACGGGATCCGCTACTCTCTTACAGTCTCTTACTTGCAAACGAAAAAGAAGTCTGGTTAGTTCAATTTTACCATATCATTTCTACGAAAGTATATAATGATAATTAGGGATTGTTACGTCATTTTGTCGGTGAATCCGCTGTCCACGATTTGGTCATTCCATGTATCCGTACGTCTGTATTCTAATAGATGCACAGATGACGTCAAATGTGCTGAGAACAAAAAGGACGTCGTCTTTGCATGTATTAGAGTGTGGACGCACAACCGAAGCATCGTGGGCGGACGTGAAAACGAGGCATTTTGGGGCAATGTCAACAAAATAGCAGCAAGATTTTCTCTAATGTCACATCTAATATCACTCTAGAAATAAATTGTTTATATCGACGTTCTGCATGACAAATATACTTCATAATTGAGTCAAAGAGCACCAAGAAACCGTACATGTCAATCATCAATAAAGAGAGCAAAAGAAGGCTTTAAATCAGCAATAATGCAAAATTCAATTCAAATTTCAATAGAAAATAACTTTATTGACAATTTTGATCATTAGATATTACTTTCCGGGCCCGCAGTTTTTGACCACGCTGTTGCGGTCGCCGTACCGTTCATTTATTCATGTTTGTATTCATTTATTTATTTATTCATTTATTCATTTATTCATGGCGAAACTAATGGAATGAAATACAGAGTACAGACGCACGGAAAAATGGAATCTTTTTTTTTTCTTCTCGAGATTTTATGTGTGTCAATAAGAGGACAGACACACTGCTGACGCGTTTCGGCGCGCGTGTTCATTCTGTTGCCCCGTTTGATAAGGAATTTTTTTAACCTTATCTCAAAAACTTGTTGTAAATTGTTAATTTTCTGTTAATTTTCTGGGGGCCGAAATATTTTGTAATATATGTAGCAAATGTGACTCTTTTCACTCTTAAACTGCTGTGACAGAAGATCGTCACGCCCAGGATAGAAATATAATGGCTCAGTCGGTTTCCGCTGAAATTGTAATGATTAGAGCCATTACTTAAAAGTAAAAAATGCATTAAGGAATGTTGAGTCACAAAAATCAATGCACCTGTTGTAAACCCCTACTGTGTTACTAATGTAATACCTTTAAACAAAATCGTTTTATAAACGAGTATCTGAAGGAAATATTTTCGGATATTCTAGTAAAAGGAGGCGTTATACGGAAAAGAAAATCTAGCATCGTAATTTTGAAACAAACGCGCGCTATATAGGAAATTGTCATGACTTACATTACTCTTTAAAATTGTAGCGACGTTGGAAACATGTCGAAACATATCACTTTTAAATGAAAAAAACTGCAATTACAAAAAATAGTTTACGATTGCCTGACTCGTAAGTGTAAACGTCTCGCCGCTTCGCAGTTCCACAAATAAAATAAGAAGCTAATAACGACAAATAAAGTAAATTAAACAGCTAATTAATAGCCTAAATTTCCACTGGGCACCAAATATATAAGAACCTTTAGTAGTCTAACCTGGAAAATCCTAGGTTTTTATACCCTCTTATACGAGGGTTTTTACTGTAGTTCCATCTTGAATGGGGTAATGAGTCTGTGCTCTCGATTAAACATTGTCTAATAGTCGCTAAACTGTTAATTTTTTTATCGCCAAATGCACAAAAGGCAGTAAATGCTGTTATACGTATCAAGTTATTTCAGTCTGTTGCGTTAATTCAATCCCAGTAATTGCTGGGTTTCAAACAGCTGATGAATCTCATTCTGCTCTCAGCCAGAGAAATTCTTAGATTAGAAACCTTAATTGTCTTTTTGCTAATGAAAATTCCAACGAGACTGACAATGATATCATATGAAACCCAGCATGTACTTTTAATCCAAAATGTAAAGAATTTTAATTTAATTGCTTGCTTTCTCATTAGCTGTTAAGATAACCAAAAACAATTTGATGTCGTGGTATTTCTTACAATTAATACAGTCTATTTCACGGATACAGTAGAGTGGTTTTATTTCACTGTTAGAAATAGTTCATAGTAGACTCTAATTCTATTGTTTTCTTTTGTTCTTATGATTTAATACTCACTAAATATTCGTCTGTACTGTATGCACTATACTGGATTCACAGTAGACTTCGATACGAGTTGGTTTTCCTACTATAGTCGTAGGTATTTTCAGTGAGTCACTTTAAATCAATGCACCTGTTGCAACCCCCTACTGGGTAACTAATGCAATACTTTTAGTCCAGAATATCTAATTGCTAGTTAACATACTTGCCAGTTTTATGGAATCCACAGTATCAACCAGTCATTATCTCTTTAAGCTATCTCATCTTTTGATAATTAGGTCATGTAAATTTGTGATTGGTGTAAACTTGTAAAGTACTGTAAACTTAATGATTAGCTATGCATGTCATAGCTGCAAGAACACATTAGATGATTAACAATGAGGTAATGCACAACATAAATGAATCTGACACGTTTAGACAAAGTAGTCTTCGTACTAGCTTGTTAAGAAGAAACTTACAGACCAATCGATCACTTGGTGTAAGGTAAGCTAATACTGGATACAACGCTAATTTGTTTTGCTAATGTCACTGCAATTAAAGTTTGTGAATTCAAATGAGTTTTAGAAAGGACCTCGTCATTGGATTGGATTAAAAACTTCCTAAAGCCCGCCGCACACGTTGAGAAACTGTGTGAGGAAACTGCCACGCGAGGCACTTTTCTCATCGTGTGCTCGTTTACCTGCTGTGTTTTTGGTCTCGCGTAGCCAAAGATGCAACGTCTGCGGCGAGAAATCGTGTGAGCTAAGTGCCTCGCGTGGCAGTTTCCTCGCGTGTGCGGCGGGCTTAATACTCGTTTTTGCTAACACAGATATCGCAAACAAACAACTTTCTCGCTTTTCCTGCAAAGAAATGCTTGCTACGCAGACAAATTGAATAATTGATTTATATAGTCTATTTATCTACTTAGATAAGGATATGTTTCTGCCAAAATCGATGACGAGTGTTGTACGTTTTGTCGTCTTCCTTGCGTCTTTTGCATTGGTGCTGCGTTGTTCCAAAGGAAACGATTTCTGCCCAGATGGAGGACCCAAGAAAAATGCCGCCTTTTACAACCTTATGAGTGACAAGAGGGAAATCGAAGCCAAGGTCCATTTTGGAACCGGCTGTACACAAGATATGTTCGAAGGTGTCGACGGTGATACCAAGGAGGTGAACATAAAACTTGACAACTTTGAAAGAACCGACAAAGTCTGTTACTCTGTAGGAGATAAAAAAGATCTCGATGTGTGGGTGTTGTCCAAAACCAAAGAGCACAGTGGTGCAGAATCCTGTGCAGACTAAGACCGCAAAGGCCTGTGCTAACAAGAAACCCTATCAAACATTGTATCTTCCCCAAGGAAAAGACAAAACCACGTACATGACGTTGGAACCCAAGAAAAGCTGAACTCTTTTTCACCACTCCGTTAAGTGGATGCGATGTTTTTGTCCTTACCAATAACCAAAAACCCCAACAACCCATCATAGTGCACTCCAATAAGAACACTATGGCCAAAAAAAAATCTGGCAAAACAGAAAAAGATGTTGTCGAACAGAAGGGTAAAGACGTAAATGACATAATGCAAGACAATGATGGTTACGAAGTGAAGTACCGCTTTGTCGCTAAGCCGGAAACTCAAGAAGCTGAGAAGGAAATTGAGCAGTACCAACAGCATACCAAAGCTAAGGTGATAGAGTACGAAGGGGAAGTTAAGTCAGACGTCCTAAGCTTAAGTCCTTCTGATCAAGAATTCTATTTTATGGGCCACTTTAAAGGCGAGGAGTGGAAGTTCATTTTCAAAAGTGGCAAAGGCGACATTATTTGGCAAAACTTTGAATGCAGCAGAAAAGAAGAGCAAAGCGCAAATAAAGGAGGAGGAGGAGGAAGTGGTAAAAAATGTCCTTGCTGTCCTTGTACCATTCTTTGATACTGAAAGAACTGTCGCTTAACTTGCCCTGGCTGACTAAAAAAGTTTCCTAAATAAAATCAGAAAAATAATATATATATACATAAGGCGAAAATTGTAGTCTTCTTGTCTCGAATAAAAACGTAAATAACAAAAAGAACTAAATCATGAAAGTAGTTTACATTCTTTTTTGTGCATATTGTTTTCTTTTTTTAAGTTCGGAATTCCTGTGTGAAAATAAGGACGCGCGAGAACTGAGGCTGATCAAAAAGGATTTGATAATAAGAACTGGACTTAATTAACTCTACTGGATTTTGATTGAGAAACATTCATTGGAACGGGAAATCTTGACTGGATTAATACTTCAGCCAATTCGGCACGTAAACAGGTTGATAATATAGGGTGTCTCAAAATTTGTGGCCCTGTTTTTAACTGCAATAGCTTTTACGCTACGACAGGCGCTTTACTTCATATGCGCAACCTTACATAAGAGCAGATTTCGTCTGAGTGTGAAACTGAACCGCGCCGTACCGTGTCCGTGGCAGTGCCATGTTGTCTATAAAAACATTCGAGATTCCTACCGTAACCGTGCCAGTGACAGTGCGGTGCCATTTTCACAGTCATACGAAATCTGCTCTATATATACACCGCGGCGCCGATCGAATCGCCCCATTTCTTAGGATTTCTTTAATGGTTTTAGGTTCATTTATGTTATGTCGCTGAGCTTGTAATTGATGTAGTTTGTTTTAATTATCCGTTGAGAAGAAAAGGATAGAAATAATCAGGAAACTCAAGACTGCAAATTATGTAAAATGGCGGAATACGAAAATGCGAATATTTGCAAATAGGCTGTTTTTTTGAGGAGAGCAAACGAACAACGTTAATTAGAACAAAGTTGTTAGACTACAAGATGTTTTTCGTGAATTGTTCAGAAAAGGTTTTTACGACAGCCAAAATTTAATAAGATAATAATGAAAAATTAGGATACGAACTTTTAAGACACGTGCCCTAGCTGTGCATGTACTGTCAGTCCCATGCCTGAAAAATATTCATTCAAGTTTTCCGTGAATTGAAAGGACTAAAATACTATGTTTACGATACACTCTGACCGAAAGAATCTTATTCAATAACTGTAATTTTTTTACATGTTCACTAAACATCATCAGTGTTGAAATATTGTTTTAATATTTCTATTATCTTCTTTAATTGCTTTTCTGGTCTTCCTGTGTAATTATATTGTGCGCATGCGTGAGAGTTGTTCGCCATGTTGGAATAAACTACACGGTGCTTGGGTCGCCATTTCGTCTACTTTTTATTCTTAATGCACTACACTTCTACTTCTGCTCCCGTTGCTCGTGAGAACCATCTCGTTCATAACGTCTGGCAAATCTATGGACGTCACGAGCTCATTTTCGAAGGAATACCATTCAGAAATTTTACACTTAGTCTAATAATTTAATTACTCTTGTCTCGAAGACTGATTTGACTTTTTTTAACTTCCAGATATTTCGTCTAATGAATGCAGTCTGAAATTTCTGAAATTTCAAATGAACTCAAAGTCAATGCTAACTAAAATTAATGAAATAATTTACAACTAATTTTTGTTGTGATACCTGCAGTGAGTCAAATACTTTCAACAGGTCGGTCACAAAAATTAATGCACCTGTTGCAAACCTCTACAGAGTTGCTAATGTAACACTTTTAGTCCAAAACTATCTAATTGATAATTAACTTACTTGTACCGGCTTTATGGAATCCAGACTATCAACCAATCATTGCCTCTCTAAGTTCTCTCAGTCATCTTTTGATAATTAGGTCATGTAAAGTTGTGATTGGTATAGACTTGTAAAGCATTGTAAACTTAATGATTAGCTTAATGATCAAATTAACTTAATGATCAGCATGTCAAGTATGTCATAACTGCCAGAACACATTAGATTATTAGAAATGGGGCAACGTACAGCATAAATGAATCTGATGCATTGAAAGGTAAAAAATCCATATATAGACTTGTCAGTTCAGCAAGAACTGACTAGTTGTCCTATCACTACAGAATTCTCGCGTCGCATAAGGTAACATATGGAGCAATTGCCTAAATTGCTTACATATCCGTGATGATCTTTCAATATTTCTAGAATATTTCATCATTGGCTTGAAATGAGGCCGTTTAGACGAAACAGATATAGATCGATCATTCTTTTTTCCTTGCTTTCTTTCAGTTATCAGCATATATTTTTTAAAGACTTTTTGGGGCAAGTCTTCACAGTTTAATGCATGCAAAATCATCAAATATATATCCTTAGATTTCAGTGGCTTTATCCCGCAGTAGAGCGGGTCCACTTCAACTATAGGAAATGAAATTTTCAACAATTGTAATGGAAAAAGAATTTGTACTTTCTTCTAAATCTTCCAATTGTTAATTAATCATCTTTTTTCTGGGACATCATAATAGCAAAGGGTTCGCAACACCTACTGCGTGAAGGTGATTGACTCAGTTTTAGAATGTTGAACGCATATGTTTTTTTTCTTGTTTATCTTTCCTTTTTCCTCCACGAAAACTAGTATACTTGTATAGCAGTGTTATATGCTCCGTCTTTTCCCAAACTCTTCTTCTTCTATATCTCCTCCTTTCCTTCCACCTCTGCTTTCACCTCCTTGTCTTCCGTCTTCGCCCCCCTTTTCTTTACACTCTCCTCCTCCTTCTTCCTTCCTTTCTCCTCCTCCTCCTCCTCCTTCGCCTTCACCATTACGTCCTCCCCTCTTCCTTTCCTACTCTTACTTTCCTCCACATTCTCCTCCGAACACCTCCCTCTGTTTTCCCTAGCTCCTTGCCTTCCACTGTCTCCTTCTCCTCTTACTTCTCCTCTTACAAAAGTAATTATGAATAGATCCAAAATTTACAAGACTACGTTTTCTATGAAACTCATTTCTTGTTCCTTTCTTTTGACTGTAGTATTTTCGATTTAACATAAGCAGATAAAGAGATCTGTCTACCAAGATGAAACGTAGTTCATATTTTATCTTCCTGGCGACCTTTGCACTGGTCCTTCACTGGTCCAAGGGGTCCGACTTCTGCCCAAATGGTGGACCAAAAGAAAACGCCGCTTTTAAGAACCTTATGGATTACGACAAGAAAATCGAAGACAAGTTAAATTTTGGAATCGGTTGTACAAAAGATATGTTCAAAAGTGTTGACGGCGATACAGCGGAGTCGAACGTTAAACTGGACAACTTTGAAAGAACCGATAAAGTCTGCTATGCAGTAGGGAATAGGAAAAGTCTCGATGTGTGGGTGTTGTCCAAAACCAAAGAGTACACTGTTGCAGATCCTGTGCGATGTAAGACCGCGGAAGCATGTGCTAACAAGAAATTCTATCAAGCGTTTTATCTTCCCCAAGCGCCAGACGAAAACACGTACATGATTCTGGACCCAGAAAAAGCTGAACTCTTTTTCACTACTCCGTTAAGTGAATGCGACGTTTTTGTGCTGACCAACGACGACAAACCCAAGAATCCCATTATCGTACACTCCAATAAAAACAAGATGGCAAAATCTAAAAAGAAATATTCAGAGAAAGATATTGTAGTGCAGAAGGGCCAGGATGTTGAGGAAATATTGCACGTTAATAAAGACTATAAAGTGAAATATCGTATTTACCACAAGCCAGATAGCCAGGAAGCTCGGGAAGCAATTGAGCAGTACCAAGAAGATACTAAAGCAAAAATGATCAAATATAATCCAAAGGATTTAGATTCTGTTCATCAGAATCATAATTTCATGGGTCATTTTAAAGATGAGAAATGGAAATTTATTCTCAAGGGAGACAGTGGTAAAATTATTTGGCAAAACTTTGAATGCAGTAAAAAAGAAGAAAAAGAAGAAGGAGGATGTCCCTGTTGCATTCTTTAATTACTGGCCGAGTCAAGCAGAGATGCTCAAGAATTTAAGGATATTTAGGGCAGCTATTAGTTGGATGAATAAAACAAGCTCCATGCATGCAGTCATTGCACATTGAAGGGAATATTGAAGGGTGGATAGGGTGGATAGCACAAGCACAAATCCTTATCTAGTGAATAACTTTATCAAATAACACCATCATCTTCTCCACGTACTGAAAAGTAGTGCAGCTAGGCTAGAGCTTGATGCTAATGAGAAACTCTTATTGAAATTCAACCAAGATGGCTGCCATGACGTCAATTGACAACCAAGCAATAATGAAAAGCTGTCAACTGACTGGGAACAAATTGCATTAGGATAAAGTAAATTTGAATAGTTATTGACGATAATGATGTAGTTGCACTACTATAGCTATGGAGAGGATATACAGTCCGAGGAGATTCTATTAGTGCCTGTTATGATAACCTTGCTACAATGAGAGAGCCGGACCTCATTCCAGTTTGTTATCTATTCTGACTAATAAACTTTGGCATGAAAATCGATCACTGTTGACTTTGTGACCAACTTTCCCTTAAATAATGTGCTACGACCTGAGGCCGTGAAAATAATAAATTGCTTAAGGCGGGGTAATATGGGCAACAAAATTGTGCTATATTTCGCGCAACATTCTTGTGCTACAATTTGATCATAAAGGGCAAATATAGACGACTTTCACGTGACGTCAAAGCAGCTCAAAATCTCCTCAGAATTGGATCCTATTGTTTTGTCTTCCAAATTGAGCTGCATTCCGAGGTGCTGCAAGTGGTCTATTGCTAGTATTACCGCCGTGAGCAACAAATTTTCCATGTTGCACGAAGAATAATAATGGTAATACGGTTTACCATATGCTCTGCAACTTGCAAAATATTTCACCGATTTTAATTTGTTGTTTCAAGAGACCATAATACTAAGAGAGCGAAACTAGCTCGGTATTGACGTCTGTACGTGCGATGTTCTTGGGCACTAAGGCTATTTTTAGTAACAACGCCATCGCGCGCGCAAGGCTCTTGAACAATAGAATTTGATTGTTGACGTGCGCGCAGACGGAACCGTTTGCTTTTGGCAATCATATTTTGATAAAAATAACTCGCCACGAACATCGCACAGACATCAATACTGAGTTTCGCTCTCTTAGTATTATGGTTTCTTGGTTGCCAGTTACTGCGCCTTTAAATCAGTTTTCGTATTACTATGAAAACGTTTGTAATGCATGTACGATATAAAGTGCTGTGCCTCATCGTTGTGATTATTCAAAGTGTCTTTAATCCAATCACTTTTATGGCAAGCATGTAAATAAAACATTTATAATTTTTCAGTATTTTTACAACGGCTTTATCAGTAAAGTTCAGTCAAAACGTGAATGCACGCTGCAATGCGTCAAGGTACAGATTGTTTTAACGATTCATGGAAGTTCAAATCTGTTCGAACGAAAACTTAGTCAATATCCCAGAAGACGTTAAGATTAAATTGCTTGCAGATCATAAAGGACAGCATTTTTTCTATAGGTTTTTACTCAAAGAGTCTGAATATTTTTCCGATAGAAACTTTGAAGACTCTAACCATGACTTATTGCGCTATTTGTTACAATCAGGAGTCACATGTACCTCTCTTCTCTTTCAATATCTTCTTTTTAACTCGATCGTGGATTGCAAATCCACGAGTTATTTTCTTTCGTTCATGCGTGCGTTCTTACCTTTCACGTTTATTTCTGTTTTCATGCGCCTGCGTTCTTCCTCCCTTGTATAAATATAACTTTTTCTCGGCTTTCCAAGTTTTGTCTTGATTTTTCCTTTTTGCTCCTAATTGCAATCAAATCTATTGTGACGTCACTTTATCTGTGATTAACCGCTGAATAGAAGAATCGCGCGCTGTAGACTTCCCATCATGCTTATGGATCGCTCACTTGAAAGCAAAAGAGGCCCTTATGAACGAAACTTTTTAGAAAAAAATTAAATCGTGTGAGATTTTACTATTGAAATGGAGAAAATCCGACCCTCACATAGGAAATCCAAAGTCGAGTGAGTACTAGATTTCTTGCATGCGGCAGGAAGCCGGGCACTAACAAGCTCCATGTGCTCTTCAAGCACAGATACTAAGATTATTAGAAGTGACGAATGCTTTAATATATTCCACTGTGAAACTGTGTGGAATTGCTCAAGAATACAAAAAAGAGCGGTTTAAACCAGACGTCGGTAACCAAGAAGCACCAAGAAAAAGAAGAGTTCCAGTGAGGTTAGAGGTGGGCTCAGCCAGGAGCATCATAATTAGGCCTACTCCAGGACCATAAGTTGCCTTAAAACGCCGTAAAACGCCTTAAAATACTCAATGAAGCCTAAAGTAGCCTTAAGTTAATTTCAGTTACTTCAACTCTTTTAATAAGTTGCCTTAAAACGCCGTAAAACGCCTTAAAAAATTACACAAACTTCTCCACATTTTCTTAAAACGCATTAAGTCAAAGTAAAAAACGGCGACTTAAGGACCCGGTATAGGTCTATAATTCCTTGACACGACAAAAGACGGAGGCCCGTTGCAAGCATATTGATAGGGGAGGTCCGATTTCCACCAGATTGTAATAAAGGTGAGTGAGCTTGCAAGCCTTATAATTCTCAGGAGACTCAGGGTTAGAGTATATACAAATCCTAAAGCAAATGCTAAAAAGCTTGATTTATAATCTTTATTTCAACTTTTTCAACAAAATGTAGTCTTTGGAGGCAATTACCACAGGAAGCCCAATTCATTTGAATCATTGCAAAAACGTCAAAAACAAAATATTGAAAATTATTATTTTATCTAAATGGGAGCTCCGCTATTAGGTAGTACCTAATTTTTATATTAGGTGAGGTTCTATTCCACCAGATTCGGCTGGGATTAGGGAATGCTTCAGAATGACCTGTATAAGTATCAGAGGTCCAGTTGGTTTTTGGAAAGTGGAGTGAAAATGTTTTTAGATAACTCTTATTTCAGGGAATTTGTTTTTCTAAATGACGTAATATTTGAAAGCATCAAGCTGATGCAAAAAGTTTATGTAGTTTTTCAGTGAAGATCAGAATTTTAAGCCAAGAAAAATTAGAGAAGAGAAATAGAATACATTAAAAACAGAAAAAGAAAAAGAAAAAAAGAAAAGTTGTTGGCGCAGGCAGGGCTCGAACCCGTTGCCCAAAGAAATTAGTATATGCTAATTTTATGCAAAACCCAAAAAATCGGACCATGCATCCAGACAAATCGCTGAATCATCGCATGTTTCGTATAGGATGGAGATTTCAGCCCCTTCCGCGCTATCCGGTAGAACACAGCGAGCTTCCCAGTCAAAGAGAGAGGAAACAGTCGGATCCTAGGCCATAGATAACTGAACCTTACCACTAGGCTAACTGGTCTACTGAGGGATTTGGAGGACAAAATAACCTAGTGTATCCTGTGAATTGGCTATCTATTGTTGTGCAAATTACGCGATCCCGTGGCGCAGTTGGAAAACCCTTGAACTGTGAAGTCAATGAGCAGATGTAAGAGCCGGGTTCGAAACCAGTTGGGGCCGGGTTTTTTTTTTTTTTTTTTTTTTTTTCGTGCCCCAAAATCAAAATTAGATATTTTAATAAAAGATTACTAGAGAATAGGTAGTCACGTTGCAAGACAAATGTTATGCCACAATACTTAAAGTCGAATACGAGCAACACGTACGTACAGTGATTTTAGTGGAAATATTTTGTTAAAATTATATAACAATACCAAACATGTTCTATCAGTCTTCTGAATTTGTGGTATGCACGAGGCAAGCGAGTTTTATTCGATTAATAAACTGATGATCACGTCCGTTGCTGGCTTCTCATTCTGACTCAACCCCGTTGATAGAGACCTGAAGATAATTGTCCTAGGTGTTAAAAAAGGTATCTATCACCGCACGCTCACCGTTCGTCTCGCTTCGATGCAAAGGCACGGCTACCTTTCAAGATGGCGCAGGGAACTGTGAAGGGGACTATTGCATCAACAGCGACAACCGACCATTAGGAAACATAATAGCTTCGACCAATCAATTGGCTCCACCAACCTGATCCACCGAGGAGTAGAAAAGACAGCAACCATCTAGTCTACGCCATCGCTTGATGGTAACTAGCAGTAGTAGTCAAAACGTCGCGCTCATTTCAAATGACCACTATATTGTGGGACAATAAGTAGCCTTTATTATTACTCATCCTCGATGAAAATTAAACATCTTTTATTCTATATCTAGAAATATTGCAAAATGTTCTTAAACGAAAGATAATGAATTAAAAGCTCATTACAGTATTTATTACGCAGCCAATGACTTATTAAACTCTATTTTTAAACTGTATTATCCAAGATTTGTTGTTAGCCGTTTTATGCAAGATTCTTTAGATTTTTCATTACTTTGTCGAGTTGCTCTATCTGTGAGATGAATTTCTTGTAGGCTTCTTCCAATTTCACAAAACCGCTTTTGACATCATTTTCCTTTGTAAGAATGTCTAATTGTGGACGAACCTGGTCATTTTCTGCTTTGTTCATGGCAAAGTCAAACGTGTATAGAAACACTGATTCTACGAATTTGGCCGTTGGGAGGTCTGCTGGAATAACATATGCCTTTATATCAGGAAGGTTTAACGTTCCCGATGTGGGCCATTGTTTGTTCTGGATTTTGTATGTCACTCCGTCGTCATAGTGCTCCAGAAATCGCTGTTTGAAAGTGCGTCCCGTAATACCAACATAAAGTGGGTAGATTTGGTTTCTTGTTTTTCCGGACCAAAAGATAAAATAGATTCCCTTATTCTTACTAAGAAAGACCTCATCATTTATGGCTTTCGTCGTACTGATGTCAAACGGGCCATTCGCTTTGATCACCTTTTGTAATAGGACGAGTAAAGATTCTTTGTAGAGCTCAGCGCTGTTTGTTGGACCAACATACGCAGTGCTTTCTAAAGTTAGCAAATGAATCATAGGTAGGTAGGTAGGTAGGTAGGTAGGTAGGTAGGTAGGTAGGTAGGTAGGTAGGTAGGTAGGTAGGTAGGTAGGTAGGTGCTCGTAGCCTTGACTCTATAAACTTAAACCACACATTCTAGTTGTGGACGATGAGCCAGCTAAGTCAAAATTCAACAAAATTGTGCTACCAATGTATTTGCTGCAATATTTGTAATCAGTATAATAGACTTGTAATTGAGACTCATGTGAAAGAATCTTTCTTAATTAAAATACTTTTAATGATTTTCCCATATCAGTCTCTATTGCCAGCTAGTTCCATTACTGAGAATAAGAATATGGTATTCATCTGAGGGTTTCTTGAGGAGGGGGGAGGGAGTTTTTACCATGCGATGGGAGGGACCTAAAAAGTTTGAATTGTGGACTTCTCCCGTTTGCCAACTCCCACCCATAAATAATGACCACACCCTTTGTACATAGTCTTATCATCATTTGTTTGTCCAGGATTTATATGTACGTAATAATAACAACTTTATTTAAGTGTCATATTTCTTTAGCGTGGTTACACTAATTGGGGACACGATTAGTCATTACAAATTATTATTACAAATTACGAATTATTTTTACAAATTGCATAAAAACATTTTCTAGCTAGAGCATTTTATCATGTGCATATCGAGATTTCTTTTTTGAGTAAATTTGTGTCATTTTGCTCTGAAAATGGAGGACGTTTTCCATGGTCACGGTTTTGATCATTTATACTGAAACTGGCTTACCACAACGGCCAGATAAATTCAAATACAGACTGATCCGTCAAATCCAAACGAAATTATATTTATTTGTATTTATAATGAATTACAGTCTGAACGAATCGTTCTGATCTTCTCTGCATGTGTAATTTGTAATTTTTGCTCACTAAACACTGTTTACGTATACAAGCAATGGCAAAAGAATTTCAGTTCATTCAAAGGCAATTTTGAAACTTTGTTGAGCTTGTTTTATTATTCTTTTGTTTGTTTGTTTTGTTTTTGAAAAAGTGAAAAAACATCTTACCAATTAGCCAGGCTTCAGTGTTATCTAAACGAAAATTGGCTTCAGCCTTATCGCTAATTAAAATCAGTGACAGTTTATGTATAACAGAGGCTGTTGGACATTGTTGTTGTTTTTGAAAATAGAAACGTGCATTTTTTTTAATAAGCATTCATGTTGTTCATTTAGTGATGTTCAGGTAGATCGATCAGGGTTTAAGTGCGATCAGTTGAGTTAGGCAAGCAGTAATTATTACCGTAATAATTACTGCTTTGTTTGCATGAGATTTTACTTACCAAACACAATCTGAAGGCCAAGCAAAAGAAACAGGACAGAACACACATTAGTCATGATAACTGCTGTTTTTTCACACAACTTAAATCACTTCCTTTAGTGAGGGGTCGTGACAGCGACTTCTAGCTGAGATGCAAGTAGTTCTTGAAAGGAGGATTTTGAAGGTGAATGTAAATGGTCAAATACGATGCAAAATCCCAATATATGCAGTCGACCACAAGCTAATATGACATCATCAAATTTGCAAATTTGAAACCTTGATAAATGAGTACCGGCGTGAAACAGGTGCTTTAATGAGAACACGATATCCGTATACCAGAAGTTTTAGTGATATACATTATACGTGATATTTGTAAAACAGGTACCCTAGTTATGCGCTGTATTTGATGTTCGTGAAACAGGTTCGCGTGCCGTGATGTTTGTCAAACAGGTGCCTTGGTATAACACTATATCCGTAATTTGTTTAAGTTATGCGTGATTGGTGACATTCCTGAAACCGGTGCCTTACTTATGAGTGATACGTGATGGTCGTGAAACTGGTGCCGCCTCCATGATAATTGAAACCCATTCCACAGGTGCCTCAGTGATAACACGATACTCGTAAAGCGGGAGATTTAGTTATGCGTGATATGTGATGTTCGTGAAACAGGTTCGCGTGATATGTGATGTTTGTGAAACAGGTGCCTTGGTGATAACACTATATCCGTGTAACAAAAGTTTTAAGTTATGCGTGATTCGTGACATTCCTGAAACAGGTGCCTTAGGGTGTCAGTTTACCGGCCAGAAAGGCCTGATTTCTTAGGACTGATTCCAGCCAGAGCTAGGAATTGACATGTACCATTCAGGAACTGGCCGTTCTGGCCGGTTGGTTCCACTAAATGGACAACACCCTTAGTTATGAGTGATATGTGATAGTCGCGAAACTGGTGCCGCCTCCATGATAATTGAAACCCATTCCACAGGTGCTTCAGTGATAACTCGATATCCGTAAAGAAGGAGATTTAGATATGCGTGGTTTGTAACATTCGTTAAACAGGTGCCTTTTTTTTTGCGTGATATGTGACATGACGAGCTTAAGGCTCCTAAAAAAAATGCGGGTACGTCCCTGCTGTTTTCCAACACTGAATGCTGGAAATCTGAGTCCTCCCTATGGTTTTATAGTTTATAAAAAGTTTACAAGGAACTCAATTACTTTTCATGAAAAATGGAAAACTAAGATTAAGTGTGGTTCTGGAGAGCAATTAACAAATAGAACATCTTTTTCCGTGCTCCATTCAGTAATACAGCACGAAGAAAGTGACGAAAACACGAAAGAAGTGTAGGGAGAGCACGAGCCGTAGGCGTATTACTGAATGGAGCACGGAAAAAGATGTTCTATTTGTTTTATTATATATTTTTAAGTAAATGTTCGAGGGAAAAAGTTCGATTCTTTCCTACAAAAACTCAAAAGGTGCGCTCGCGCTGCTGACATCAGAGCTGTGCTCCGTTCTCTTCTCTGATAAAGCACAGCTTTTAGCCAATCAGAGCGCGCGTATCGACAAGAGTATATAATAGATTAACGTAGGGCTAAAGAAATATCCTCTAATTGAAACAAAGACTTTTTTAAATATTTGCCAGTAAACCAGAGCAGTAGCTGGATGATGTCTGTCAACATTGTCACGTAAAACTCAACATCGATAAATTAACTTAACAGAGTTTTTAAACAAAAGATTTTAGTTCTCCACAGCTGGTTATATAATGTGGATATATGTTATGATACATAGAAAGAATAGATAACATTGAGAGTAAGTTTTTAGGACTTTTCTTAGTGAAAAGTGCTCCCTTGGAGCAGTTCCCATGTAAAACCACAAGTGGAATTATATTACTGCTGCTAACTTGATTATATAACATAGCACACATTCTTTACGAGACGACATCTTGACTTGTTTTTCTTTTTATTGAGAAAATGTCAATCAATTTCAAGAACAGTTATGATTCTGCTGAATGGGAAATGGGAAATGGGAAATGGGAAATGGGAAATGGGAAATGGTGACGGCCGTTATATTGACAAGATGTTTAAGCACATGTGACGTAAATCAGTAGTACGAGACACATTGATATATATCCCTGTTGGTAATAGATTTAATTAAACATTTCACTGGATGTTTCGGAAAAATGCTTAATTGTCCTTAATTCTTCCAACCCTTAAGCCCTCATACAAAAATAGCCATGACAACATTTGTGGGGTAAAGGGGCATAGGGATAGGTGCTCCATCTGTGCATGCATCCACACAGGCATACTGGTCAGGCAAAGAGAGGTGATATTGGCTTTCCATATATACATTTCTTTCTAAATTGAAAAGACTCAGTAAATATTTTGGCGTATTCCGTTGGCGTACTGCTGGCTCGGTAGTGCCAAAGAGAATAAATATATCTGCTCCATGGTAGGTCTGTATCGCTGGAGGAACAGTGAAGCTAAATGGGGCAGTGCCATGTTTAGATGCGTAGTGTAGCTGGTAAAGGTAAATATGAATTTTTGTGGCAAAAGCATATCTGGAAAAACCGTTTGCATATTTGATTAAAGGATCTGATCCATCCTGTCATGGTTACCCTTAAGATCACAAGAGTTGTTAATTACTAGTCGCAAACCAAATACATGAAGACGATAATTGATTTATGACACGACAACGACTTCACCAAGGGCAGCAATGAGTAACTTCCATCATGGATCCCGTACGAGTTAGGTCGGAAACCACTTCCATGGATAAAAATTTACCAGTTAATTTACTTAATTTTTAATTATTTTGCCATTTTTCCTGTGACCAACAACCCAAAATCACCGTGTAGAGATTTAGGGTTAAAGTGCACCTAACCTCCAGTTATCTCCAACTGTTTTAATAAAATGTTCGACCATTTCTAAGAACGTCTACGATAAAATGACTCGACTTGAATGAATTCCAAAGCTTTTACACAATTTTAAACATTGGCGAAAAGGGCCTTTGAGCTTCCTGTGGTGGCACACCTGAGAATATATGTGAACTTGGTTGGCTAATTCGATCGTTGCATGATGTAGATTTGGATATACTTTGAATTTCACTCAAAGCTGCTGAAAACTGGTTTAACACTGAATAACTGTATTAACGTCTCGAAATCTTCTAGCCGGGCACAGGTGCCCTACTTATCGGGGAGACAAAAAAAATGATACCAACGATAACTGAAAAGGTCGTGAATGGCTCCACGCGGTTAAGACGCACGCGCGCGAAACCCCTGCGAAATCACACGTGATACGATGAAATACAATACGTTTATTGAGTCTTCCTCAGGAATTTTAAGCCCTGATTTACAAAAATAAACAAATAAACGTGATTTTACACTAGAAAACAGTTTCATCTTTGAACACAGATATTACCATTTCTAACTAGTAATTTCCTTTCAACATTGTGGATACAACATTTGAATCAACAGAATAATCCGTTATGAAACAGTCTATTCCTTGTCACGTGACGGTTCAACTTCAATATATATCATATTGCACAAAGGGCTAGAAAGGGACTGTTATGCATTTTTTTACAGCAAAAGGCAGAGGAGATTTAGCAAAACGTGACTGCAACGTGAAAGAGCTAAGACGCAATTGAGCTGACCGGAATAATGTTCAAAATAACCGTTGACATCGCCAGCGTACTGAACGTGGCGTCTCGACGTTGTCATGGCAATCACGCATTGAAAACGAATGTAATAATGCATTCTTCATCTCCATTTCCGCTCTTCGCCTCGCGTTTGCTAAATCTCTCTAATAATAGCTCACCGTTTTTTAATCATGTGCATTGTTTACTAAGTTAGAAAAACATGAGAGTAAAAATGGCAAAAAGGGCCACGCAAACGATGGATGCCATGTTGCTGGATCCTGCAGACTCGTAGGCGGACTCTCCATTGTCGGTGTTGATTACTGGATCATACAGAGCAATCTTGTCAAATCGAGGGAATCGGAAAGTCACAGAGTGCTTGGATCCCTTGGTATCAATTTTGGGGTATGTGTCGGAGTTAGGCATTTCTGTGCAATTTCCATCATTCGTGATCTGCAATAATGAATAATATAAGAAAGTGGATGAGTTGGTTCATTGTTTAGATGTTTGGTTTGGGTTTGATTCAACAGTTCCCGACGTAGCGGATGGATTGGAGATGGATGGGAAAGAAACTTTATAAACCATAAAATCATGAAGTATGGAGGGTTGGAGGGTTGGAGGGATGGATGGATGGATGGATGGATGGATGGATGGATGGATGGATGGATGGATGGATGGATGGATCGATGCATCAATGTGGGAAAATCAATGTAAAAGTGCTAATGTTAGTGAAAATCAAAAAAATAAAAGCACAAAATCTTACATAGCTGGGAAAATCAAGATCCATGTCGCCAAATTTGAATCTCCGTGCCTTCTTCTTCTCTTTTTTGCCCTTAAAAAATTTTCCCCTTTTTTGAATCGTAATGGTAAAATCAATGAATTTTCCAGTCTCGCCCGTTTTACCCTTTTTACAAGTTGCTGGTTCACAAAAGGTCCAGTCTGTAATCTGTAAAGAAAAATGCACGTGAATAATGATTGAAGCATTAAAAACACTACACTGATATGACTCTCCAGCACTTATGAGTTATTTTGTTCAAAACAATTCGCATAAAGATGCATGTCTTTATCTGTTTACCCAATTAAGTTTTATTATTATTATTTTTATTATTATTATTATTATTTTTTAATTTCTATTAAGTCATTGCACATTACATAATAATTAGTATAATACACGCGCTCTGATTGGTTGAGAACCATATGCGCGTGTGTGATTACAGAACACACGCGCAGATGACATCACCGAATCATCGTACTCCGATTGGTTGAAATATTTCGCTAAATTGATATGATATATTAAGCCCCTTACAATGCGTATCAACCTTATACCTTGACGTTGAATTTCACACTTCCTGGATCGGCAGGGAATGCTTCTTTGCCACAAACTTCACAACTGACATTTTTTTCGAAGAAGTACATATCAACTTGGACTTTAGCATCAGGTCCAGGGATGAGTGCCGAAAATGAAAAAGTATGGACAGTGGCATTCTGAGAAAAAAATTAAAAGAACTTAGAAGAAAAAAAAATTATTTTATTTCACGATATAACGTGACCACAACTCTATCTTTCACATTCGTCAATGGTTATTCTTCTTTCTTTCTTTCCGGCTCCATCCCTTCCTCCCTTCCTCCCTTCCTCCCTTCCTCCCTTCCTCCCTTCCTCCCTTCCTCCCTTCCTCCCTTCCTCCCTTCCTCCCTTCCTCCCTTCCTCCCTTCCTCCCTTCCTCCCTTCCTCCCTTCCTCCCTTCCTCCCTTCCTCCCTACCTCCCTGCCTCCCTGCCTCCCTGCCTCCCTTCATTCCTTCCTCTTTACCTTCCTCCTTCCCTCCCTTCCTTCCTCCGTTCCTCCCTTCCTATCTTCCACCCTTCCTCCTTTTCCCTCCCTTTCCCCCTCCTTTTCTTCCTTTCGTTCTTTCCTTCACGTTTTTCCTCTTCTCAAAAAATAATAACCATGCATGCAGTTGATCACTAACAACAAATCAACCTACCTCACAATCTGCATATTTGACTTTTTTCATCTCCGTGAAGTCAAAATCCAACTTAGCAAAATTATTGAAGGAATGCTTGCCCTCTTTGCCACCAGCTTTGCCAACTATGTTTCCATTGGCGTCGACTTCTTTAATGGCGTCGAACAAAATCATCAATTTGTCTTTGTCATTTTTGCTTTTCTTCCAAACCAAAAATTTTCCGGATTTTCCTATGTTTTCGACACAGGTCTTGCCACGGCATGTGATCTGTGGGTCTTTAAGCTTTTTGCCCTCGACTATCATAAAACTCCCTGTTAAGAAAGAATTAATTAAAATTGAGTCAACAATATTCCCATTTCAGATGACAACCTTCGACCTATATCATCATCTCTTTCCACTTTTTCTAACCTACTTTAACCTCATTCAAAACCTCACCGAAGACTTTCTGTATCCTTAGCAATTATATACCAATAATGACTATTTTAAAATCAGGAAAGTATATTTCCCTTTCATAAAAGGTTGTCCGCAGGAATGTTGCATATCAGGAACCAATAGACCATTTTACAGTTACATCTTGGTCAACCACAGCCTCGGCTTAGCGTAATATATTCTTTGGAGTTCCAAGAAGAACCTTTCTGAAATCGGTAACTATTTCAAAGAAAGATTGTCCTTGGTTTTGTTGCACATTCGGTAGCGCATCCAGTGGGAGGGTCGAAGGGGGGGGGGGGGGGGGGTGCGTCCCCTTACCCACACACCAATCCATCCACCCATCGGGCCATCATACATTTAGTTTTTCACAGGTTTAAAGTAAATTTTGTATGTGTGATTAAAATGAACATGACTTGCCAAGCTAAATGCGGACCATCATTATATCTTTTTTGAAAATATTTGATCATTTTGAACTAAATAAATTGAGGTGAAAAAAATGAAAGAAAAGAAAAAGGCAACATAACGAGCAACATAACCACGGACAAGCTTCTTTGTAATAGCTATATATTTAATTTTGAGTAAATTAACGTTCTGCAATGATGCTTTGACCATTTTATAATCTGATTAACAAACTTCTAGAACATTTAATGCCATTATATAAGTCATCCTTTAGTCCATGACGTAGTCATCAATGACGTCATCTATTGTTCAAAATGAAATACGAATGCAAAAATTTATTGTTTATTTTATTGTATTTGTTGCTCTGGCCCGAAGGGCCTAGAGCTTAAGATTACAAACCATATCGTGTTTTATATATAAAGTTGTCAGTGATAATTTGCAAATCACGAATCTCTATTTTCTCTACCCACTTTTATCATTATTAAGAAGTGAGTAGAGCAGCCAAATGCGAGATTTGCATTAAAATACTGGTAGATATTTACTAATATGAGTTATGACTGATGTACACTGAGTTCATGTCACAAAAAAGGCAAAGTGTAAGTGCAGAAGGAATGTACTATATTCGTTTCTGTATTCGCGCTTGTTTGGTGTTGTTTGGCACATGTTGCCTTAGTAACGAAGAACATAACCGTTACCAAGTCAACAGGAGCCAAAACATCACAAAACAAGCGCGGCAGAAAGGAATACAGTACATCCCTCCTGTACTCCCATCTAGCCGCTTTTCATAAACACGCAGAAAACAATAGAGTTTTAACTTTGGCAACGAAGAAACGTCAATTTTAAGTTATTGCCTCGATGAAGTGACGTGACAAATTGCTCGTTTGACAACAAAATAAACATGCAGACAAAATCCCTCTATTTTTATGTGGCGTTGAAGCGTGAATTTTAATCTACAAGGATACTGTCAATGGTTCGCGATTCCACAATATAAAAGTGAATTATTTTATTTTACCTTTACTCGAAAGTGTAATTGGATAGTCTCTTTCTTTTCTCACTAAATATAAGCTTAAATTTTGCTCATATAGGCCAAATAAGCACAGAATACAGAGGGAGTCAAAGCAATGATTTCAAAATTAGTTGCTTACAGCTGTTGCCTGCGACATGAACAAAAGGTTATATGATTTACTGGATTTTAAAACGTATTTTAAAACCTTACAACAGTTGTAAGTTAAGCAAGCTGTAGAGTTGTTGCATGCGACGAGTTGTAAGAAAACATTTAGCATGTAAATTGGCCTAAAGAGTGCAATATCAACTCCAAACGTTTTCGAGTCTCCCTCGTTCTCCACAAAGCAGAAAAATCTTAACTTTACACAATAGGATTTTGCAGAATATGCATGGCTATCTCTGTTCATTTTCGTTCAGTTATTACAATTTTCTACGTACTTATAAACCTGGGTTTCTTTATATTAGTAATGCTGTACATTCAGTTCTTGCTCTGTCGTCTGTCTGGACGACAACAATCCCGTGCGCAACTCTTTAAAACGTAACCTTTATCCTTTTGATATATCAAAACGTGTACGACACAACTGTGAGGAGAGTCGACTGTACGGAGGAAATTCAAAAAGACATTACACTGCAAAAACGCACGAGTAAATTTACTCAAAATTTGAGTAAATCGGTGCATCCACAGTAACTCACTTATCGGCACGAGTAAATATACTCAGTTATTTGAGTAACTGAGTACCCTTTACTCAAATAACTGAGCAACTGCGTACCCTTTACTCGAATAACTGTGTAAATTTACTCGGATGAGTGAGTAACTGTGAATGCACCGATTTACTCAAGTTTTAGAGTAAATTTACTCGCGTGTTTTTGCAGTGTACTAAAAAAAGTATTTTTATTCCTGGCTCAGTAATCATGACAAATCTCGCCTACTGAGATTTGGCGGTAAATAAGACCACAAAATAGCTTACCGTAAATTAGAACACCAACGAAGAAAAACAGCTTGGGGTCCATAATGTTGGCGCAGGAAATTTCAGAGTTACGCCTTGCGTGCCTTGAAAAACTGTTTGAGTTTGATAACGAAATTTGAATTTCAAATCCTTTATACTTCCCGGGGGCTTGACGTTAATGAAATATTACTCATTTACCTTTTGTTGTAGTGCAGCAGAAGTACTTTAATTACGTCAATAAATCAAGCATTACGTCAATTAACCATTGATTAATTCCAAAGTTAAGAATGTCGAAAAATATGATAAATAAAAAATAATAATAAGTTTAATAATTCGGAGAAATCAAACTAAATAAAAAAATTAAGATCTTCTGGAATTACGGCCATTCAAATATCCCATGCTCGATTTCTTTTTCTTTGCCTCAATAGACCTAATCGGCTAACGGGCTAACGTGTTGCTATGTACGTTCAGTCCACCCAATTCAAAACCTCTGGGAATAAGAACTTTGGTTCCAAAAATTTCCACGAGATAAAAGACAAAGAATTATATTCCCAGAGGTTTTGAATTGAGTGGAAACGTACATAGCAACACGTTAGCCGATTGGGTCTATAGATTAATTCATTTGATGCAAAACAATTTAGCTTGGATCACAATGAACTTGACACTGAGATCACTGAGCCAAGGTCACTTTTGCTGTGTATCATTCCCTTGAGAAATCCAAGGATAAAAAATTGGTAGCCATGTTGGATGATCGAATAACAGACAAATATCTTTTCCCGAAGCTTAAGTTCATCCAAGACGGCTAGTTGGTTGAGCGTCGGTCTCTCGTGCGGGAGGTCGTGGGTTCAAGCCCCGGCCGGACCAACACTCAGGGTCTTAAAATAACTGGAGAGAAGGTGCGGCCTTTGTAACTACATCTGCAAATGGTTAACCCTTCAGGTCTCTCGGATTAAGGACTTAAACAGTAGGCCCCTGTCTCCCATCCCTTCCTTAAACCTGTATATGGGGGATATTAAAGAACCTGTTGAAGCGTTCGCATAAGAGTAGGGGATTGTCGCCCGGTACAACAGTCTGTCCTTACTACTAACAAACTCTAAGCGCATTTGATTATATTCATATAGATATTTGCGCTATATAAATGCAAAAATTTCATTTTCATAGTACCATGATGCCACGTGCAACCCTTTGATCCAAGGTCAAAGCTTCAACTTCTCAATCAATCGATCGATCAATCAAGCAATCTCAACAACGTAACAATTTATATCAAGATTCGGGCTTCCTGTGGTAAGCAACCCGCGGGTCCCTGATACTACACTGTTCCAGTCCTTTTGCGGCCAGAAATCAAGATGGCTGACTTGGCTAGCCTGTACGTTTTCACTCGAATGGCTGTAACAACCAGACGTTCAGAACAAAACAAACAAACAAAGGTTTGCTATGTTAACTTGTTTGGTAGCTGAGCTTCAATTTTTGTTTGTTTGTTTGTTTGTTTGTATTCAATGGCCAATTGCGTCTTGACGTTTACGTCCACACCGATACCGATGTATAAACTTCGTTCGGGCAATGCGGAAATAGACGTCAATAAACACGCAAAGAGAAATAAATCAACAAATGTTTGCACGATCCATACCTAGAGGATTCGATCATTCTTGTTCCCAGACCCTCCTGTCGGAGGCTCTGAGAAACCTTATAAATTCTCGTAATTTCATTGGTCCTTAGAGGAAACAGACCAAGACACCGGAAGTTTCAATAAGAAGCTTAGAAATGGCTCTAGAATCACTGAAGTTAATTCCATGAATGGAAAATTCATACATAGAGACTTTGTAATTGCTCGAGGTTATCCGGGGAGGTTGTCACCAAGAGATGTTTTGTGTATGAATTATAGTCCGAGACTTTGAATAATCACAGCGTAACGTGACACCACAACAACTCGCTGAATGAGCATTTCTCACCCCTTGCGAGACATTTTATATTTTTATCAAACAAAAACAAAAATATAATATTTGAAAAGACCGCGCCAAAGTTAGCAAAAATTAAAATTTTGAGGTAGTTTCGATGAATAGCGCCAAAGTTATGGACGGCCGAAGTTTGTGCTTTTTGTATGGATAGGTTCAAAGGTTCAAAAGTTCAAACAAAAGACCATAATACTAAGAGAGCGAAACTCAGTATTGATGTCTGTGCCATGTTCGCGGCGACTAAGGCTATTTTTAGTAACTTCGCCATCGCGCGCGCAAGGCCCTCAA
This sequence comes from Telmatactis stephensoni, assembly GCA_029948255.1. Lineage (NCBI taxonomy): Eukaryota > Metazoa > Cnidaria > Anthozoa > Actiniaria > Isophelliidae > Telmatactis > Telmatactis stephensoni. The sequence goes on along the minus strand of JALIZF010001599.1, from coordinate 101,690 downwards.
CCAATAGAATTTGATTTTTGACGTGCGCGCGGACGGGACCGTTTGAATTCTATTGTTTAAGTGCCTTGCGCGCGCGATGACGAAATTACTAAAAATAGCCTTAGGCGCCACGAACATCGCACAGACATCAATACTGAGTTTCGCTCTCTTAGTATTATGGTCTCTTGGTTCAAAGGTTATTTATTTCCACACTTTGTATTTATTTAACAAATAGATTCCATTTTTCCGTACGTCTGTACTCTAATCGATGCACAGATGACGTCAAAATGTGGTGAGAACAAAAAAGTACGAGACGAAGTCGAGTGGCGTGACTGTTGTTCTCACCACATTTTGACGTCTTCTGTGCATCGATTAGAGTACAGACGCACGGGAAAATGGAATCTATCTGTTTTATATAATATTTATCGAAACATTCCAACCAATCAGAGCGCGCGTAAGATTCGATGACGCCATCTATGTGTGTGTACTCTAATCACACATGGTTGTTCGACCAATCAGAGCGCGCGTAATATGCTAATTATTATATAAATACAATTAGATCATATGGCAACACAATTTGAAGTGAAATAGACAAATTAAAAATCAAAACTTTGATTCAAGTTCAATAACTGGTGTAAAAACTGTTTTGGTTGGTCAAGAGTAATTTGCTCAGTTCGTGAAGTGAAAAACAGAAGGATTGTCAATAAAAAAACTATTTTGAGCCACCTTAAAACTATTCACTGAACGTGAAAACGCTATATTATATCACCTATTACCTAAACTAAGCCATACTAATCTTTAAAGATTATTTATTGAAGGTATCTTTAAATATTGGAGTTAATGCAACAATAAAGCGAATTTTGGACAACAGAAGCAAAGTCAGCATGTCAATATACATGAGTTCGGCACACTTTTCTCGACATCGATCAATGCGATTTCTGTCATCTCTTTCAGTAGAGAAGTTGGATATGCTTACAACAATTTGAGATCAAAAATTAGCTTAGATGCACTATTCTTCAAACAACTGTTTTGTTTACGCTTAATTTTTGCACTTGGTTAAAATCAAGAGCTAAAGACAGTGATGTCAAATATAAGATCACAAGAGAATTTTTTTAAGAATAAGCCTAGAACTCATAAAAATCGAGAATATGTGAAGAAAATTCTTTTATTGCGTTGCCATAGTGACGCCTATCTCCATACAACGTCATCATAAACTTTGATAATACTTAATTTACCATCAGACTGCTCATATGAACAAAATAGTTTTCATACAAAGACGACTGGTAGCTCTACTGAAAAACTCGATCGAGCCACCTTAAGCGAAAATAAACGTTCGTAACTTCTGTGGTTTTATCTCATGCAGTTATGCAAATTATGTTCTTCAGTCGTTCATTAGCACATAGTAAGCCACGGTCACGCAAAGACTGATATCAATAGTCCTAACGAACTCCGTCCTAACTGTGCCAAGGACACAAAATTCTTATGTCAATTCTTAGAAAACAAAGTTCGACCAAACATGTTGCCTCAGTCCGTTCTAAAGTGGTTCTTTCGCAACAGAAGATGTCACTTTCTTGGCCAGTACAATGTTCTCGCTCGAGTTCAAGCTGTTCGACTAAACAACGCTCAAGCTACTACAACAGCCAATTCTTCAACGAATGACTTGAAACCATTTAAAGAAATACCCGGACCTCGATCATTTCCCTTCATTGGTACCATGCATTACATGATGCTCAAATCACGAGGTAAACCATTTGGTAAAGTTCCTATCGATATACAGTTCCAAGGAGTAAAGGACTTTGGAAAAATTCATAAAGTCGTCGTCCCTGGGTTTACAACTCCTTTAGTTCAACTTGCTGATCCAGATGAGGTGGCAAAAGTCTTTTATTCCGAACCAAAGTATCCTCGTCGCGTAGATTTCCCATTACTTGATCATTTTATGGAAGAAAAGAAAAAAGTCAAAGGGGTTTTCATTAGTAATGGTCACGATTGGTACCGACACAGGACTGTTATTAGCAAAAGGATGTTAAAACCGAAAGAAGTTGCCACTTACTCACCCATGCTTAACGATGTCGTGACAGACTTCATGATGAGATTTGAGAAGATCAGGGAAAAATCTGGTTCTGAATTTGAACACGAAGTCAAAAACTTAAACAAGGAACTGTTCAAATGGTCTTTTGAATCGATTTCTTTCGTTCTTCTCGAGCGAAGATTTGGTTGTCTGGGTGACGATCCAATACAAGATGCTCAACAATTCATCGACGCCATTCATGGCTTTCTGTCATCCGTATTCCAAGTCAGCCTTCTTCCTATGTCGTTCTATAAATATTACAAAACAGAGGCCTACAAAACGTTCATGTCGTCTTTAGAAGACATGTACAAGTATGCAGAGATGTTTATCGCCATGAGGATGAAGGAGTTGCAGAATCAAGGCAGGCTTGATCAATCAACAAAGTCTGATCCCAACGACGTCGGATTTTTTGAGTTTTTGATAGCCAGTGGCAAACTTTCCAGAGAAGATATTCTTGCAAGTGTTATTGATTTGCTTTTTGCTGGAGTCGAAACCACCTCTAATACAATCTTGTGGTCGTTGTACATGCTTGGCAAGAACCCTGACAAGCAAGAAAACCTTCATCAAGAGATATCCGCTGTACTGCAACCTGGAGAAATCCCTTCTGCAGACACCATCTCTAAAATGCCCTACTTGAGGGCCTGGATCAAAGAAACTCTTCGCTTATACCCAGTCCTTCCAACAAACACGCGGTTACTCCAAGAAGATATAGTACTGGGTGGCTATCACATTCCAGCGGGAACACACATCAACATGTTATCCTTCTTTCTTGGTCGTGATGAGACCATTTTTAAAGATGCCAAGAAATTCTTACCTGAAAGATGGGTACGGGATTCCGATCACCATACCCCTGGGGTAGCCCATGCATTTGCATCTTTGCCCTTTGGATTTGGGACCCGTATGTGTGTAGGCCGACGTATAGCTGAACTGGAGATGCATCTTCTCTTAGCTAGGATCGTACAAGAATACCAAGTACTGTATCCTCGTACAGATGAGGTGGAACCTATAACTAATACATCAGTTGTGCCTGACAAAGACGTAAGAGTGAAGTTTGTTAAGAGATGAGATCGTTCCATTCCCATACAACCATGTTACAATTACACTGTTAGAAACTGTGATCAAAATCGTTAGACATGCACTGAATTTAACTGAAATTCGTCCGATGATTCTCTAAGAGCCCAGTGCTCACTGGTTTAAACTATTTTCTCGATATTCCGAAGCGAAGTACTATATTTTTATGAATCTTTTAATAGAGGTGTCAGTGACGTCATTAGACTCAGATTTCAACCCTCCGGACGCACGAAACCCCGACGGCTGAAATCTGAGCCTATGACGTAATTCAGAAATAAAATTGCTCAAGAAACTAAGTATATAAAAGACATGTATTGAGCGAAGTCGTAAGTTGACATCAACCTACTGTTACTAACATAATTAAAACCGCCAAGAACATCCTCCGTCAATTTCGCTTGCTTAGAATTATCAGGTCCACAGGCACCCCAGGCAATCATTTATTTAGAGTAGCGCGTAACTGATCAGCGTACAAAGCAATGCGAAGTAAATGTAGGGGTTCGGGTTCAAATCCTGCATGAATAAAAAAAATTGGCTTTGTTATGTAGTAAATATTATCTTTTCATCTGTTTGTATGCTTTTTTCTGGTTTTGAAGCAAAATGCAAACGCAAGGAATGGAAAGGTTTTTACTTTCTTGCACTCGCGTTTGTGCGAGCGCGCTCGAGTTTTTATCGTGTGGATAGGGTTTGTGCAAATACAACCCATAGTATTTTTCATTTTATTGCGTTTGCATTTCCGTCGCTCGTGTAAACTAGGCTTATTAGAGAAAGAGAGTGTATTCCCATCAGCGTGGCGTCCACCAGGTGCGAGATCCCTATAAAGTTTTTGCCGTAGGTTAAAAGCACTAACCAAATCAACTCGACTCTCCTATATTTTGCACTATTTTCCTTTTTTCACATTTGTAGAGGTATAATATATATTAAAAATCAGTAATAACAATGAAGACCGACCTCCTCCACTTACGATTCACTTATCAATATTTGTCTTTAACCGACCCCATGTCCTCTTACAGTCACAATCACACATAACAGTTTTGTAGTCTTTGTGAACTCAATTATCGCTAATTTTGATAGTTAACAAGGAATGTTTTTAATTTTTCCTGAAGGTTTATTGGCTCTTTCTTGGTATTGCAAGGCACCTGAAGCATTAAGAACAAAGAACTTGGAATGAAACAATACCCTACAATACAAAGAACTCAAACTCAGAAAACAATACATCTTGCAACACCAAGAAAGACCCAGTTTATTAGCAGGATTTTAGATCATTTGGTTCAGATTGCCATACTAATTATCTAATTTACCCTTCTTGCTCTCAGAAAAAAAACATCTTAAACATTGGTTTTATTTCTGGACTACTTTTTCCAGTACATCTTTATAGGTGTTCCCCCGGCCACCTCATACCATAGACTAGGTATGGATAAATATAAGAGCACAATACAGACCCAATGCCTTGGTTTACTAGAATTCTATCAATGATGTGTACATAGGGCATAATTGAAACTAGGGTCGACCAAGTTTTTCGATTTAAATTCATGCAAAGCTTTCGGACATAATTGTCCATCTTCAGGATAGCGATGGAATAACGTTACTTGCGCGAGCTATTTGTACATGGAATATTAGTTAGGATATATTTAATTTTATCAATTTAATTTATATTTGTTTATTTTTATAGTTATTTTTTAATTTAGCATTTTCGTTTTATTATTGCATGTACAAATAGCTAGCGTAAGTAATAACAGTCCGTCATTGCCTTGAACATGGACAGTTACGGACGAATACTCGGCATGAATCAAAAAGCAAAACGTATAGTCGAACTTTTTTCAATAACATTGTGACCATTGGAAAAAAGTAAGAGAACTATAGTTTAATTGGGTCCCAATCGCCGCCGTCTCAAAACATTTAACTGTGGTTATATTTCCCTTACCAACAGTTGTCATGGTAACCACTGTTAAAAGTGTGTTAAGTATAGTTAAATGTTCTAATGGCCGCGGTCACATCAGAACATTTAACTACAAGTCCAATTTATACGACAAACGTTTTATGGCACGCCGGTTGTCATGTAAATCGGACTATCATTAACCCACCTTTAGCAATGGTTACCAGCTGTTAGTAAGGGAGAGATAACTACAGTTAAATGTGCCAATGTTGTCGCTGTCTTATCAGAACACTTCACTGTAGTTTACCCTCAACATGGGTTGTCAACAATTGGTGACCAGTGCCTGCGGTCTCGTCCGAACATAAAAACTATACCCACACTCACCTTTGACCATGGTTACTATGGTGACAACCAATGTTAATTATAAGTGCAAGATAACTGCAGTTAAAATATTCCAATGGCCAGGGTCACAGAACATTTAACTGTAGTTATCTCACTCTTATTCTTGGTTGTAAACATTGTCTACAGTCACAGAACAATTAACTATAGGTAGCACACCCTTAATTGACAATTAATGTTTAACTTGTCAGCAGCCATTGTTAATACCGGTAAAATAACTACAGTTTAATGTTCTGTAAGACCACCGCCATTGTACAAAAATCTTATCTAAGTAGAAAATGCCAGTAACATGGAAAATGCTTACACTAGGAAAGGGTGACTCTAGCCGAAGGAATATCTACCATCAGAAAAGACAACAAAAGGACTAACACCTTAGTATTTGGGTAGTCCTACCTTAGAGTGATTTTCACCGGACTGTGAAATAGTTACTAAGCTAATAGACACTAATAGAATCTGCACCCATCGTTTTCTTTTGTTGCAATACAACTATTAGAGACTATTAAGCACTGATCATGACTATTAGTAATTGTTTCACAGTCCGATGAAAATCACTCTAGTGTAAACATGCTCTTAGTCTCTGATCAACACTCAAGATGAATTTGGAATCGCATACCATTGCAGACTTCCGTCCACACCAACTCGGCGCATTTAGTTTCTAAGGCGCGAAAAAGGTTAGTACTTCATGTATGACCCCATGAAATGACACCATTCAAGTTACGCAAATTAAAGATTCCACCGAGTTACCGAGTCGAGTGTTACTTGAATAGTTCCATTTCATACATAAAGTAGTAACCCCGTAAACAAAGAAAAACAGACGAATTTTCAAATTTATTCAAAAAATTTCAAAATTAAAGGCGTTGTCCTTCAATGATGTCGGCTCCACTTGGATCTAATCGAGGTATTCCAGTTCTCGAGATTTAGGACACTTGACCATGGTTACTAGGACGATCTTTTACGCACAATACGCAGGACGTTAGGGCTGGAAATGACATCGTTTGATAATCACCACCTGAATCGAAACGAAAGAAATACACAATTAGACATGCGACCACAGGGAGCCGGGCTTTTAAGAATCGTAAATGAATTCATAAATCAATTCTAATTGATTAAAAGTACTTTGGATTTCCTGTGTTGAGATTTGAAACGAGACGGGCTCCCAATATATCAATGATGTGACTTAGACTGATGCTAAGACTTGGAGATATAGACATCATGCGATCTTGAGGAATGACATTTTTAAAAGCTGACTAGGACAACACACTACCTTGGAATCCTGGACAAAAATCAACAGCAGATGAAGACCAATGATCTTGTAGCTAGGTGCCCAACAGAGATCGAAGAATACGTGCTGGAACTTCTCAAGTTGCAAACATCTGAAACGATAAAGAACTCACTTACGGTAAAGTGGTCGAAAAGAAATGGAAAGAATCAAGATAGAAAGAATTGATGATGACTCAGACAGTTGTACGCGACGGTATGGTCTCCGACGCACATGTTAAAAAAGTGATTTATTTTTTATCAAATGTTTATCAGCATTTTTTTACTTCATTGTATTTTATTTTTTATTTGATTTAGTTTAAAGTTTAGCTTAATTTATTAATTGATTTACTCCTCAAAATTTTATCAAAATTAGTTCAAATGAAAATGATTGAAGAAAAAATAAAAAGGAAAGAAAGAAACGGAAGTAAAGTGAAATTATATCTTGTCTTTGGTCGAAGAGCCGTCACATCACCAAATGCTTCCATTCTCATATTGGGAACTCCTCGTTCAGTTGCAAACATCTGGAATGATAAATCATGACAGAATTTTCTAAAACAATATGATAAATTTTCGCGTTTTGGCAGCATATTTTCTCGTAACGGCATTGCAAGGAAAATTGTCGTTGGAAATCGTCTCGTGAAACACGTGGAAACACGAACACCCAGTAGTCATCAAACAAATGTTGAACACAACTGAAAAAATAGTCGGCAAGAAAAAATGTTAGTTAACCCTGAAAGAGATGTAGAGTTCAAATACTAAATCCACGAAACATATAACTGTGGAATGCATTATGGCAAAAGAATCCACCGTTTTACTGATAGCTATATATACGGTTGCGTTAGAAAAAAAGTTGTAGATTTAGTCACTCGTGTTTCATGGATTGAGTTTTGGTCTCTATGGTGTGTTAGATCAAATACGAAAAACGAGAAAAGAATCTAAATCTAAAGGAAAATGATAATGAGCAACGTTGCAAACACCTGAAATAGAAAAGGGAAAGGATAAGTAGAATCTAAAAAGGAAAACAAGTTAACAAAATGTTGAAAACAACTGAAAGATATACTAAAGGAAAATGTGTTAGTAAAAGCTGAAAGAGATGTAGAGTTCAAATACTAAATCCATGAAACATATCACTTGATAATGCAGAAGTCGTTTATAGCCAAACGAGAAAAAACTCATATGCATAACGTTAGAAAAAAGTTTGAAATTTAGTTACTGTTATGGTTCATAGATAGAGTTCTTGGACTCTATGGCGTGTTAGTAAATCAACTGAGAAATACAAAACGGGAAAATCTAAATGGAAAAGGAAGAATAGAGAAACGTTGCAAACAACTGAAAAAGAAAAGGGAAAATATAAGTAAAACCTGAACCAGGAAAACGCGTTAGTAAAAACGTTGAAAACTACTGAAAGAGTACTAATTATAAGGAAAATATGTTAGTAAAGCTGAAAAAGATGTAGAGTTCAAATACTAAATCCATGAAACACTACTTGATAAATCAGAAATAAAAGCAGATGAACAAGCTAGGGTGGAAGACGAAATATCGATTTCGTCTCAGTTTTGTGTTTCAATGGGTTCACTTTTTGAACTCTATACATTGTTAGTCGATACAAGTAAACAAATATATCAATGAAATGTATGTACACAAAATGAATAATCAATGTCAATAAAAGCGTCGTATAAGACATAATACCAATGCTGCAAATGAAATTGTTAAATCACAAATAGGAATAATTAAGTAAATGACACCAAGAACAGCAAAAGATAAACTTTATTCACGCTTTAATTTTGCATGTGATTGTGTGATTGTGGTTCGGTTACAATACATTACATGGTTGAAAATTGAATAAAAAGGTAAAGTAAAATCATTATCAGAAGTAAACCAACCCAATGCGTCAATGTTATGTGTACATTCAAGCCATTATGTTGCCCCATACAGGCCGATATTTCCCCATAAGTCACAGCTATGGTTCACACTCATTCACACACATTGCCGAAAACACAGTCAATCTATGGTGCACGCCCACTCATACACAGTGCCGGAAACACATGCAGTCAATATTTACATGACACATACAGCCTGATATTTCCCCAATTTGATTTCATTCCCCTACTTAAATCAACAGATAATCATAACGTACAATACATGTATATCTATGGTTCACACTCACTCACACACATTGCCGGAAACACAGTGAATGTTTACATTAAAGTTATATTAACATATCTATGGTTTCCCTGCATGCCAGATATGGTTCCCAAAATCAATCCAAAGTTTGTGATGAAGTCTCGTGCATGAAGCCAGTTGATAAGATACGCCTATGAATTCTGGAAAATCTGTAAACCAATTTGTCTGAAGAAACCAACTGGTCCAACTGGTCTTTAACGAGTCCAACTCGTCTTTAATGTTTTTAAAGAAATTCAACTCGTGGAATTCAGAACGGAGAAGCTGTTGTAACGCTGGTCCCGAGTGGACCGGGCCGGAAACACATACCTAATCCTAGACCTATCTTAGAAAAAAAACCTACGAGAAAAGATCAGAAAAAAAAAAAAAAACAAGAAAAGAAATATAAGAAAAATAAATAAGAAAAGGATTATTTTAAGCCGAACGAAAGGAGCCAAGATCACAGCGCAAGTTCTGTCATCCACTCCAAAATAAAGAAAACAACAAAAGTCAAGTGCAAAAACTCGTCTTTTGTCGTATATTTAAATTGATGATAATGATGCAACTACTGCTAATCAGCAAAAATTTCAATCCTAAATTCCTTATCTAAAGCTACCACTTTAAATACAAAAGCTATGGTACTTGAAGACTCGTCGTCGCAACCCAGTTTGGTTGTTCTTGGTAGACTTGGCTGAAACGGAGAAGGTGCAAATGCAACGGTATCACAATTTGTGACAAACCATGTCATTTACGTTGGGTTAGGCCGGGCCAAAACAAATCCGATCAAAGCTAAATTTGGGTGGAGCTAATCTAGAGTACGACCATTACCGTCGGCACGCACAACAGTGGACTGGGGCGTGGGGGAGGGTGGGGATAGTCGGGAATGAAAACGTAAAAGTAGTTGCGCGTACCGACCGACGTTGCAGCCTGACCAGCGCTAACCTAAGACCTAAGACGCCAGAAATCTAAGCGCCCTACGCGCTGTAGTTTAGGTGTATGCGTTGTATGTAGACCGATCAGTTAACAACTATAATGGTCGAACTCTACATCTAAGATCACGACACAGACTCAGACTACAAAGGAGGTCTCTCAAGTTGAGAGTAAGGTCGGTCAGGTCCATTCCATCGATCGTTGATCCAACGTGTTCCTCTCGTAGGCCTTTTGTATTTATTGAAAACTAACCTAAGCAGGCCAATTGACCCCGGCCGCCGAAATGGCCGGTCAGAAAGCTAATAAATCCGACCTATTTTAGAAGTGGTAGCTTGCTCTGATGCAACTCGCTGGTTCCATGTATTAATTCATGGATCCTCCTAGCCCTAGCTAATTCTAATTGAAATTTTCATACTTTTAGTTTAATTAGACTACTAGATGAAATGGACACTTTTCACTTGTGACTACAGGCCAAAACGAGAATGAAAACAATGCATCAGCAGCAACACACACAGACAGGTTTACAAAACACCTCCAACACAGCCAGCAGCCAACAGGCGCCCGACATGACACGCCATATTTGCAAGCAAACAGACGAGTGCAGGCCATGAGGGACGTCTGATTTCGCAGGCACAAAACAACGTTGAAACAAATATGAACATATAACAACACTGAACGAAAAGCGATAAGGACAATTTAATTCATCACAAGTAAAAAGAATCCATTTCTAATTCATATTTTAAATGATTTAAAATATGAATTTTTGTTGTGAGTTGCTTTTACTAGTTAACACCTCTCCACACTCACACAACACAACCAGAACCTCGAGGAAGTCAACAAATACAGCCAAATAAACAACTGATTCGAAAAATTATCCTAGAATTTGGTTTACCCGAGGTCTGTTGCGCATACTAACCCTGGTGTCTTCGTTTGTCATTGCAGCTAGAAAAATGTGGAAAACAATTGATTAATCAATAGTTGATAAAATTTGTTCAGTAATTTGCAAACATTGCAGCAAGCACAAGGATTTCAGCTCAGTCTCGCTGGTTTAGACAGTAATTTTGACCCTCAGCTATTTAATATAAAACATGAGGCTGAAACTTCTTTAATCACTTGACTATAGTAAAACGACAAGTTTCACGGAAGTAACTGAATGGCTCTTCAACTATTCCCGCTGTATAAGATTCTGCTAGGCCAGGGACTGTTTGAAGTCTTGAATTGTATTCTAAAGCAGTCTCGGCCTTATAAAAACTTGCAAGTAGCAAAGCAAAACACGCGTCTAAACTCTCACAGCTCGAACGTTTCAACATCGTTTCAACAAGAGTATCGAATTCTTCGGTAGCGGTTCAAAGCATGCACATGGCAGCTCAGTTGAACTTTAAATACAATTTATCTCGCTTTTATAACAGTTTTGTCTTTGCAAAAACACAAATATTGGCTAGTAATAGCAATTACACTACTGTCTAGTTTCCAAAATTAAAGAATCCTCAAAGAATCTTGAGCAAAAACACTTCAGTTCTACTTACCTTTGGTATCGCTGCAGTTTGAATTCAAATTTCTTCTTCATTGAAATATGTACTTGATATTACGTGTCAGTCAAATGATTTTCGACCAATCAAAAGCACAAAATTTTGTAGGCGCGTTTTTAGAGCGCTTTCTGATTGGTCAATACCAAAGTTGTTAGGCGGGAAAATCGTGCAAGGAGTTATGCACGTACGCGCGCGTGCCTTTTATGTTTTATCTGCAAAAAGAACGTGTGAAACTTTTCATTCTTTACGTCGCAGCAAGATAATGTTCCTGAAAACTATCAAAAACTTTTCCCTTCGAATGAGATTTTTAGCAAAAGAGTGCAGTCGCATGTACGTAAAAGCGAACGTTTTATGAATGACTGGGCCAAGGCCCAAACACATGTACAAAAACTATTCTAGTCAAGCAAACGGCTAGGAATGCGGAAAGGTGGTGATATGATATTGTTTTAACCGTCCATCATCTCATTGGTTAAAACATGAAAATCTTCCGCATAACTTCAACAGTTAGCGCATTTGTTTCTATTTTATGTAATATCTGATTTCCTTTTCATGAAAGCTTTCCTAAGTTTTAATATATATAACGCAATTTCTATGTGGGAACTTGGCAGATTGGAAGCGTCTCTTGGTTTTGTTTTGAACGCTTTTGATTGGACGAAATTTTTACAATAATAATGATAAAATAATAAAAAGTATTTTGTATAGCGTAAATATCTTAGAGTTCAACAACACTTTGCTACACCCCAGTTTAAAAAAGGTTAAAAAGTGATTTTAAATTTTAAATTTATCAATGCAATGATTTTTTCTTTGTTTTGTAAAATATATATATATACATATAAAAGCATTATTTTTGTCTGACGGCTCTCGCTTCGCACTCACATTTCAGCAATGTGATCAACTGATGACAGTATTATCATACAAGGTAATTGAGATCCCTAAACATGCAAGTACATCAATTCCATAGATAAAAATGTCAATAACAGCAAAATCAAAATGATGGATTTCCCACCCCCTAATAGGCCCTTTGCAGCACGTGCGAATGAGCGCATTTTGGAGGGCAAAAACAATGGTTTCAAGCCAATCCAGGTGAACGGAGATTTTCTTTTCAACCAATCAGAGCGCGTTCAGCATTTTTGCGACCGGCCCTCGTCCCCAGGCTACTTACTTCACGGTCGACGAGTATGTCGAGTTTATAATAAATTGTTTTCCATCAAGATATGTGGTGAACAACTGTAAATTTAGTCTTCTTCCTGAGTCTAACGTGTAAGTAATTGTTGTACAAATGTTTGTAAGTTTTTATGATAAACTTTTTATTTGGCAATGTGTACTGTACTTAATTATTCCGTTCAGTTGATAAATATAAAAGTTATTAGCAAATTAAATTCAAGCAGGTGTAGACTCGCCAAAACCCTCAAGTATACTTCCATATCGAAAAAAACAATTTTTAAAATCATAGCCCTTATTTACTGTGCTGTTAAGCACGATATTCTGTTTGTAAACCGATTTTCTTTGGGAGACTCGCACTATCAACACGCTCGCCTCGGTCAACTGAACTCTCAAAATCACGTATTGTTTGATAAGAAAGATAGCAGCCAAAACACTGAGCGTTAAAATGACGATACCAACAGCTTATTTGTATAAATAGCTTAAATGCATAAACATTTATTCGCTCATTAACTTTAGGAGTGAAATATTTTCGCAGAATGATAAGTTCTTGCTCCTTCAACATATCGTGACGGTATTGCGTGACACAGTTTTGATCGCTGATAAAACGATGGCAAAGCGACAGGAACAGTCAAAAATTAAAGGGAGACTTCTTTCAAACTCTTATGCTAATTTATGTGATTAAAAGCTTTCAGAAATAATTTTTCTGGTATTTTGCTTGTTCATCAAAGGACCTGGGGACCAGGGCCGGTCATTTTGTCCAATAATGCTTTGCACGCCGTGTTAACCGTTCACCTGGATAGGACATTGAAATTCTTTTGTTTTGCCCTCCAAATTGAGCTGCATTGCAACATGCTGCAAAGGGCCTATATTCATTTCATTCCATCACCACTGTTGGCATAATATCGAACATCGTAAAAAGCACAAATCACACAAAAACAAAGCAACAAGGCATTTAAGGTACATCGGGGATACACACTAAAGTTACATAGGATACATAGGATACATAGGATACATATATAGGATACGTAGGGCACATAGGATACATAAGGAGTACATAGGATACATTAGATACATAGGATACTGGGATACATAGGATACATTAGATACATAGGATACATTAGATACATAGAATACATGGGATACATGGGATACATAGGATACATAGGATACATAGGATACATAGGATACGTAGGGCACTGACATAGGATACATAGGATACATTAGATACATAGAATACATGGGATATATAGGATACATAGGATACATAGGATACATAGGATACATTAGATACATAGGATACACACAAACACACACTGCATGAAGTAAAGAGTTCATTGTTAAGATTGGAAACCATATTTGAGGACATTATAGATATCATAAGTGAAGTACCTACTCCCCGAAATCCAATGTTTCCGGTTATACGTACTGCGCTTGTGCAGAATCAATACACAGGAATCCCTGATCGCTGGTGGTTGTAAACATGGCAGTTAGAATTGTCGGCTTCTGTGCTCTTGACTGAAAATGCACTTAAGAAGGGACAAAAGAACAGCATTCTAAAGGAATAACAGGAGGGGATTAGGACATAGTTGTGGTTGCAAACTAAGGTGGATTTTCTGCCAGTTTACTTCATGTTGTTCTGTTGTCTTCACAACGGATCGATTTCTCCAATTGAGACTAGTTTTCGTGTAATTGGAAGAGCAGACCTAACGAACTTTTTCCTCTCTTCGTCTCGTTTAAATTTTTCAAATTTAAGCTCTTTGTTCAGTTTCATTTTATCAAAAAGTCATTGATTTAGCTATTTACTCGTGCCCAGGCCTTTAGGCCGGCACGAGAGTCTAGGTTTGCGTCTTCTATCTATCAGTCTATCTATTAGTCCAGTCCCAGACTCTCTTTCTTGCCGCTCCAGGACTCGCGGAGAAAGAGAGTCCAGTATAACTTGCATGCGCATGTCAGCTTAGTGACCGCGCGATCACCACATTCATGTGGTGATCGCGTGGTTACAAATCCTAAAGTCATCTAATGATTCAAGATGGCTGAAGAAGAAAGTGTTTTGTATACACGATATCAGTCTCATTTCGGAAAGCCATTTGTTGATTCAGTGAGCTATGCACTTGGAAAAACCAACTATAGTCTTTTACCAAAGTTTGAGCAGTCACAGGCCATTTACGGATGGACAGTTGTGAAAGACGTATTTGTGAATTTTTCGATACGCATCACTACCACTGCTACAAAACACTGACATTTGCATATTGCAAGCTCGCAAAATACAGCAAAATACTAATTAATCAACTGATTGGCTCATTTTGCACATGCGCATGCAAGTTATACTGGACTCTCTTTCTCCGCGAGTCCTGGAGCGGCAAGAAAGAGAGTCTGGGACTGGACTATCTATCTATAAGTCTATCGTCGTAGTCGAGAATGTGCCATGAAAACGAGGCAAGCCACAGGCACCCCAGGCAATCATTTAGAGCAGCGTACGTATAAAGCAAACGGACGGGTCCGGGTTCGAATCCTCATGGATTAAAAAGGATTTTTTTTTTCGCCTTACTATGTAATAAATATTATCTTTTCATTTTTTTTTTTGTATGCTTTTTTCTGGTTTTGAAGCATTTTAAGCTGTTTTTTAATTTGATTTAATTTCCAATATATTTTGACTCAAGCGACAGCTTGTCTGGCTCAGGAGAAATTTGAGAATTTCTTATCATTGACTGCACGTTTTCAGGATAAAAGGAACGATTAAAAACATTATGTATTTCAATGTTCTCTGTAATTAAATGGTATGGCTGACATTTTTTGGCGTACAAACTGAAATACATACTATTAGAAAGTCAATGATTACAAAGCAACCGCTAGCTACTTGAAAATATCAAAGAAAATAGACCGAGGTCAAACAGGTTACCCAAACAGGACGGTGTGCTTTCGTGACGCTACAATGAGTCTGCAACATCATGCCGTACAGGCATTTGTCAACATGTGAACCGCTGTTACCCTAGCAGCTATAAAATTAAATAAATATCAGGCATAAAGGCAGCTCATATCTAAATGCCTTAATTTTTAATTGGAAATTTAGGATCGAGACCGATACCTTCATGAGTTCAAATCAGCTTGCCGGCAAAGCAGACAAATATTCCGCCGTTCAGTACCGAACTCAAAACGTGACCAAACTGGCTTTAAAACAGATTTATTTTCATGCCAGACTGAATTCCACTTGGGCACGAGTAAACGCACTATGTGCGTCTAGTTTAGCTTGAATTTGGAACAGACGTTCTGTGTAATGACAAATATAACCCGTGGGACCCCTACAACAGTTATTTTCTGGGCTGTTTGTTCATTTTTTAAGCCAATCATAAAACGGGTAGGCTTGTAAAAGGTAAAATTCTGCTTCCGGTATTGTTTTTTGAAAAAATTTCAGCCAATCAGACAATAGCCTGTGATGCATCGCAGGCTAATCAACGGCCCTATTCGGATACACCCTTCGGGCGATGCCTTCCGCTGGACGGTATCAACGTGGGCTCAGGGGACGAGAGGTACACCCGTCGAGGAATGAGTTTCGGGATACCTGTGTTACGAAGAAAAGTGCCGGACCACAGGAAGTCGCAGGAATCATAAACCCAATATATTCTTAAAGCAAACTCAACACTCTATTATTTCAAAATGCCTGCTATTCTTCTCCTTTTAATTCACTCAAACTACTGCCAGTTCAGCAGGAAACTGACATTCTGCACGCTGATTAAACGGAAATAAAAGTTCGTGACATCTTGACAGTATGATTTTATCTTATGCAATTCATTAGCACATTAAGTAAGCCACGGTCACGCAACGATATCGATAGTCCTAACGAACTCCGTCCTAACTGGCTATTAAGGACTAAAAATTCTTATGTCAATTCTTAGAAAACAAAGTTCGACCAAAAATGTTGCCTCAGTCCGTTCCAAAGTGGTTCTTTCGCAACAGAAGATGTCATTTTCTTGGCCGGTACAATGTTCTCGCTCGAGTTCAAGCTGTTCGACTAAACAACGCTCAAGCTACTACAACAGCCAATTCTTCAACGAATGACTTGAAACCATTTAAAGAAATGCCAGGACCTCGATCATTTCCCTTCATTGGTACCATGCATTACATGATGCTCAAATCACGAGGTAAACCATTTGGTAAAGTTCCTATCGATATACAGTTCCAAGGAGTAAAGGACTTTGGAAGAATTCATAAAGTCGTCGTCCCTGGGTTTGCGGCCCCTTTCATCCAACTTGCTGATGCAGATGAGGTGGCAAAAGTCTTTTATTCTGAAACAAAGTATCCTCATCGCATAGATTTCCCATTACTTGATCATTTTATGGAAGAAAAGAAAAAAGTCAAAGGGGTTTTCTTTAGTAATGGTCACGACTGGTACCGACACAGGACTGTTATTAGCAAAAGGATGTTAAGACCGAAAGAAGTTGCCACTTACTCACCCATGCTTAACCATGTTGTGACAGACTTCATGATGAGATTTGAGAAGATCAGGGAAAAATCTGGTTCTGAATTTGAACACGAAGTCAAAAACTTAAACAAGGAACTGTTCAAATGGTCTTTTGAATCGATTTCTTTCGTTCTTCTCGAGCGAAGATTTGGTTGTCTGGGTGACGAGCCAATACAAGATGCTCAACAATTCATCGACGCCATTCATGGCTTTCTGTCATCCGCATTCCAAGTCAGCATAATTCTTCCTATGTCGTTCTATAAATTTTACAAAACAGAGGCCTACAAAATGTTCATGTCGTCTTTAGAAGACATGTACAAGTATGCAGAGATGTTTATCGACATGAGGATGAAGGAGTTGCAGAATCAAGGCAGGCTTGATCAATCAGCAAAGCCGTCTGATCCCAAAGACGTCGGATTTTTTGATTTTTTGATAGCCAATGGCAAACTTTCCAGAGAAGATATTCTTGCAAGCGTTATTGATTTGCTTTTTGCGGGAGTCGAAACGACCTCGAATACAATCTTGTGGTCGTTGTACATGCTTGGCAAGAACCCTGACAAGCAAGAAAACCTTCATCAAGAGGTATCCGCTGTACTGCAACCTGGAGAAATCCCTTCTGCAGACACCATCTCTAAAATGCCCTACTTGAGGGCCTGGATCAAAGAAACTCTTCGCTTATACCCAGTCCTTCCAACAAACACGCGGTTACTCCAAGAAGACATAGTACTGGGTGGCTATCACATTCCAGCGGGAACACACATCAACATGTTATCCTTCTTTCTTGGTCGTGATGAGACCATTTTTAAAGATGCCAAGAAATTCTTACCAGAAAGATGGGTACGGGATTCCGATCACCATACCCCTGGGGTAGCCCATGCATTTGCATCTTTGCCCTTTGGATTTGGGACCCGTATGTGTGTAGGTCGACGTATAGCTGAACTGGAGATGCATCTTCTCTTAGCTAGGATCGTACAAGAATACCAAGTACTGTATCCTCATACAGATGAGGTGGAACCTATAACTAATACATCAGTTGTCCCTGACAAAGACGTAAGAGTGAAGTTTGTTAAGAGATGAGATCGTTCCCTTCCGGTCCCATACAACGATCTTACAGTTAAGACACTGAATCGTTCGATGATTCTTTAAGGAGGGTGTTAATGGGGGTACCCGAATCTCAGTTAACTACTAATTTTTGGGCCAAATCTCAGTTAACTATTTTTTGGCCAAATCTCAGTTAACTGTTAATCCCATTGACACCCTCTTTAAGAGCCCAGTGCTCACTGGTTACTTTTCTCTATACTCCGAAGCGAAGTACTATATTTAAAAATATCTTTAAAGGTGTCAGTGTCGTCATTAGGCTCAGATTTCTCAGCCGTCGGGTTTCGTGCGCCTGGACAGCTGTAATCTGAGCGTATGACGTCATTCACTCAACCCAACTGAACATTCAGCTCCATACTTAATACAGGAATTACTTGAATATGTTTTGTATACTTAGAAGAGATGTTCGATTTTGAGTAGTTTAAAGAATATGTCAGATTAATATGTATAAATGTATAACTAGCTTTATATTGCTAGAGTGATTTTCATAAACCCGTGAAATACATTTTAGTGTATTTAGTACTATTAGTCTCTAATTCCTTTGTTTTCTATTGTTTGAATCTGGCTATTACTAGCTAATAATTAACTTTTGTTTCACAGGTTTATGAAAACCACTCTATGAAATAGAGCGATAACACTTAAACCGTGAAATAACTTAGTAACTAAATAGAGACAAATAGTAGCAAAACCCTTTGTTTTCTATTGTTTCATTAGTACTATTTGTACTTTTTAGTTAGTACTTGTTTCACGGTTTTAGTGCTATCGCTCTATTCCAACACTTATTGCATGTTTCAACCAGGAAACACTACCCTGGTCCCAGAGGTTTTTGTTTTCTTTTTGTTTTCTTTTTTTCTTTGATAAACACGTCGAGACAGAAAGAAGAAAAAGAAAACCTGAGGCTTTATTTTCTCGACATACATGCATGAATATAAATAAAGAACAAAAATAGGAAAAATACAGAAAAAAGAATTATATAATTGCTGGGTTTCATCCGGTCCTTTGAGAATTCAGAAGACAAAAGAGCGGTAGCCTTGTTGGATGAGCGAACAAGTGACGCTAATGAGAATCTTTAATTTTGTTGAAGTTCATCCAAGAATACAAAAGAAAGCAGTAAAGAAAGCCTCTTGTTGGACCAGGGTAAGGAAACACAAGTATTGGATTCAAATTCAAAGTTTTAGTTTCATTGTGATGTCTGCACTTTCTACTCGTACATATACTAAAAGAACTACTAGAAAGCCCTAACTACACTTAGAATACAAGAAGAGCTACGTTCGATTTTGGATAGTTTATGGAATTACGATCTTAAAAAACATCTGTCAATATTACTATAAATGCCAATGATTCACGCCTCTCATGTCAACAGTCACAATATACTGAATTTTGTCCTCCTAACTGAATTCTATTCGTCAACCAAAATTATAGCCTAACATGTTATAATTTAGTAGTTAGTTTTTACTCCAAATAAGTCAGATTCACCATTGAATGAGATGGCCTCAAGCATGTTAAGGCCTGGGTCAGGCCTATATTTAGCATAAAGTGGTATTGTTTTACATTTCAAGAGAAATATTGAACATTTCGCTTTCTAACTTGGAGACGTGTTAGAATTGGTCGATTTTGAAAAATTCTCATTGACAAAATGGAGAACGCTTGGTCACGTGACCATCTACGTCATATAGAAAATGACAAAAATTCAATGGAAAACGGGCCGTATAGAGACGTAAAGTGAAATAATAAATGAGATGTCAATTTATGACTTTTGGGGTTGTCTTTCAAAATCTGCCTGGAATGGTGGTCCATCATTGATTGTTAAGGAGATATTTGGTAAAAGAGGTCACGTGACCAAACCAGGTATTTACAAATTTGCATGTTACTCCTCACCGTTTAAATGAAGTCATCCATTCCAGGCAGTTTCTAACTTATCTAGATGTCCTTAACAGTAACACATCAAAAACAGTCTTCATTAAAATAAATGCATTTTCATCGGCCCATTTTTAAATTAATATATTTTCATCCTATAGGTCACGTGACCACCGAATTCCGACCATACACAAATAAAAATGTTAAGGATCCTAATTATGACTATGGACCAAAATTATATCTAAGTACAATTAATATTGGTAGAGATATTGCAATTTTAGTTTTTTTTAGTTCGGCCCAATGACCCAGGCCTTAACATGCTTGAGGCATTTTAACAAGAACAAGACCAGACGATATTATAAAAGCGCGCTCGAGTCGGTCATTATTTTTATACCACGAATTCAGAGAAGTATAGGAGCCTTTGTATCAAGAATTTTACATCAACAAGGACCAGCTGACGAAACCGGCTCTTTCCGAAAGGATAAGATTTTCTGCTGGAAATCACAAATATTCTATTGCTATCGAAAATGAATTTAACGAATTCGAATAACGAGTGCGGATTGTCAGGTTTTGCTAACGTCAGTTTAATTTCCAACGTTTTCCTGGAAACATCACTCATTGTTGTGATCTTCTTCAACGTGGTGTTGGCCATTTCAGCAACGCTTGAAAATTCAATGATCATAATCACCATCTTGAAATCACAGAATCTCCAAACGCCATCTTACTGATACTGATAACAAGCTTGGCATTGACGGATCTTCTTGTTGGCGTGCTGCATCATCCCTTGATCATCATCAACATTAGTTCACATTTCGTTCGTCGGGATTGTCTGACCAGAAAATTAATAAATACCGTTTCCAATGTGACACTTTACAATCTTGCTGTTCTTTCATTTGGCACGTCCTCGTACATCAGCGTAGACAGGTATTTAGCCCTCCGCCTCAAACTTCGATATAGAGCCTTTGTCACCAGAAAGCTTGTTGTTCTGGTGCTTCTTCCCTTATGGGTAATGCCATTACCTTTGTTTTTTGCATTTAGGACCTATTTAAGATCACTGGATTATTTTTATAATGTCATAACTGGTGCCTTGGGACTCATTGTATTACTTATGACATGTACTTTCTACATAATATCCTTCCTCGCCCTTCGTCGTTACACAGCGCAAATCCAGATCCAACAACCCAACCCATCACTCGAAAACTTTGATGTGGTAAAATATAAGAAAACTTTAAAGACCATGCTGACCATCTTAGGATGTCTTTTGGTCTGTTATTTTCCGTTTTTATGCACTTGGTCTGTTCGAAGACGTTTAAAGGATGGAATTCATGGCGATACTATAGTGGTTCTGCATATAATTGCAAGTACAGTATTTGGGCTCAATTCCAGCATAAATCCAGTGATTTATCTGTTAAGGTTTAATGATATTCGCCAGTCGTGTCGCCAGTTATTGACAAATCTTCTACATCACTGATGATATTGAACTAATATCTTCAAACCCACAGGATAAGCTCCGATAAACCATTATGGGACTCGGGAACAAAAATACCTTTAAAAAAAGATTCTAGTTTAAATTTGACTATAATGCTGATGTCATGGAATTATATGGTAGTGCTTTTTAGATCAGGGGCGTACAGGTGGGTCCACGGCACGATTCACGAAAAGTAAAAACGTCAAATCACGAATCACGGACAATAACTGAAACTAAAAAGCGCGGAACTGGGACAATTTGATTTACTTTTTCAGTGATTCACGTCGAAAAAGATCACAAAATCCCGAATCTCGACCAATTATTGCCGTTTTTCTCGTGTCACGTAAATAATGTTTTTCACGAATCACCAGAAATGTTTTCTTCGATTCCCGAATCACGAAAAATGAAAATGCTTGCCATCACGCGTCACGTAGAAAACCTGTACGCCCCATTTTAGATAAACGCTTCTTTGCATGGAACAAAGCAATAGGAATATTGAGACTCTCTGGTCAATCACTCAAACATAAGCACTTCCTAGCAATCATACTTTTGTCCTTAGTATCGTCCTTAGTAATTCTCGAGTTATCTAAAAGCTTGCTTGTAGTGGAGGATTACACAAAACCACTTAGCTATTATCCATAGAACCTTGAGTGATCGATCTAAAATAGCCAAGTCCTCAAATACCTCAAACTGAACTTAGATATTTAGATCTTAAGTACCAATGGACGATTAAAGGGCATCCACTGATTTCCTATTGCCCACTGAACTTTGTCTGTTTCTAGACTTTCTAGCAACCAAACGACGAAAACTGACTTTGCAATAAGTACAGTAGAATCTCTACTTGCGACTCCTTCCGTAAGTGATCGCCTCTCTTGTGCGACCAATTCTCACCTGAAAATACCATGTTTCCCGTACCCGTAATTGACCACCTAGCTCTCGCAAGCGACCGTGACCACTTTTTGAGCCAGTAGTTTATTTTTCCTCCCATATACAGCCACTTGATGCATACTCGTCTTTGTCGTGAGCGTGCTGTGCCCATGCCTTTTCTCCAGTCATACGAAAACTGGCTCTTAATTGCTAAAGTGCATGTGAGAGAACGGGGCGCCCGCCGAGTAGATCAGTAGACCCTGCCGAGTAGAGATGATACTTTAGCGCTTGGGATTCCTGTGGTAAACATTTCATCCCTTTACCCACAGTGCAATGCAGTCTCAAATCAATATGGCGGACAGACGAGGTTGACATGGAAATGTAAACAAATCTCAAAAATTGTACTTCAAGTGGAAAACGAACAAAATGTAAAATCTAGTGATAAAAAACCCAAAGAAGAAAAAGATGGGTGTAATAAAAGCACTGGATAACAACGTTTCTACCAATGACAATGGTGCTACATGGGTTCACGAAGACCTTGCTCAGGTTAGTTTTTCTATTTAAATTTTAAAAAATTAGCTTACAAATTAGTCTACAAATACTTTGGATACTGAAATAATTGAATTGTATCAAATTTAAGGTGAAAATCAAAGTGATGAAAGGGCACAGCGATGTTGTCAACTCGTGTGAATTTTGTTTTGATGATACAAAGATTGTCACTTCTTCGAATGACAAGACACTACGATTATGGGTTAGTTTAGGCCTGCCTCCTCCCGCTGAATTCACTTAGATTGACTTAAATTAAATTACTTAAATTCCCCAGATGTCATAAATAGCTTAACTTACTTCATGCGAAATTTGAAGTATTTGGGGATCCACAGATGAGACGATTAGTTGTCAACAACTATTTTTTTATCAACAACTAAATGTGGTCGACAACCAAAAAACATTGTCTGTGGGACAAGTTGTCGACAACTAAACACGAAAATTTTAAGGTGTCGACGAGTATAGCAGTTTCCCTTCTGAAAAAGGGAAACTGCTCAGTTGTCAACAACAGATTGTTATCGACAACTTCACACCCGGCCATTTTTTCTCGTCTGTGGGGATGAGTCATTTAGTTGTCCACAACTATCATATCTGTGTTGTCTCTGAGCATGCATAGAGAAAGCTAGTTCCCAAGCTCTCACTGATTTTGCATAGTTATCGACAACAAACTATCTAGTGTGTGGAATGCTTCATTGGATCACAGAAAGTAATCTATCACATTTAGTTGTCGATAAAAAATAGTTGTCGACAACTAATCATCTCGTCTATGAAGACCCTTAGTTTCATGATTTAAGTGAGCACACATACATCAGAACTAGACAGGCATTCCCTACAAGCAGATTCTAATCCAGCCTGTGTAGCTGCCAACTTAATAAATATCTACCCAGAGAAATGGAAAAGACTGAAAACCACAGGGAAATGAAGGGAAACATCACATGCAAGGCCTAGTTGCAGACTCCCAAGGGACCAACAGTTAAGCAAACTGCCTCTTATATAAGAGTTCAGGAATTGTGAATTACAAATTACTATGTGGTTATTTTTTGGACATCATTTGAATAGAATTATCAGTCTATGGCTGGGTTGCATGTGACGTCATGGTAGCCATCTTGGATGAACTTCAACAAAAGATTTCTCATTAGCATCTCTTGTTTGTTCATCCAACATGGCTACTGCTTTTTGTCTTTTGATTCCCAAAGGAATTGATGAAAACCAGCAATTGAGGTGGATTTCTTTGAGTATAATCAAGTTCACTTGGAATACAAAAATCAGATTTTTGTTGTTGTTGTTGGTTACAGGATACAACTTCTGGAATACAGCTAAAGACATACACTGGACACTCATCTTTTATCAATTGTTGTTATCCAAATTCAGAGAACAGGAAGTATGTTTAAATAAACTCCAAGAATAGAAAATATTAATGCAGTCCATTATTAATTTTAGGCACCATTTGCAATCACCTGCACAGAAGTACAGCCCAGGAAGTATCATTACACTACTTGGTTCTTACTCCCAGAAAAATACCCCAGGAAAAGTTCTCCGTCAGAACTTGTTCTGGAAGTGAAAATTCATTTTGAGTGTAATTTTGTTATACTACTAGATGATCAGGTGGACCAATAAGAAACAATTACTCATGCAACAATTTCTAACATACACCGGGGTACCCAGGGGTATTTTCTCTAGGAGTGGTAAACAAGTGAAAGAATGATACCCATGGGTTCCTAGGATACATAGACCACTGAACAAAGGTTATTGCAGACAATGCCCTTCATGGGTCTGGAACAAAACAGGGGACATTGTAGATGACTGGGAACTAATTAATCTTTGCAATTATAGTTGTTAATACTTAAATAAAGTTGGCTGTAGTAATAGTCATGAGTATAAAACAGTTGGCTATGTGTGATGTTCAGAATGTCAGCCATGATGAGAAATAAACTTTTGAGAACCTTTAGTTAACTTTCAATGTTACTTCATCAAAGCCCAGCAAATGCTTCTTATCGCATGGAGGTTACTTTTGGGTTCTAAGACCTAACAAGTGCATTCATTCTTGCCTGCTCACTTTTAGGCTTGCGTCAGGAGGATGGGACAAATGTCTTTATGTGTGGGAAGTTGAAACAGGACAGATCCTGGTAAGAATATCAACTATTAAAAATCACATATTTCAAAAAACATTTGAGCAAATGGCAAGTGCAGATTTTTGTTAAATGAAAGAAACTGAAGATAAAAGTCTTTGTAAATCCTTCTGGGTTGCCAGAAATGAGCCCATTGTACAGTACCAGCCCCATATACTAAAGGTGTAAATGCCTGCCTAACCTGAAATCAATGAGCTGCAACTGTAGATTGCACATATCTTGGTACAAATAAATGCAAATAACAATGATCTTCAAAGTCAAGTTTAGGCCCCAGTATTCAACAATGGCCTTCAAGGCCTCATGCATGCCTGTCATGATTCAGCACCATTCAGCAACAATTTATTATTACATATCCCAAACATTGACAAATATTTGTTTAAATAAATGCATTTTGCTGCCTAGTGGAGTGCTGTGCATGATGGAATTGTAACAACCTGTCACTTCTCTACCGATGGAAAATACTTGGTTACTGGAACTGATTTGGATTTTGCTACTTGTGTGTGGGATGCAAGGGAAGGAATTCTCATCAAGAAACTCATAAGTAAGTAGAACCTGGATTTCATCTCTTCCCCCATCTGAGTAATGATCCATCTCAATGATGATTTAATGAGTTAAATTTCTTTCCCATAAATAGATCATCGAAGCACAGTGACATGCTGCAGGTTTTCACCTCTGGTAAATCGGATTTGCTCAACATCAATGGATAGGACAACAAAAATTGTTGACATGCGGACATTTAATACCAGTTATAACAGTACAACTCTAAGCTTAAGGTATTAAAACTATGGATGATGATATTCTAAAGTATAGTTACAGAATCAAATGATCAGAAATCACAAAAGTATACTAAAGTATAGTTACAGAGTCAAATGATCAGAAATTACAAAAACACAAACAGAGTAAGTCAAGCGACAAAGAACACAGAATTTATGAGAAGCCCCAGTGGGCTTTAGAAATTGATGTAGTAATCCAACAAGAGCAAAATATTACTGGACGTTTTGGAGTCATACTGTTTGTTGAGCAAAATGTGTCATCCTGACATTGCCTTACATCTGTTGTTACCGGATTTTTGTCTCAGTGTAAATTGTATAATATCTATTTTGAAAAAGCAATCATACACGTTCAATCTGATTTGTCCAAAGATCCATTCTTATATTACACAGACTTACAGATAATATATTTAGCTTCCCATTTCTTTGAAGGCAGGATCACCACAGCAGCTTTTGCCAATTACTGTGGGCCCTGTAGTACAGTATGACAAAGTCTATGCACATACTGGTGGTATACTGGCTTAATAAAAACCAATAGAGGCTTTGCACCATCACATGACGGCAACCATGACAGGAGGCAGGAACAATAGAATCTGACCTAATCTGGTTTACACGAGAAAGAGTTCAGTTTCTCAGGGAAAAAAATACTCTATTGTTGTGCCTCCTGTCATGGCTGCCATCATGTGATGGTGCAAAGCCTCTATACCTACAAAAGCCTTAATAAAATCCTTTATTCCGAGCATGGATATACCAAATTATGTTAATGTGTACTATTCACTATCTCATTCAAGGGGCCACATAAATGTGATTTCAACATGCAGTTTTTCAAGAGATGAACATCTACTAGCCACTGGTTCATGGGATAAAAATATTCAACTCTGGGATATAGCAACAGGGGTGTTTAGGACCAAGGGACCAATGACACTCTCAAAAGGTCATGAGGGTTCCATCAGTGCATGCCAATTTAGCAAAGATGGTAAATATACTTATTACAATTATTGCACTATTGCAAAGCTAAATATCTGGCTCATAAGTCACTCTGAGAGATAGAGTGGTTTTTATATGAGTGGGAACACTGTATGGTTACAATACGATATGGTTACAGCAGGAATTTCAAATGTTTTTATACAAACTATGATACTGGTACAGTTACGATACAGTACGGTAAGTTTCCCACTCACACAAAAACAACTATTAAATATCTGATTTTGTCGACAGTGAAAAGGATTTTCTAGTTGATGGATGATGATGATGAAGTGATGATATTTTCTAGTGAGAGTGGATCAGTTGAAAAAAAAAACACCAGTCCAATACATTCTGGACCATTCTGGGGATTGTTGTTTCCCAATAAATTACATTGTTTCTCCCTTAAGGAACTTTCCAGATTACAATTCTTGTAAGAGATGTGCATGTAGAACCTTTTATTTACACTAAACAATCAAGGCTTAATTTGTTTTATTAGGAAATACCCTGGTATCATCATCCTTTGATGAAACTCTGGTGATATGGGATGTGGAGAACATGTGTCAAAAGTTTGCTCTGAAGGTAATTAATACATGTAGTTACACAACACAAGTTTCAAATTTCTTTCTTTCTCCCCCAATTTCCCATTCATCCACTTTTTTCTTATTTATAAATCTCTTTTACTTATCCTTCAGGGACATTCTGGATGGGTAAATGACTGCAGCATAAGTGAAGATCAAAAGTGGGTTTTGTCATGTTCAAAGGTAGGCAAAGACTTTTCAAAAACAGTGTACATAGAGTAGAATTTGTATGACTGTGAAAATGGTAGCATATGGTTACAGCACGGTTATGGCAGGAAAAAATTTCAGAGTTATGTCAGGATAAAAATTCCAAAAACAAAAAGATTTGAGAAAAATTGAAAAAAAATATTACGAAAATGCCATTCAATGGACCCCTTTAATTCCATGGAACAACATTTACCTGAGTATATTTTTATCTCATTAATCTAACTACACAGGATCACACTGTAAGATTATGGAATATAGAATCAAGTGATGATATACCTGTTGTACTGGAACACAGGAAGAACATTGGCCTTAGGATTGTCAATGTAAGCCATACATGTATTAATTACTACACATTCCACTAAGTGGAAGGGTTTGCTGTGAAAATGACCTAAGTGACTTTTTGATGGATGTTAATTTTTCCAGCATAGGAAAGTTAATTATACCATTTTATACCATTGAAAAAATATCATAAGAAATCACTTAGGCTGTTTTCACATTGAACCTTTCACTTATTAATGTTATATTGGATCTTTCAAAGTACAGATGATACACCCTTTACTTGCTCCGATCCCTCAATGCACATGGATCAATTGAAAGTACTTGAACTTATTTATAATACAAGATATACTAACTGTACTCATGTTCTGTACATTATCATATACTGAAGTATTCATAATTATCAAAATATTTTGTGATGACAATCGTAATAATGTAATTCTATGACTTATTTTGTACCACAGTGTCAGAATTGCAGCAAACCTTTCTCAATTACCCAGCTGGAGGAAGCAGACAATGCAAAGTTTTGTGTGTTTTGTCGTTTAGAGCATCCTTCCATGTATGAGCCTAAAACAGACTAATAAAGAGTTGCATATATTAGGATCATTCCACATGCCACCCCGTCACTGGCAGTACCTAATTGCTATATTAAGATTTAATAATAGAAAGGCTTCTTAATACATTCAGTTCAGCAGGGTTTTTTCTGTGCGGCAATTTTGATAAGTTCCACAGGGTCTGTCACAGTATGCTACATAGGAATTGTTTCACAGTATAAGTATATTGTAAGCCCAATTTACACTTCAACTATTTTATGACATGACACCCCTAATTCTTGGCAGGCAGGCCCATCATTTTTGGCATGACACCCATAATAATATTGTCCTGTGAACAGAAAATCTGTTGGCCTCATAGGGATGTCATACCCAGAATAATCACTCAGTCTCTGTGCCAAGATTTAGTGGTGCTATGCTATGATAAAAAAGGTGGTTGTGTAAATCCTCCAACACAATAATATTAGGTACAGCCCATGTCAGGAGTGGCATAGTTTACCATGATGTAAATAAGTGTGTGTGTTATATTATTTATTAGTATTTGAATTAAACATGTCTTGTAGAATTTGTTAATAGAATTAGCTTTTTTTAATCAATGGATAAAAAATGGATTCTATAAAGTGCACTCAAAGAAGTCACCTTTACCTGTATCCAATTATATGTCATGTACCTTTAGAATGGCTTCTTGTTCTGGTGGAATGATTGCTGGAAAAATGTCTTGACTTGTTGTGCACAAGATTTGCCAATAATTGGTGACATCCTCTGAACAAAACAAAAATGTTGTGTACTTTCTGAAAAACAGACTATTTAATAGTATTATCATGACAGTCTTTTTCTAGGAGGATGGCAGGGTGCTCTGAATAATGACCTAATGAGCAGTGGGTTCATTAAGGGCCCAGCACTGGGCAAATTGACAGGCTGTGAACACAACTTTACTGGGTTTTGAGAAACTCAAACCAACGTCTGATAATAAATATCTGAAGTCTTGCCATGGTGTCACTGCCAGATGCCAAACCAGTGTTTAAAATCTTAATAAATCCCTGAATAAGGGTGTGTGGTACGACAATGTTGTACATGAATTTTTTTTCTTCTTGGTCTCCCAAGAAGCAGACAGTGCACTCTTTACCACCCTCTCTCCATCAGTACTCTGTTTTAAAGCTAAGTACTGAAAGCTACTGTACACGGAATGGAAACAAGCACATGAGGTGACTAGGAATCAAACTTGGACCCCTCTCACTTCATAAAGCTGCACACTAAACAACTGAGCTACACTTGTTCCTTTTACTTCCATAATGAAATACAAGGCAGTGTTCCTAGCGCTATCTTTTTCTGGGAGTGAGAAAGGAGTAACAGAATAACACCCCTGAGTTCCCAAGGATGGCTTAAACTCCAAGGTTCCTGTCAATTTCATACTTGTTTATAATATCTTAAAGCACAATCTATTGATTAAATTAAGATGCATTCACCAATCAGGACAAATGATGACACATTTGTCTGACAATTCTCTGACATTTTGTCAGACAATTCTTTACCTCAACATTTGCTTTACTAATACCTTCGATACCTGAAAAATAGACAAATGTTAACTTAGCATCATTCAGCAGTTAACGTTTTTGAATAGCGTTGACAGCCATGTCTTTGTTTTACAACTCCTTGCCATCACATGTAAAATGAGAGGTAACACCCCATTTGAGTGGCTTCCTCTGCAGGCAACTCATTCCTTGGGCTTCCTGTGGCTTCTTCACACTTTTTCAACACAGGAAGCCCAGAATACCCAAAGAGATGCCTGTGTGGAGGAGGCTACCATTTGAGAGCCAATATAAATTATTTAATTTGAGGCAGCTGTATTCATACTGGCCATACATGTATTCCAAAACTCCAACCACAACCCCCTCATTTCCCACATGGCCCTGTTTTTAAGTAGGTACATCCAAACCCCTTGGGGACCAACCCTTGGTACACTTACTTTTAAATTCATTAAGAAGGTCCATGGCCTTTTTTTCTCCCAAACCTGGAATTGATTGAATGGTCATTACTAATGCTGTGTCTGCAGACTGAGGTTTTCTTTTGATACGATATGGATTACTTTGTGGCTTGTTCTCCAACTTTACCTGGATTCAGAGAAATAATAAGTACTCACTCCAGATGAAATGAGGAGAAAAAACTATTAGCAAATTACACACTCAATGAAATATTAATTTATTTCTAACTATTATAGACAACTGTTACAAAATTAACACAGTTAAGGACAACTACCAGCACCACCTATGCACAATACATATTACCTGCATTTTCTGCCTCCACCAATCCAATCCATATGTACCTTTGTACAATTTATTGCAACCAATCCACAATGAATGTAAAGGAACTGGCATGGTCAAACCATAACCATTTCCACATTTTAGAGTTGCTAAATACATACCATTTGTCCGATGCTTTTAGCTGCCTCAGTTGTATTTGTCAGAGGAATTAGAACAAGAGATCTTTCCATCACCACAAACTTTTGAAGACCAGAAAAGTATTGCTCACTTAAAGGTGTTTTCTCTGCTAATACAAGAACTCTCTGATAGCCCTGTAAATTAACATATCGGCATTACTGCAAATGCTTGCATCATGACCAACAATGAATTTAAAAAAAGTTGGATTTAGGGTTTCTCTGATCCACCAATCATGTGAAGGTGGAGGAGCTTATGCACATGCCCTCAAAGGACCTCTAGGCAGATGGCAAATGTGGATAATTTGATATTGAGGTACCATTGAAGACATTTGCATAAGCTCCACCCCCTTCACAAAATTGGTGGATCAGAAAAACCCAAAATCCAACTGAAAGTTTAAAGTTGTCAGTCACCATACAAGCATTAATTTTCTACAGTAAAGATAACTTTTTTAATTAAGGCCAGCTCTTACTGTCCATGCCAGGGCACAGTGTCTGCCTTACATGCCAGAATAGAAAATACTCTGTCATGTTTATATTTTTGCCATTACTGTCTAAATTACTTATTTCCACTTTCTCTCCTCTTCACCTTACTACCCTGGCATTTTCTTAAGAGATGTGAAGAAATAATTCTGACAAACCAGTTCAACCTTATATGTTGTTCAAGGTCACCCTCAATTGTGTAATGTATGCTTTAGAGTTTTCATTGATAACAGCCCATGGAAAGACATGAAATGCATGTAATGAATGAATGAATGAATGAACTAGTGAGGTGTGAATCAACTGAAAGCAAATACGTTTGATTTTTACTTGAGCTAATTTGCTTGAACTTTTCAACAAAATTCAAATGCTATTAAGATACTCTTAAAATCCATAAGAGTGATAAAATTACTTAAAAATTGTAAAAGACAGCATTTCGACATTTCTGAATGTCATTATCAAATCAAACTAAGAAATGAGTACAATATAAATTTGCTTGAGGTTTTGAATAATTTTATGGGAAATTAGGGCTGACATTGAGCGACGTCATATAGCATACTCCAAACTGGTATATATACATGTATTAATTAACTGTACCTTGGAAAGTTTGAGTATTTTGGTTCTGTAGTCTGCTCCACTGATCAAATCAGCCTCCGTTAAATAAATCATGGCTACTTCACTAGAAGGGAGGAAGTCTGCTAGACCCATGTTGTCATCAAATAGTACTTTGGTATGATGCTCTATTCAAAAGATTTAAAGATTTAAAAAAGAATGTTTCACTATATGGCTTGAAACCTTCCAGGACCCAGTTGTACGAAGGTTGGATAAACTTATCCACCGGATAAGAGTTATCCACTGTATAGATTTTGTATATAGATTTTATCCGCTAAATAAGGGTTTAACTGCTGGATAGCGCTATTCACCCTTCGTACAACCGGCCCCTGATCAAGGATAGACATTCCTTGAGAAAAGTAATTGTCTGTCTTTCTTCCACATTTTAATTCCCTCCTGAGAATTGTAGAACAATTATTGGCACTAATTTAATACTTTATAAAAGAAAGTGAGCAAAGCATTCTTGTACATGTAGTTGTATATATGATGCAATAATGCAAATGGCCTATTAGTGCTGGTTGAGCTTTGCTTCTGTCACTCATACATGAAACCAGATCTAATCAGTTCAGTCCTTGTTCTGTGCTCATTGAGTTGTGCGGGATCCCTGTGGATTTTAAGTCAAAATCTCAAAATATTGAAACGATAGCGACGAGAAACTACCAAAAATAATCTTAAAAATAAGAAAATGTCCATCAGTAAATCCTAAGTTTCATAGACTACAAGAAAACCACATCGACTACACACTCTGCAAATGTTTATAGAAGACGCGAAATTCGAATTTTGGCGCGAATTTTTCAAAACAAAGAAAAAATATAAAAACCTTGAATAGCTCTGACCAGCTCACTTCCATGCCACTTAGCATTAACAAGTACATGTCCTTGTGGGATAAAAGCTCGGTGAATCTTTGTAGTATTTAAGTTATTGGCCATAAAACATGGTTTCCTGTCGAAATTTGTCAAAAAATATTTCAGCTTGAAAGCCCACGAAACAATCGGTCAGCTGTTATCCAAAATAGAATAAGCACAAGCGCAGTTGGACGAAGTGGACTGGTACCTAAAGATAATTCGGAAAGTGCAAAGAAGCTGATTTATTTATTTGTAAGCTTATATTTTCACCGTTTTGAGGCAGGATTTGAACTAAAATGGACGTGGGTGAACTGATATCTTTCCAGGTAAAGAATTCGTGAGAATTGATCGTTGTCTTTTGGAGAAATAGTTCAACAAACATCAGTTGATAATGCACGCTTGCAGTAAAGTGATGCTTGGTTGTGATGAATTATTATTTATGATTGATGATGATGATAATGCACTTGTCTATCTCGGAGTTTGGGAGTGGGTGAACATTCTGTAAAAATGGATACCTCTTCATGAGTCCATAGCAATGCTCACAGGGACATTCGAATGTAAGCCTTTGTCATTCATGTGCCAAGCAGATATAGATTGGTGAATTTTTTCAAAGAACTTTTGAATAGTTATTGTGAAAATGATGACACATTAATAATGGTTTTTAAAGCCATCTAAGTCTTCTTTTTTGTGCATGACACAAAACAAACAAACTGCTGGCCAGCAATCCACTCCAAGTTAACTTTGCTTATAAGATAACCCCATTACTGACAGTATGCCATTTGACCACCCCTGCAATGTTGCGTGTAAATTTATGTTGCGGAAAAAGTTGCAGAAATAGAACTTAATTCTGACCTGCAAGTGTTGGCATGCAACATTGGAGGCAACTATTGCAGGTGTGGACGCATGGTGTATGTAGCTCTGTGTTACATGCAGTGTTGACGGAAAAGTTACAAGAAACATTGCATCATGTTTCCAAGCCTTAGCCTGGATTCCAAAGTGCTTATTGTCTTGCTCCAATGAAGACCAGGGAATACATGTAGTACTACCATTCTGATAGTGTCCATTTATGAATATATCTAAAGTTCTGCATTACTTACAAAAACATTAATTTCAGCCTGAGAGAGGTGCTAAAAGAAAGAACGCACATGATGAAGATGATAACATAAATTCACATAAAAAGAAAGCCAGTTCAATGTTGGAAGAAAAATTTAGTTCAGGGGCAGAGTTAACAGACCAAGAAAGAGAGAAGATTCTTGAAATGGTTGAGAATGAACCTGAGGTTGAGACACTAGATATTGGTTCACTAAGAAGGATGCTTTTATCATTTGAAAAAAGAGTTACAAAGAACCAGGAAATGAGAATCAAATATCCTGACCACCCAGAGAAGTATGCTTAATGGTTCCCAACTGTTGCTTGATCATTAAGCAGATTTGTATGACTGAAAAGAAACTTTTATGGCAGGCAGTTTATTGGAATACTGCTGTGGTGTTTTCCATTCTGTGTCATGGATTTGCTCAGTTATACAAACTCTGCACTTCAACAGTATATAAATAAGGAACTTGCGTTCTTACTCCAGGGTCAAGCATGTCTAAGTTGGTTAGTGTGCAATATTTTATTTTCTAAGCAACAGGTCCCTAGTTCAATCCACTGTTCGTTCACAAACTTGTGTTGAATGCTCTCTAATTCAATTAGCTTTACCTTGAAATAATTGTCTCATAATGTGGAGTACTGATACAGGGCTCAATTTGGTTAGTGGAATGAGTCTCAATAATTCACCGATCCCGCATCCATTGTTCTGCCTCCGTAGTTACTGTTGCTACGTCGGACAAGCTAACATGTTTTTTGATGTACAACCTGATACAGGCACCCGATTGCTGAAATTTGTAAAGGTCTTTCTGAGACTGGGTGCATTCTAAAGGAACATCAAGAAATCGTGTGATAATATCTAAAACATCTTCGAATTCGAGTTTTGTTGCTTGGACACTTACTATTCCATTGGGAAAACCATCCATTGTTTAGTGGCCATTCAAGCAAAGCCGGGATCGGTGTATTATGAGTGCTGATGTGAATAAGGGCTTTACTATGATACACCACAGAGCTTTGTACATCCTGGGTATTTGATAATTCAGACAACGTCAAAACTGAGTAATCCCATTGGAGAATTAAGTTGCAAGTCTGCAATTACTTAATATGTAGTTCTTGTGCAGATAGCTCAAATAAATTTTGCCTTCTTTGATATTTCATTCTATAGATTTATGGAATCAGAACTAGACCTTCATGAGGAGATACAAAAACTTCACGTCATAGCAACAGCTCCTGAGTTATATCAACAGATTGTAGACCTTAATGCAATCACAACCATGTTAGGGCTTATAAGCCATGATAATACTGGTATCCTTTACTACATTGTATTTGAAAATTTTCATTTTATTAATAATTGTTA
This sequence comes from Telmatactis stephensoni, assembly GCA_029948255.1. Lineage (NCBI taxonomy): Eukaryota > Metazoa > Cnidaria > Anthozoa > Actiniaria > Isophelliidae > Telmatactis > Telmatactis stephensoni. The sequence continues at coordinate 66,671 of JALIZF010001599.1, read as the reverse complement.
ACAACTACCATTAGAATGAAGCTACATGTATACAGACAAATTTCAGCTGACATCATTTTTTCTTTGTCATTTCAACAAATCACAAGTTTTATTGATAATAATCTTTGTTTGAAACAACAAGGTACATATTGAATAATCTTTGTTCTAGGTTTGGAAGTTAAGACCATTCTTTGTTCTACCAAACATAAACTTATAGTCCATGTAAATAGCAATTCACCAGTCTGTGCAGTTAATATCCTTTACAAACAAAATCAGACGTAACAGTTGGTATTATTAACCTTCTACAAGAAATGACAGACATTGACACATTGAATGAAAGTGAAGAAGGAGCCACAGCATTGATTGATGCTTTGGTCAGTAACCAAAATATAATTATCAAATGATATTTCTTGTGGAAATTATATATTAACAAACAAGATTCTCATATTGTACAACGTAATAAAGTGTGACTGAGTATAAGCATATCCATTTTGAGGCCCTCTTATCTACTAGGGGGTGGCATGGTTGGCTAAGGGGTGAGAGCACTTGCCTTTCACTGCTGTGGTCCAGGTTCAGGCATTGGATCATATGTGAATTGAGTTTGTTTGATGTGTTGTTCAGTTCTCTTACCTACCATGCCTATGTCTTTCCTCCCTCAGCAAAAATCAACATGTGAGTTGAGCGATGTATGCAAAATATTTAATGTAGGAGTGGTGAGTGTGAGTGCCAGCAGAAGAATAGCCACTATGTGGATCTGCTGTAGAAGATTATTGCTTATTTTATTTATTTACCAGGGCACTGATCACCACTATATTCCATATTATTATTCTCTATTTATATGCATAACAGTATACAGTAATTACTTAACTCACCTGTTGAATTTTGCTAACAAGAAAAATACTGAAGAACTTATAGAAAAAATTAAACAAGGGTGACATAGTGGCTCACAACCCACCTCTCACCATTGTGGTCTGGATTTGAGTCCCAGCTCAGTTGCTGGGACTCAGCCTAAGGTTTGTTACAGAGAAACATGGGGAAAATGGGAGAAAATGATGAGCCACTCTGTAGACTGATTCCATAAGTTGGTCTGTTCACTACTTGGGCTTCCTGTGTAGGTCTGACACTCTGATACCCATCCAAAAATTATTACATGGGCTTCCTGCGTAGCAGGGAGACCATGTCGAAAATTACCGCTGGATCTTCGTGTTCTTCGTGGTGACTCTTACGCTTCAAAAAGGAGCCCCGTCCCCGGAGGGCTCGGGAGGGATTTGTGACTCCGTTGCTATAGTGATGTCAGCGTGATTTTCGGAACGGGCCGGTCCACGAATCTCCTAGCAATGAGCAAAGTTCTTACTAGTTCTCATGAGATAGCAAGTTCAAATGATTCAAATATTACTGTTAACTGTAATACAATTCACGAAACTACAACAACTGACATGAAAACTGACTGTATGCATGGTGACATGGAGAAATCAGTTGCATGTGACTTTAAAAATCTCAAAAATCGAACAGCGAGTATCTGGATTCTTATATTTGCTTTAATGATACAACACGGATTTAGCAAGATTTTTGTCACATTTATAAGCGTGATTGTTATAAGCTTAAGCTTATGTGCTTCGCTTTGCACGTGGACCGCTGTATACCTTGATCAAAACTTTTCAAATTGTCTTGATGATTGTGATATATTCCAAAAGGTTGCTGATTTAAATTGTAATGTCAACAACTGTAATGATATTGTAGTGTCAATAAAAATACAAAAGTTTAGATCACGCTATGCTAAGTATTTGTATTATAATTGTACTCGTGTTATGTGTAAATGTCATGGTAATAAGCGAGATCGAGAGCCAAGCAGAATACCATTGAACAAGTTACGTCGTTTCTCACAGAAGAACAGGAATATGCAGAGATATGTATGGCATCATGTGCTTAAAAACATACCTAAATCTTCAGAAGTTCATAATGTTATTTCGCCACGACGTAGAAAATGTAGAAACATGAGTGCAGAAAGAAAATAATTAAGCATCTCCTTTGTTCATACAATTATGAGACGGAAACAGTATGGTGCAAAGTACAGTTATCATAAGCTTATGTATTCAAGTAAACAAAAAGAATATCGGAGATGGTTAAAGTTGTTTTCGTGTAATTATTTTGTACACAATGAGTTTAAAGGTGCAATTCATAAAGGCAATTGTACAAAATACAAACTTTGCAATGACATAGAGACAAACCCCGGCCCTCAAACACTAAGTACACTATGTTGATCAAGACAATAAAAGCACCTTATAATCAAGGCAGTATTACTATATTTGGGCAAAATGCTGGGCAACAATGCATTGCAATGAGTCGTTGTGCTTTAATATATCACAAAATGAAAGGAATAAATACACCTAATGATTTACAGCAAATCATGCTTATTGGTAATGAGCTTTATAGCAGTTTGTCGCAACTTGCACGGCAATCATTCTTAATGTTAACTGAATTACCTACAACGCTCACAGTTCTAGACAAAAATTATCAACTAGATTATAGTGAAAGCTACTCAGGTAATGTGCATGGTGATCTTATTAATATTGATGAATATGAATATTGTATGGGACTACAAAGAGCTTGTCATTCATTGATATCACAACAGTACAGGTCATTTATATTGATTATTGGTTGCATTGGTGTAGCCATTATTTACTGTCCTGATTCAAATAATTTTAAAATATTTGACTCTCATGCTTATGAGTTCTTAAGATCGTATATACGCGCGAAGATTTGGTGTTTCTAAAAATACCCCAAATGGAAATTAACAAGGCGTCTGACACTCTTACTCTCTTGCCTTACCACAATAATTATAGTTTGTATTTTGTTTTTAATTATTTGACTAATATTCTGCCACACGTGATCTTGGCGTGAAAATAATCAGGAAGCCCATGTAAGCGATCGCAGATCGTCTAGTTAATAATATAACATAATAAGACTTTGAATGGTGGTTATTTTATGTTTTAGTTGGAAGGACAGATAATTGCCTTACTGGTTCAGAATTTAGAGAGACTTGATGAAAATGTGAAAGAAGAAAATGAAGGAGTACACAATTCATTAGGTACACTGTAATGAACAAAATTATTCTGTATTATAATGATAATACATCAGATAATACATATGCCTTCCTTCAATTACAATGATAAAGTGTAACATCATTTTTTTCTTCAGGTATTGTTGAGAATATGACAGAACTTCGAGATTCTATCTGTGTTACAGCAGGTGAACAGGGGTTAATGGGATGGCTTATCAGGAGGCTGAAGGTGATTAACAATGTTCTTTAACCAATTTATCGTGGAATAAAACCTTCTTGAATGGTCAAGCATATAAGTTACTTTGAGGGTTCCACAGAGGTCCATCCTCGGACCTCTGTTGTTCATTTGGTTTATGATAGAACTGAATCATTGGCTTTCAATAGCCTTGAAAATCACTAAATTAGTATTTAATATAGTACTTTGTTTTTGCATGCACCATTTCAACATTGAGTGCACCACAGAACTGCATAAATTCTGGCTTCATACATGAAGTAATACTGTGCAAAAACAAATTCAAGTTTTTTCATTTTCTCAACAGCAAAAACCAGCATTTAATGCAAACAAATTGTACAGCAGTGAAATAATGTCTATATTGATACAAAATACAGAAGGTATGTCCTGTTAAGAAGTTATAAAAAATAGTTATCTAGTATACAGTGAATAACAGGAAAAACCTAGTTTCTTCCTGTTTGTGAACCAAATGCTACACAGGAAGCCCAAATAAAAAAGAGGAGCGGCAAAGGAGGGCCCAGCGTCTGGACTATGTATATCAATGCACATGTATTATTTTTTATGAATATTCAACCTTTTATTATTTGTTTTTACTAGAAAACAGACAACTTTTAGGAGAACTTAATGGCATTGACACTTTACTTCAATGTCTGTCTGTAAGTACCACTAATAATAAATTTCTTTAATATTCAAACTTTGTGCACAGTACAAAATTCTGGAAGCTGATTGGCTCATCAGCATGCTGTAATGAGCTTCCATCCCCTCTCGTCCTCACAACTCACATTACAATAGCTCACCTCATGCTGTATTTAATTTCCCTTCATTGTATAGTCAAAGTTTGCATGTATTTCCCAGTAAATCACTCACATCAGTCTATTACAATTACAATGTAAATATATCAATAATTTGTTGATTTAAGTAACAAACATGAATGACGGCTGGAAACACTAGAATAAAACATTCTTTTTGTTTTATTCATGCATTTGATCCTTTATTCATTCATTTGTTCATCCATCCATCCATCCATTCATCCATCCATCCGTCCGTCCATCCGTTCATCCATTCATTCATTCATTCATGTAATCCTTTAGTCATTCATTCACTCATTTGATCCTTTCTAGTAGACATTCATTCATTCATTTGATCCTTTTGTCATTCATTCATTCACTCATTCAATATTCATTCATTCATTCATTCATTCATTCATTCATTCATTTGATCCTTTCAAGTACACATTCATTCACTCATTAATCCATTCATTCATCCATTCATTCACTCATTAATCCATTCATTCATCCATTCATTCACTCATTAATCCATTCATTCATCCATTCATTCACTCATTAATCCATTCATTCATCCATTCATTCACTCATTAATCCATTCATTCATCCATTCATTCATTCATTCATTCATTCATTCATTCATTCATTCATTTGATTGAGCAAGTGCTCTTCTCATCTTAAAAGGAAAAGGAAGACTAAACTACTCAATTCAATTTTTTAGTTATTTTTCATTGTATTATTAGTTGTACAAGCGTTATGACCCAACAACCTCAGATGAAACAGAATACATGGAGAATCTGTTCAACTGTTTGTGCTCAGCATTAATGTTTCATCCCAACAAAGATTTGTTTTTAAAAGGAGAAGGATTACAACTTATGATACTTATGCTAAGGTCTGTGTTGTACCATCATTTTGAGCATTTTAGAATAGCTTCTCTGTCTTTTCAACTTATTAACTATTTTTTCCTTTTCTTACAACTTTCTCCCTTTAGCTATTTTATTTTATTTTACAAATCTTTTTTAGGAAAAAATCAATAAAGTTAATAACAGTAAATTTTTATTTTGCATTGATCTAGAGAAAAGAAGATGTCAAGAAGAAGTGCCTTAAAAGTCCTGGACTATGCAATGCAAGGACAGGAAGGAGCGGAGAATTGTCAGAAGTTTATAGAATTCTTAGGACTCAGATGTTTGTTTCCACTTTTTATGAAGGTGAGAAACTACTAAGAAGCAGCCACAAACTCGTCACCCGTTTATTGTGGTAGCGATATTTCGTGTCAGACGTAAAGGTACGGTAATACGAGCAACAAAATCACTCATCTTGTCTCGCAACATTGCTGCGAAACGAGTTGAAGAACGAGGCTGCGCGTTTTTCCACCAGAAAACAAACTTGTCTCGCAACAAAATAGTTTGCTGCAAGTTGCAAAAGTCTGTTGTAGCAAGTAGACAGTCGCTCAACTTTTTGCAACAAAATTTCATGATGCTGCGCGTATTATAACCACCCCAAAGTCAATTTGTCTCGCGGCAAACTGCGAAATGGCTTCCTTCGTGTTCGTGATTGATCCAATCAGAAGTCAGGATTCACTCAACTTGCAGCAGACCGTATTTTGTTGCGAGACAAGTTTGTTTTCGGGTGGAAAAACGCGCAGCATCGCTCTTCAACTCGTTTCGCAGCAATGTTGCGAGACAAGTTGAGTGATTTTGTTGCTCGTATTACCGTACCTTAAGCCTTTATCATTCATGTGCCAACCAGAGGGTGATTGACTATTTTTTAAAAGCAACTTGTGAAAAATTATTGTGAAAATAGTTGACACACATTACAAATCGTTTAGAAACCATCGCTATAAATGATAGAGTCTATATATATAGAACCAGTGATTGAATATTTTGTTTTCGCAGCCACCAAAGACTAACAAAAAAACTGGAACAAAGGAAGAACAATATGAAGGTATATAATAAAGAAAAATATTTGATTGACATAATGTTATATTACTGCGAAAACGCTTGTATCGCGCTAACCAATTCAGGCTTTCAGTTGAATTTTGAGTTTTTTTGATCATGTGAAGGGGGTGGAGCTTATGCAAATCCCCTCAAGGGACCTCAAGGTGGATGGCAAACGTGGATCGAGGTCAGATCGAGGGCATTTGCATAAGCTTTGCACCCCTTCACATGATTGACTGATCAGGAAAAACCAAAATCCGACGGAAAGTTTCAGAATTCGTTGTCGGTCCGGTTGGCTCTGTTGGTTGAGCGTCGGTCTCTCGTGCGGGAGGTCGGGGTTCGATTCCCGGCTACCTTTGTAATGACATCTGCATCTGGTTAGACCTTCACGTCTTCTCCGATATGGACGTTAAACCGTAGGCCCCGACTCCATTTATATTGAGACGTTCCAGCAATCAGGTCGGCCTGCGGTCGTTTTGACTTGAACGGGCAAATTTCTAACCAGATCGATTCTAACTCGGTACTTTCAAGGTCGCTTCTCCTGCGATGTTTTAACTGATCGTTAACGAAAACCAAAACCCCGGGATTAGCGTTGAAAACTACTGGTGAGCGAGGTCTTAAAATCATATATTACAATCAGTAGTGGAGCTACTTAAGCTGGTACTGGAATATACCTAAAAAACCTAAAAAACGGCCTCGCTACAAGCGTTTTTGCAGTAACATTTTGTAACTAAGAAATAAGACGATGAGCATGTTTTTCCTTGGTTTCAGAACACATTCTCTCTGTCATGGCCTCCCTGTATAAAAATCTCTCAGGATCCTTACGGAATCGTTTGGTGCAAAAATTTGTCGAAGGAGACCACATCAAAGTCGATCGTCTCATGGAACTTCACTTCAAATATTACAAAAGAGTACAAGATTGCGATGAGAAGATTGACAAAGAAAAGCAGGTGATGGTCTCCCTGTGTCGTTCTTTGATTGGTCTCGTAAAGCACTATGATTTGCTTGTCTTTGTGTATTTTGATTGGTTCAGCCAAAGCGCTGTTCAGACGTAGTATATCCACCCCTAAACGAAATGTCATCATAGCTGAACAAACCACGTGACTTTTGTGTACTTTGGTTGGTTCAGTACTCGTAAAGCCAAGCGCTGTTCAGACGTAGTATATCCACCCCTAAACGAAATGCCATCATAGCTGAACAAACCACGTGACTTCAAATTTACATTTCGTAAAAAATATTTGACGTCACCAGAGAATATCTAAATTCTATTGAAACCAGTTTCAAACTTGTTTTTAACTGGTTTAAACCTGGTAAAAACGCCGTACTTCGCATGAGCAGTTCTAAATTTGGTGTTAATACGGCGTTTGAACCAGGCCTAAACATTCTTTCTTGTTTTCTTCACAAGGAATTGATTGACGAAGGAGAAGAGATCGATGAAGACACAGAGGACATGTTTTACATGAAACGACTCGATGCAGGACTGTTCACGCTTCAACTCGTGGATTGCGTCATGTTAGAAGTCTGTTGTGCGGGTGTACCATCGGTTAGTGGACGATCACGGTGAAATTTTATTAATGGAAGATTGAGAATAATAAAACCTCGTATAGTCATTACGCATACTTGAGTGAATGACAAAATTCTTGTCCCTACAATCACTGCCAGTACCTGTGTTATAACTTTTGAATAAGAGTGCAATTTGGTATATTTATAAAGCGCATTTTGAAACGCCTCAATGCGCTTTACAATGTATTATAAAAACTGAAATGAAGAAATAATTAACAGGACATAAATGTTTAAGAATCCCAACTGGCAAGGAGGCGAATTAATGATTTACAAACATGGTCGAGATACTAAATTTGAACCAAATCAGAATCGGAACAAATTCAGCCTTAGCTAGTGTCCAGATCGGGACTCGAACTCAGGACCACCGGATTGCGAGACCGACGCTCTGACCACTCGACCATGCTGAGATAACTCCACTTGCCTGACCCAACAAGACTAGTGATTCTACAAAAGACACCCTTTACGAGGGCATCTAGCACTGGATGGGATGATGTGTATCGTAGTGACAGATACAGAGGCTTTGCACGCGTTTGCCTGCTTGCATTTGCCCCTCCCACCCCCCCCCCCCCCCCCCCACTTCATCCTACCCCGCCCATCCTGATTTTGAAAAGCAGTATGGTCGTAGTTTGATTTTATGGATGTTTGTGTTTTGTAGATAAAGCAACACGTGCTCGCTTTACTAAATCAGCATGGTGGATCGATGAAAGATATCAAATCTGTGATGAGAGGTAAGACAGTACCAGATGGGTGGTGCTACCTGGGATTTCATATCTTTCAACATTGAGTTATTTTCACTTCATGATCATAATCGTCAATCCCACAGGGGCGTGGCTAGATTTCCCGGATGTAGAGAAATAAAATTATTCAAGGGTGGGGAGGATGCAGATATAGCATCGTGTTGTCTTTTTGAATCAACATCCAAGCTTTTTTATGGAGATTTGAAACGGACTGAATTTTTCGAATTATTATGAATATAAGATTGTTTTTGACAGGCAGCATGTTACAAAATAATCAAAAACTATTTTTTCTCAAATTCGAAACGGAAAAGAAAAGAAGAGAGAGAGAAAGGTGAAAAAATTAGAGAAGGACTAGAAAAGGGAAAAATCAGAGTTGCTAATGGAATTTTAAAAAATTCTCTTTTCCAGCTCAGTTATAGTTAGATCCGTTTTCCTTTTACGGGGAAAACACGAGCTTGTAAATATTCTATCATCCTTGTAAATATTATTTTTGCAATATTTTATTTGTTTCGTATGATAATTTCATACAGAGTTTTCGACGGAATTTCAGCATGTTTAAGCTCAAAGAGATCCTTGAAGGAAGTTTATGTCGTGTTCATTTGGCCAAAACTATGTCGCCATGGCAACGTCAATGTGGAAAACGAAAATCCTTTCTACCAGCTACAACATTCTCTTACGAAAATCTTTGAAATTTCCTTCAACGCAAAGACAACTTCTTTACACTCATTTCCCTTACATGAAGTATTTTACACACACACACACACAGTTCTCAACTCACAAGTTGATTTTATAGGTGACCATGGCCTTCTAGGTGTTTTTTCACCTGCCTTTATAATTGCAAGTCAATAGGCTTTTGCTTTAAAAGCGTCAATTCAAACAGTGCTTGTGGCATGTTCCTTTATTTGTAGCGATCAGATGACTTATTTAGACTTCAAAGGTCACTAGTTCAATTGACAATTTCCTATCGATAATCCAATTTCCAACGTTTGATCGAGAACGGCAGACTTGAGGACGCGAACAGGTGTTTGTAAAGGCGGTGTTACACGCTGAAACATTTGTCTGAAACTTGCCTCAATCGCCGTTGCAAGACAAGTTTCACAACGCATTGCACCGTGTAACATGGTCATTTAGCTGAAACTTTCCCAGGATCGGTTTCACGAGACGGTTTCACGAAAAGTAGAACTGCTTTCTTCTCCTGCAACAGAAGCTTGAACAAGTTTCAGGACGAAATTTCAGCGTGTAACACCCCTTATGAAAATCGTCTCGCATCGGCGATCGAGACAAGCTTCAGATCAAGTTTCAGTGTGTAGCAGCGCCTTTAATAAGCGGAACGTGGAACGTCGTCCTCGACACGTTTTTGCTTTGATTTTCAATAGGAAGTCACCAAGGGAGTTGTAAACTAAGAATAAAATTTAAAAATGCTTAATATTTGTTATGGTCATTGCCTCTAGTCTTCACTAAAACGATGTTTTTTTTTTAAGTTACGAATTCTGAGAAAAAAAGTTGCGTTTTCAAATCATCCTATGATTAGCATGTGATTAGAGTGAATGTAGCCTAACCTTCCATTATACTCAGAAACTCAGCAACATTTTCATTATCCTTTGAACCCATTAACAGAAGATTAGACATTCACATGCTGTGTGCGGCGACATTTTTATCCTTCTTTGCAAAAAGCTTCTCAGGGGGGATTTTCAGACTGGAAACCAAACCTTAATCACTTGAGCTCACCAAGTTTCAGAAATTGAATGTTAGAGGCCACCTAAGTTTATTTAAAGAAATGACTTGTTTTCTGTTCTCTTTTCAGAATACGCTGCAAGCGTCGGTGATGCCAGAAGTAAAGAAAGTCGAGAGATTGAGAAGAAAAGGCTTCTGTCGCTGGTAGATCGATTTTAACCTTTAGAAAAACGACTTTTTAGAGAAACAGAGAAGACTTTCATCGCGTCAAGTGTAATAAGACAAGATATCTTCATGCAAAACATCCAGGCTTCAAGGAAGCTATTGCCGTCTTGATTAGAAATCAACAGAACAGAGCTTCATCATATCTCATCGTATTACTAGTTCGAGCAGATTTCGTATGAGTGTGAAAAGGACCGCGCCGTGCCGTGACCGTGTCAGTGCCGTGTTTCCTATCAAAACATTCAAAATTCTTGCCGTAACCGTGCCGTGACCGTGTCAGTGCCGTGATGTCTATAAAAACATTCAAAATTCTTGCCGTAACCGTGCCGTGACCGTGTCAGTGCCGTGATGTCTATAAAAACATTCGAAATTCATGCCGTGACCGTGCGGTGCCGTTTTCTAGTCATACGAAATCTACTCTAAAAATATACCAACCATAATCGTGTTTTCTCGATGTCTGGTTAATCAAGCTCAGATATCAAAACAAAGCCAATTTCAGTCTTCAAATCATTAATGAAGTCAATAAGTACATGACCCCGTTAAACCGAATTTTGGTTGTCTATATTTAAGAGGTCGAACTCTACAGGCTTGGAAAGTCTCCTTCCTTACATGGTTTATTGTACAGAGTTACAGAGCTATTACCTATTACAGCGGATTTCGTATGAGTGTGAAACGGACGGCAAGGTGCCGTGTCTGTGTCTTTGCCGTGATGTCTATAAAAACATTCGAAATTCCTGCCGCAACCGTGCCGTGAACGTGCGGTGCCGTTTTCACAGTCATACGAAATCTGCTCTAGCTATTTTGAATGCACGCTTCAAAATCACTGAATATCGAAGCCCTGCCTAGACTTCCCCGCGAGCAGAGGCGAATTGTCTCCCTCGGAGGAAAATTACCTCCGCTCGCAGGGTGTGCCGAGACCGAAATGAGCTTCGGGAAATCTTTCGATTAGATTGTCAACAAAAGCGCGTGCACGTCGACGTTTCAAACAGCAACTGAGACAGACACGATTATGTAGGGCATTAATATGAAAACATGAAAATGCAATTATTATTAGTGTATTTATTAGTGTATCAGGAACCATTTTGATCTCGACTTGTGTGTTCAATGTTTTTGAAAGAGTCATTCCATAGATTTGTGAAATTAGCTAGCAACAAGAAAGTCCCGTATAACTCTCTTGCTACTAGTCATCGTCCCTCGTGCAAGAACTAATACATAAACGAAACTTCCTCAACAAGCTGTTGCCAGTGCAAGAATTAAGTCTCTAATTCTTGTACTTTATTGTCGAGACACCACCACAGACAATTGTATTCAAGTGAATTCAAAGTGTCAAACATACAATAAATATGTTATTTGTGGTTTGGATATCACTGGTTTGACTAGGGTATTGGGCATTAATTGGGGCATTGTTATGTTTACTCACTGGGAATACACTATTTACTGGTTTTAGCTCCGTCCCCGATTAAACGCCGCACGTAAAATGAAAATGTTTAATTAAGCGACGCCCTCCAATAAGCGCTGCATTTGTTCACACACTGTAGTGCTTATACAAAAGACTTCCACTAGACAGTCATCTTGAATAAGGAAAACCAAGTACGGTATAACTCAACGTTGAAATTGTGTAAAAAAAATTGAGATTTTGTACATTTGAAGCATGTATATTTTGTTGTTAACATTTCACTTATTAAATCATTTATGAGCCTTATGATTTCTTAATATATAAACGCTGCCCCCGAATAAGCGCCGCATCAGAAACCCCAAAAATTCAATAAGTAAAACGAGTAAATACGGTATTTCGTTTTACTCAGAAAAAGATTTTTTTCCTCGCATTCTGAGGTAAGGATAATTAGAAAAGAAAAGCAAAATCTAATAGAAAAAAAATTAAAGCAAAAAAAAAAAATTTTTTTTTGGCGCAGGCAAGGTTCGAACCCGCCACCAAAAGCAAATTAGTATGCTAATTTTATGCAAAACCCAAAAAATCGGACCATGCATCCAGACATATCGCTGAATCATCGCATGTTACGTATAGGATGGACATTTCGGCCCCTTCCGCGCTATCCGGTAGAACGCAGCAAGCTTCGCAGTCAAAGAGGGAGGAAACAGTCGGATCCTAGGCCGTAAATGACTGAACCTTACCACTAGGCTAACTGGTCTACTGAGGGATTTGGAAGACAAAATAACTTGGTGTATCCTGTGAATGGACGATCTTTGCACATATATATATCTCGAGCTTGATAATCCAATCCAATGAATTCAGCTTATATACAAAGGAATAGCCGTACCGGTATTTTGACATTTCATCTTGCTCCATATTTACACGTACTGCAGGGTTCCCATTGACCTTGAAATGTCAGAGAATTCTTAAATTTTTCAAGGTCTGGAATTTGTTAATAAATTTTTCATTTGGTCAAGGAAATTGTCAAAATGTAACAATTATAAAAGTCAGTGAAAAGTTAGGGAATTCTGTGTTTGAAAGGTTAAACAACCCCCTTAGCAGCTTGGCTGTGGAATTCCACGAACCTATAACCGCTTAATTTTGTAGGGTAATATTGGTGGAATAGAAATTGTTCTAAATTTAATTGTATCAAGTCAGTGAAAAATGAGATTTGGTCAGTAAAAATTCATGAAAAAGTTGATAGATGGAATTTTATTTGTGGGAACCTTGCACTGCTCGTCTTCATACATGGTCCCAGTCTTTTTTGTGTTTCTTTGGGAAGGACGGAGGGTCGTTCTAACCTAGCTTCAAACCAACTAAAGCAACAAGCCTGTTTTAAATGATACAGGATTTTATAATTTTCATATTACATATCATATATTTTATGTAGTCTTCTTCGCACCAAGAGTCTTCACGCTTACGTGAAATTTTCTTTAGGGTCGAGAATTCGACACTGAAACCTGTAGCCAGTAGTAAGGTTCGCATGGTATGGGGCGAACAGCGCGCCAGTGCACAACCCAGTTAGACCACCCCGCCCCCCTTTAATTGAGGGGATAAGTGCACAACCCAGCTAGACCACCCCTCCCCCTTTAGTGGATAATAGAATTAGTGGGCACCTTTAGTGCACAACATTCCACTTCGCTCCTGATCGTTAGTTAGGAGGATAAGTGCGCAACTTTTAGTCCGCAATCCTACACTTAGCATATCTTAGCATCTCTTTAGCTAGGAGGATTAGTGCGTTGTGGAAAAGTTAAAATGATTTACGAGATACCTGGAGGCATTTTGGCATTTTAAAATCACTCAATGCATAGAAATATCTAAACACAGACTATTGAGCGAATCGAAATATGGCGGCAAATTTGATTAATTAACTATTGTTCTGGACTGGCTAGCCTCGTGTTCACGTAAAAACACAAAAGCGTTTTCACATGAATGAGAGGCTAGTCAGTATAAAACAATAGTTATTCAAATTTGCCGTCATATTTCGATTCGGTGTATTTATTTTCACAAGTCATTTTTATCTTTTCAACTATAAAATTTAAGTTTACTATATCTTCATTGCTAGAACGAGTATTATGGTGGTGACTTATGGCATGACAGTTTTAACAAGTCATCAAGATGCTTTCCACGGTATCATGATTTAGAGGAAACTTATGGTAACAAATAGAACAACGGGTGGGTTAATTAAAACGAGGAGACGGATCAAAATGACCCTCGTGCCAACGACACTTTGGACAGCCCACAATGCTTTTAACATCGACTATCGGTTATTTCATTTGGAAAAAACAACTTAGAAAAATTGTTCCAGAGTTTATTTGACGTTTATTTGACGGTTAAACTCCCCTCATTTGACGGTTGACGGTTAAAATTTGGGCCGTTTGACGGTTGACGGTTAATCCAATTGAGACCCTCTGAAGAGGTTACTCCTGCCCAGTCACTAAATTTACCTCATAAATGATTTAGAACTAATCCCTCTTAAAACAATGGATCTCGAAGTGATCATGCTATTTCATATAGCCTGCTTTACAGACTCCATTTTTTATGCTCGAAAATCTTGCCAAAAGAGACTCAATTTTTTGGCGGGCTATGTATTACAAAAACTAAATAAAACCTACCTAAATGGATAGTTCTATATGGAGCTATTTGACTTTACGTAAACAAACAGATTAGCAGATCATGTGGGTGGTAGATTTGATTTGTGACGCGCCGCCCCTGAGAATTGAAATTTGACATTGAAATGTTGAAAGTAGATGCCACAGTTTTTCATGAAGGTAGTTCGTTTTCGCCATTTTATTTGATCTTTCGACGTTAAGCGAACTATAAACCAACCCAACCAACCAACCAACCAACCAACCAACCAACCAACCAACCAACCAACCAACCAACCAACCAACCAACCCTTGCTATTTCAAACCCCTCAATAGGCACCTTGCTATCTCAAACTCCTCGATATAGACACCTGGCTATATCGAACCCTTCAACATTAGCACTTTGCTCTCTTGATTCCCTCGATTAGAAAAGATAGCAAATAGAGTAGCATATATAGGGCGTCATAGTGGATTTGTGACACGCCGCCCCAAGATATTTCACGTTGAAGTGCTGCCAGAGAGTGTCACAGTTTTTAATTAAGCTAGTTTCCATTTTATTTGATCTCTCACGGGATACAGCGATCAAAAACCAACTCTTGTGCGGCGAATCCGAAATAAGGCACCTCGCTATCTCGAACCAGCCCTCGATATCTCGAACCGTTGACAAACCAGTCAAGGATCGATGCTCTTTTCAGCCATTTACTATTGACCTTCGCTATGTCAAACATAAGACAGTCGTCTTCTTTTATGGTTCGAGAAGGCGGGGGTTATACCGTTTTTTAGAAAAGAGGCTTTTTGGTGCCAGTTGGAAATCACACGACTGGAGATACCTTCATCGATCCGTAAGGACAAGACTCTCGTACTGAAACTGATCCCCACTTCAACTAAGGAAGCCATCCATTTTTTTCCTTAGAACAATCAGCACATTTTACTCTTATTAGTGGAGTAAAATAACTAGCTTCAAAACTAAAAAAAGTTTAGTCTTTTTATGTATTACCAAGTGATCAAAAGGGGTCTTTGTACTACCGTCTGTTTTTGCGGTCTGAGTATTGGGCCGCTTGTTGCCACGCGATTCAGTTTACTAAGCCAGGTAGACAAACAAGGGCTAGTTCTTCATATGGTAATGAGGGCTACAAAGCATCAAGTGGTTTATAATAGATAAGTCTTGTAGCACAGTGGGACGTCAATATCAAACTGATTAAACAAGATTCAAACTTCTAGAATGAGATAAAGACTTCAACAAAAACAACATGGCGTCCGGCGCTAACCGTGGACTATGTTATTTGGTTATCGTGACACTTACAGCATTTCTACTGAAGTTCCTCTACTGAACTTCATTGCTCCACAGGAATTCATTTCTAAGAGACTACTCCGAATATAACTGATATATCTTTAGAACAACTTGTCTGAATTGGTTAATTCTTATTTGCTCTTCTTTACAAACAGCAGGAATCGTGATGGCGTCCTTCCATATATGGAATTAATTAACAAATGACGTCATTCGTGGACGACAAACCCGGAAATTTGCCCGCAGCTAGAAAAAATGGCGACTGACATTCGCTTGTTATTCTCCTAACAATATAATGTAGTAATCAAAAAATATTTTATTTGTATGAAAAACTAACATGAGAAAATGTTTTTTTCCTGGTGAAGGACATGGAAGGGATCTTTTTATAGATTTCAGGTTATATTTAATGAATTGTATTTTAGAAAGTGCACGTTAAAAAAATGCCACGAATGTTCAACATATTAACAGGTGTTTTTCGAGAAAAGTAACTTCAATAGTCATCTCTTTATACAACTTTTGGGAGGCTATCAAATCGCAGAATACCTCCTTGAATTTATAGTCTTCTCATTTGAAAAAATGCTTCTAAAGTTTAAACCTTCACTTTTAATACCAAACCTTAAAACACAACACAGCGAGCACGCTAGCTTGACACTAAGCAAAAACTCAAACTTCATTTCAACTCGTTTTATTTCCATTCACCATAACACAGCCAGCCATAGCTTTTTTGATCAAAAGCTCTGAAATATGAACCAAACCAGATTCTTAAGTTTAAGTACATAGTTTTTACATTTTGGGGGGATTTGTTTACAATTTGGTTTGATTTTTTGATCTAATCAATCCTAATCCTCATGAGTTTCGTTTGAAAAGCAATTGGAAATTACTTTCCCACAGATACTGAGATGCATATGGATTCACTAATGAATGAAACCCCTAAAAACATACTAAAAGCCTTAATTTACATGGGTGCACGGAAAAAAGTGCCAGGCAGGTTTTATCTCATTTCTCGCTATAATTACAGCAAACAACGTGTTGTCTACATTACTTACTTCATGTTTTTAGATTTATCATAGCTCTTTTCATCCTAAACGAATGTAATTTTCTTTTACATGATATTGAGAGGATAAAGAGGCTCTCGGAGGAGCAGTAAGTTTAGATATTTTAATTTAAAATATTTTGATATACAAGATGATATAGTAGCTTGGGTGAACTCGTGAACTGACAAAAACCCACTAGAGTTTCCTATTTACATATAAGTATTTATTTATCGCTCCAAGCCTATACTGAACTAACCTGCGGAATATTTTCAAAGTTAGGGCTTTTATGTACAAATGAAATTAAGTTAAAGCATTTTTGTGAAGACCGACATTATTTTAGCTTCATTAGTGCTGACTAAGGTCAATGATATCTATTTGCCAGAAAATGCTTCATTTAGAAAATAAGAGGAAATTAAAGCAGGCTTTGTGTGTTAGTTCAAATTCCAAAATTGAAAGCATTTTGTAATGTCTCTTTAGATAGCAAAAATGATAAAAAGCGTATTTCTTATGAAAGATTCAAAGCAGAAAAAATGACCCCAGACAAAAGAAAACGAGAGCACAGTTCCACTGCAAAAACCTTCGTTCTGTTAAATGCAAAAATATAAAAATGAGGTGGAGTTTCATTGTTTTTTTTCCTTGTTTAAAAAGGTGAACAAACTGGTAGAAAAACAAAAAATATCCTTATTGTCGACACTGGCAGACCACTGCAAAAATGAAGTTATTGTGATGATTCTGGCACTGCCAAACCACAACCGACCAGCAGATTTCAATGTAAATTTAAAATTCAGCTTAAATATGTTTTCTCTATCGATGCAAAGCAATTTGCGCTCGCTCCTTAGTGATTAGAATTTACAATATTGTACAATACACAAGCACTAGACGTAGCTTGTCAACTCACATAAATAAATATGCCTCATTACTATAAATTTCTTTCTCAGAAAGATTTACATAATGAATCTTCTTTTCTCTAAGCTAGAATTGGCTAAAAATTTCCTAAATTTCGCACTTTTATAAGCTTTTTCGTTACGGGGTTAAAACACCCAAATTCAGTCTCGCTCGGCGAGTTAAAGTAATTTCCTTTTAAGCTCAACTACCTTGTTAGCTAGGATTTGATCGAAAAAAATAATATTATTAAAAGTCCTAAATGTTTGGATGTCGTTATCTACATTTTGTTAGCTAAATGATTCTCAAGGAATCGAGAAATGACAGCCAACGAAACTCAAGTTTCGAATCCCATATCGCCCTGATTCAGGGTAAATTTTATCCCATATTTTCGCTGTTCTTCTCCTCTCGCGAACATGCCGATTCCAAGTGCTTATTGAGGTACGATTTCAACGCAAAAGTACGATCGCATCGCTCACATTTGAACTGTTTGAGCGGAGAATGAGTCTGTAGATGAGCTCGGAGATTCGAGCGATCAGCGAAGGCTTTGTTGCACTCTTGGCAGATATACGGTCGTTCTCCTGTGTGCGAACGCATATGACCCTGAAGCAACCACGGACGGCTAAACGACTTTCCACATACATCGCACTTGTGTAGAAGTTTGTGTGTCAAAACGTGCATTGCTAAGGCCGGCATGGAGACGTATGCTTTCCCACAATGGTGGCACCTTCGAGCAAGTTTGCCATCCAAGCTTCGATGTGTTTGTTTGTGGCGAGAAAGATTCGATGATGTAGCATACGATTTGCCGCACTCGGCGCAAACGTACCGACTCTTGTTCTCGTTGGAGCCATTGCTCTTGCTTCGTCCATCAGCGCAGACTGGCTTTAGCGCATCCGTAACTTGATTTCCATTCTCATCGAGATCATCAACGTCGTTTTCTTCAGTTTTGTCGTCGATTTTGTAACATTCTTGATCTTTTATAGGTTCGGTTTTAGGTTTAATCTTTGTAGAACGAGGAAGGTCTAGCGTTGAGTCCCCCTCCCTTGAGCAACCTGAACAGCAGGAGAAATGAGAAGCAGAATGAGTACAACAGGTGTTACTGAATTCGGCTATCAACAATTTTTGCAAGCGACTGGTTTGCCCAAAAAGCCCACAGAAATCGAATCCAAAATATCCAAATTCCCAGGGAAATCATTCCAATTTTCCATCATATCCTCGCTTACCTGATTTTGCTGGACTTTCCTTGTTGCGAACTGTTGCTAAACCAGTAGAAGAAAAATTAACATATTCCTTGGACTTTTTTTTGATCAAAAACGATTTCGGCATCTCTTGGCAATATTTGTTGTTTTTTCCCTCGACATATCTGTTTGTTAGTTCGTACAAAGCGACGAATCTTGTTTGTTTGGGTAAAATTCTTTGTGAGACATCTTTGGTGATATTTCTCCTTCCTTGCTCTGTTTGATCGATACAGCGGTGTTATACTGTCAAACGGCACCCATCGCTCTTGGATTTTTTAAAAAATTAACCGGAAACAAGCCACGAATTTCAAATTTCCATGCAAATTTACTCCCACTCGATTGCCGATGCGAAAGATGCTCTAGAGCTGCGATTCTTAGTGGTTGAGCGACAGTTGTATTCTTCACGCAATCATATTCGACGATGATTCCCCAGAAAACGCTTCATCCCCAGCAAAGCGATGAATGAAAGTTGTTGAGTTTTGCTCTCGGAAGTCCCCAGTTTCTGTGGCTTGTAGATTTTGGTGGTTTTAGATTTGGGGAATACGTTAAGAATCGAGGGAAAATTTAGCTGTGTGAGTCGGTGGTTGCTGTGAACGCAACTCCACCTGTTGCCAAGACACTTATCCTCACACACAAAATCACTAATAATTAATCACACAGTTTTGCTGGCAAGCGCATTAAAATGCAGAGAATTCTCTTAAAACTTATAAATATTCATACAGGTATCCACCAAGCCACCACGACGAAAAAGGCGCTAATTTTCCTTCGTTTTGATTGGCTCATTTCAATCAATTCTGACACCGATGTGTTTTGATTACGTATAACCACGCGTCATCCCTACAGCTCTTTTCTGATTGGCTACAAAAAAATCAATTGGAGGTAAAATTCTGTTTTCTTATTGGTTGATAAATTCCAACCCATTTTCAAATATCTGCATAGATTGTAAATTCTATTAAGATTATTTTAGTTAAGTTAAAAGACTAAAGCACTGATAAATCACTTAAGTATGATTATCGATGTAATAATTAGCACCCAAAAAATTACTGGATTCGAAAATGATATTTCCAACATTCTCATATTCAAAAATTTTTTGAAGTCCCAAAAAATCTTCGCTTCTATTATAATTTAAACCACAAAGCTCAACTGTCAACGTGTTATATTTGGGGTTATAAATATACAAGAAAAAAATGCACCCAAATCTATTTATGAATATAAGATAGGATTTATGGGAACGGAAGCGACCTTAATCCCACTTTATTTTGATCTACAATATATTTACCCAAAATTGAAATTACTAGAAGAAATAAACACTGCGATGAAAGGAACCATCTTTCAATACAAATTTCAATGATAAATAGAAATAAAACCGGGGAAATGTGAAATTATAGCAAGATGGAAACATCTTCTAATGATATTGACAAGAATCAGAATAAATTGAATATGGGTTGATATGTCATGACTATTATTATATTATCGAATTTTTATCTAAAAAAGCTTTGATAAGGAAGCGAGGTTCGGTCAGCACACATACAATTCTATCACGAGTGAAGCAACTGGTTGCCTCTACACAACATGAAGCGAAATTAATTCATTGTTTTCTTCTTTTTTATCACTTCCTCACAAATATACTACGAAATTATTTGAATTTATTTTTGGAAATCATAAATTGGTCTGAGATTTCTGCAAAAACCGAGGCCGAAAATTTCCTAAAAAAATCTCGACGGATTAATGATTATTGTAAAAAAAATGGGTAGAGGATTTTTTTTGATATCGCACTATCTCAAGACAATGGCAGATTTTTTCGAGTATTTGTGCTTCGCAACAGGCTGATGATCTGGTGGCCCTATTTTTTCTGGTTGAAGCCTGTCGTAATACGGTATTTGGGATTCACTGCTATTAAAAATGAATTATAAACCTCAAAGAAAATCCACTCAGTCATTCTCAATCAAAAGACCTTAAAAACCTCAAACGCATAGGTAAAAAGAGAGAAATTGGATGATTGCTGTCAGGCCCGATATAGATTAGCTCTTTGTGACGGGTCCCTATACAATATTCACAGTCATTTTGACGGCTTGTGTCAATATTGTTGATAGAATCATAAAGAACCAGAAATCGATTTCTGGAGTGAAATTGTAATATCCATATCAAAGCTGTAGACAAGTGGATAAAAGCTTGAAATTGTAGCTAAAAAAGCGAAACGAGACAGAAAAGTTCACGCGGTTTTTAAAATGCATTTTTAAAAACTCTAAGTAAAATTTATCTCTCTGAAGGAGGAAGCTTTTAGCAATTTACCTGAATTTTTTCAGAATTTTAGTTCTTGTCGTTATGGAAACGGAAGCTAATGATCTCCTAGATATATGGTGGTTGTCATGGTAACGTGCTTGATAGCGTTGTGTTTGCTTTGTACTAATAATTTAGGCATGGAAAAGGCCGCATATAAAGCAAAAAGGACTAAAATACGAATATTAATGATAGCAAAATAATACCACGCAACTAAAAAGTTGAATTGTTTGAAAATAAAATTGAAATAATATAGTCAAGTTTAAATATAATAAGTTGCAATTATTTTTTACTTCGAATGACAATTTCAATCTTTCTTTCGTTTGAAAAGCAGCAATAAATTACCAAAAACTGCAATGAAAAGCAGCAATAAATTACCAAAAACTATCATGTCCCAGCATGCATTGTTCGACTTAAAACCTTTTGAAGCTTCGACAGATATTTATCATCGTTTTGAATTTTCTTAATGGGATTGTTTTAGATTGAATCAGTATCTTGCTGTCTCTGACTAAACTGGCTTATGTACTACAGACGCTCGGCAAACAACTCAAGCTTCTTCAGTGTTGTTGTAGTGACTTTATAGCGGTAAAGTGTTAAGATGTTGGATACACCCTCAAATAGTACTTTGAAGTACTCGCAAGACATTGAAAATACTTATCCTTTGCAGTGATCTTGTCATAATATTACTGAAAGTAAAAAGCATTTTGTGAAAATAATTCAAAAACAGGATAGACATTCTTGAAAGCTACACTGATAATCGAAGATCCATTTATACCGAAGATCAGTATTGAACTTTAAATGGAACTGCCTTGCTGTAAACAGGATAACCATGATCATTACAATTCCGTATAATATATTCCATGAATAGCTCATTATAATCCAGTTATAGATTAATATAATCCATGAAGAGCTTATTATAATCCAATAATGGATTAAGGCAGGGAAAAATCAGAAGGATCAGATTATTATTATTATTATTATTTCATAAAATAACTATTATATAACGCGCGCTCTGATTGGCTGAAAACCCGTGTTTGATGAGAGTTTATATAATAATTGGCATATTACGCGCGCTCTGATTGGTCGAACAACCATGTGTGATTAGAGTACACACACATAGATGGCGTCATCGAGTCTTACGCGAGCTCTGATTGGTTGGAATGTTTCGATAAATATTATATAAAACAGATAGATTCCATTTTTCCGTGCGTCTGTACTCTGAATCAATGCACAGAAGACGTCAAAATGTGGTGAGAACAAAAAAGTACGCCACGAGACGAAGTCGAAAAAATGGAATCTATTTGTTAAATCAAACACGCTCACGTCAATTTGTTTTTTTCGCCAGTGTTTTCTTTTTACTTTTTTCGTCTATTTGCGTGTTAGTTATTTTATAAAAGAAATAAAAAACGATTTCCCATGTCCGATAGCCTGATCAAAACAATTGTGATGTTGGGAGAACAATCGAGAGCTGTGCCGGAAGCACTCGCCTACTACGGCTCGTGCTTCCACTACGCTCTCTCGTGTTCTCTCAAACACCACGCGTGTTTTGATCAGGCTAACAAACACGGGAAACCGTTTTTTATTCTTTAAATGATCAATATTATAATCTGGATTAATGTTTATCTCCACAGATACTTGACTCAGTTTGTCGATGGGCTTCTATTCTGTGTATTTCCTTTTTGTGTCATCACATCAGACACATGTCGCACATGTGAACATGCATGTACATCGCCCATGCAAGGGAATCCGGAATTTGGAACTAGCACTTGGAATCCGGAATCCAGTCCTTGGAATCCGGAATCCAGCCCTTGGAATCCGAAATCCGGCCATTTGAATCCATAAGACAGCTCTCAAGGAATCCGGAATCTTGCATCATTCCAGATTCCCTTACACGGGGCGATGTAAAGCTAACGAAGCCAGTATGGCGGTGACGCTCAGTATGAGTAAGCGAGAGAGAGGAAGCGTCAGCGGGCCAGCGATAATAATCCGTGCAGTCAGCATGTGGCCGAATGGTTTTGTGAACGTCTAAACGCCACTTTGTATCGTAGCGCTACTCCCTTGTATTGGATATCATTATACCATTCTTGCCAATTGTTGTAAAACATTTCATTGCAGTAAAAGCTCATGCCGAAGTACAAAGACGATTTTTCTAAATCAGTGCAAATGGTAAAGCATTTATTAACAGCAGCACTTACACTAAAATTGGTAAACCTTCACTGAATAATATCAATCCGTAGAATTATCATATTTATTACTCCGTGAGATTAAAATTATGTTTATCTGTAGGATGCTTCGGATTAACATAGGATTAATATAAAGAATCCGATTACTATTAATCGGGGCTGTCCGGCGTATAACGGCAGACGCGGAATGGAGCGGCATAATTCTTCAATCTGGTATCATTATGATGAAATAGCCGAATAATTGTTGTAATTGTGATATCGTTTCAGTTTTTTGTCATTTTAACATTCGCAGCCCACTTACCCGATTTCAATCTTAATCTGGAGAGTCAAAAGATAAAAAGGCAGAGGCCATCCAAGATGGCTGCCGTGATCAATGTCACCCTCAACAAGCAATTGCTCATAATTACCAATAGTTACCCAGGCAATTTTTGTTCCGCAGGAGAGTATACACCTATTTTCTAAAAAAAACGTCATTCTCTACTTTCACAAAGCCCATAATTCCTTCTGTTTTTTGGGGGGCAGGTATTGTAATTCAAATAAAACAAATTGTTATTCAAACCAAACAAATTTGAATTACAATAACTACCCCAAAAAACAGAAGGCATTATGGATGTGCGAAAGTAGAGAATCGGGCAAAACAGGTTGCAACCCTACACAACTCACCCGAAATGGAGTATGGGTTGAAATTGTCAAAACTAAAGATCCACACGTCGGCAACAAAACTAGTTACCGCACAAGAAACCAAAATTGCAGCAGAGGCGGATCCAGGATTTTGCAAAATAGGCCACTTGAAAGATGACGTCACATCCAAGATGGCGGCCTCCTAACAATGGAATCTGATGATGTCATCTCGTATGGCGCTATGGAGGTGTCCGGTGCACCTGTGGACACCCAACAACAACAACAACAACAACAAAAAACAAACAAACAAACAAACAAAAACAAAACAGAGGAGTCGAGTTGTAAGGCGCAGAGGTCCAAGGGAAGAATCATGGTAGAAGGCAATATACATCTAAAACGACGTCGATAATGCACAAAGGACATGAACTGCAAGGAAGATATTGACGCGCAAGGAATAATGGGAGATCCCAATGGACGTCTAAGCTCGGAAAGGATTATGGGAAGGACGGTGCAACAAAAATGAAAGGAAAAGGATTAGTCTTAAAATCCTTTAAGCTATTTATTTTAGTCATTTTTTGTTTCGTTTTCATTTTTTTACATTTGAATTCATGAACTATATAAAAAGCTGCTTACAATGTACACTATTTACATCTGGCTTATTCTCACTGAAGTGTTGTAAAACTACACAGAAACACATAAGGATGATACCATTATGATGACAAATAGAGAAGACTATAGTGTTGATGATAAGAATGATAGAATGCAGAAAATAAGCCCATAAAATTAATTATATTCAATCTAATAAGCAATCTCCATTATGCAGCCAATATTGTCATATACATGCATGGTCAGTTTTGGGCCTTGCACTGTAATTTTAATTCATAGGTTCATCTGAGCTAGATAATATCATTTAAAAACATTCAATAACAACAACCAAAGGTAAATGTAGAATAACAACTTCTTCAGTGAGAATAATACGATTATATCAATAATAATGATTAACAAATATCAACAATTTTTTCAGAAGTCTAGCCTGGCAAGTGGTAATAGAACTGTGACAACAGCAATAATAATATATCAACTTGTCATTAAAGATTATTAGTTAATAATCTTCTAATATTTATCTAATTAAAGAGGGTGGTTAATTTTAGTTAGAAAGGAGATAAATCAAGTTTACTTACAGTGCACAAAATACAATCACCCTGACTTTAACAAAAATCTGTTGTTCAAACTACTGTTATAATAACAATTAACAGTAAACATAAGCTTATTATGGGTAAAGAAATTATGCAAAGGAAGACAGCAAAAGTTATACCAAAGTGCGAAAGCAATACAAAAACCATGATAGATGATGACAACAAAATAGGGATATGGTTTTGTGTAATGCTGTGAACACATGGGCACGACAGTATATTCAGGCACATTCCATACACCACTTACAAAATTATGTGGATGTATTCCAGTACAATGGATTTCAACTCAAGCAAATTTGAAGGAGCTCAATGCTGTCAAAGAACTCCTGAGTCAATTTATGCTACAGATCCTGTCAAACGTATGAACATTGTTGAACTCACCCCACCCCACCAAAAAAAAAAAACAACAACAACAACAACAAAAAAAACAATAAACTGCAGCACTGTATTAATCTAAATGCTGCTCTTTTCTTCATCCAGGAGCAGCTTTGGAGCAAATAGGTGACTCAAATGAGTGTCACATTGTGACATATCCTGTCAACTTATGGCTGCTCAGTGTCAAACTAAAAGAAACCTGCCAAACAAAAGTTGATTCAGATGCTGCTCTTTTGGTGAAGTTGATTCAGCATTTAAAATGGCACACATATGGAGTGGCATATGGAATAGGCCTGAATAACAAATATTTTAGATAAATTAGATCTTTTTTAACAACTTCATTGCAGTTTCCATCTGACAACTGCTTTTGGTGTACATGGAAATATTTAAGAGTGACAGTTTTTTACAACTTTTTAGACTGTGGACACAAACTATAACAGTAAAACGTGCAAAGAAGCCAAAGACAGTTGGACCAACTAAAATGTAACCAAGAGAGAACACTTGATGTAACACTTTAAAAAGAAGTTCAGAAAGGAAAGGTCCTATAATTGCTTTCCTTGAGTTAGTGAACAACTTAAGCAAAATAAGTTAAGTACTATTTTTATACACCTAATTTCATACCAGACTTTGGTTTGTCATGGAAGAATTCCAGGAAAGTGTCAAATACCAAGACAAGAGGAATTCTTCAGAAATTTCTCAATTATAATAATATGCTACTCTCCTTAACTTTACATATCAAATAGTCTGCAAAGATTTCATATTTCGATTCAAAATATCTGGATTTTTTCTGATTTTAATGGATTATAAATTTTTTTTTCATTATAGAACCCTATTATGTTTTCTTAATTTGATGTGCATTAGTAAAATAACTCTCTCTTCGAACATATAATTAAGGAAACCCAAATTGTAGATATTATATAATATATATTAATAATATTATGGTTTAAATATGGAAATAATCTCAATTCTGCGAGCAAAGTGAATGTTGCTGCACTCAAACGGTCAACATTGTTTTGTGAACTTTAAGATAATAGAACTAAAACTTATGCAGGAGGAAACATCACTGTAAATTGCATTTGTTCCACAGGATTCATATGCCCAGGAAATTCAATAAATCCAGGAGTTTCAAGGAAGATTTTCATATTATTTCCAGGAGTTTTCTTGGAGTTTTTTCACAAGTTCACTCAAGCAAAATACATTTGCATAATGTTATTAAGCTGTGTTAAGGAATGCAAACAGAGCTTTTATGTGAACATACAATGATGCACAGTTTCTGTTTTCCAGGAATTATTGAGGAAATTATTTATTGAAAAATCCCAGACTTTCAAGGGCTTTCTAGGATGAAAATAAAAAATCCAGGATTTTCCAGGATTTCCAGGAAGCATACGAACCCTGGGTCCATTAAATATTTCTCAGTGTTTCATATACTTCATCCTTCTGCAAGATTAAACTTACATCTGTTAAAGAGCAGATTAATGGTACCCCATCAATACTAGCTTTTTTATGGATGATAATAATATGAAAGAAATTGAGTATCTAAGTAAAGGGTTCCACCGTTAATCCATCAAAGCACTAGCTGAAGAGACATTTTGGGCAGTATAAACAGACAGGAATGCTAAGCCCTTTAGGTCTCACTAATAATTATTTTATAAGTCATAAATCTAACTTTTCCACAAGTGCTTTTTCACATCTATCTACAGCTCATTACTGACTCCAAGCCTATTACAGCTGATACTGGTGGAGAACCATGGTTGCTGGCACAGTGCCAGTCATAAGCACCAATCAATATTATCCACCCTTTCAATATAACACAATTCAATTGTGTCTCAATTCAATTGTTTCTCCCACTTCTTATTTCTTTTTCATTTCTATAGTTTATCTCAAGAATGTCGGTGATTTTGAAAATACATTTATATAGCATTAAGTACTATCTGAAGGTACAAAATTGTTATTTTTAGCCCATAACCAAATTTACCACACTTACTATATTACCATAATTAACCATGCCATATTTGTTTGGGAATACATATTTCCACATACTTGTCACCCCAACAAGTTTCTAGTGTGAACTCAGTTTATGGACATGTAAACTTAAAGAAACCTATTTTAAAAATTGACCTAAATATTTGGAATCTCATTAATGCATATTCAAATATCACCAACCTTCTTGAGATAAACTGGTTTGTATACTCTTATAAAATGGAATATGCAATGATTTGGAAGAGTGGCTAGCATTCTAACCAACTACTCGCTTCAAATTTGGGGATATTCTTACTTTAAAATCCCTGTAGAACACTGAATATATTATTCTCTGCCACTAGCAACAATATTTTGATAACTACTAGAAGAACTCATTGGTAATATTAAGGAATTGTTTTGAACTCAATGTTAATCAAAATTCTCTTAGAAAAAATTGGCTCAGAATTACATAATAATTTCAAAATCATACTAAGATATTATTTCATAAAAATAACTATTTTTGTAATGTTAACGAGGAGGGTGATATCTTTGGTTGACTGACGAAGGAGTTATGAAGGTAAGAATGGCGTTCAGTTTGGATAAACTGAAGTTATGATATTTTGGATGGTTTTCCATGATGATGGAAATACAAAATCCACTCGCAGAGTGGAATATGCTGAATAGCCGTCATGCAGTGGATACAATATTTTCTCATCTTTAGCAAGGAACGTTCTACCTCATTTCTTGGTTGACTTTTTCTTTTTGTTCTTCTTGGATTTAGCAGGGCTTCCTGGAGCTTTGATAGAGTTTGAAGTGATAGAGTTGTTGTTGTTGTTTATGTTATTGTTTGTTGTTGACTGGATGCTACCAGTATGTGTGATATTAATTGCCAATGGAGTTTTTAGTTTTTCTGGTTTGGAATGCACTACGTTGCCATTTGTAGGAGCTGTTTTTGTAAGCAGCCCCTCTTGTGGCTGTGAACAAAAAAGAGGGAAATAAAAATTAATAATAATTAAAAATGGTGCAATACTATAATTGCTCTAAGGGAAGAATGAAAGGAGATGAAGGCTAAAGAATGAATGAAGAGGAGAATACAGAAAATGAAGGAAGGAAGAAAAGAGGAGGGGATACAGGGAAGGAAGGGATGGACAGGGGGAAAGGGAGGGAAGGGAAACAGGAACAGGAAAACTTAAAGGAAAAAGGAAAAGAAAAAAGAAAATATGAAAGAAGAGTAAGAAGAAACAATGATCTAAAACCATTTCTTACCACAGAGCTAGTTGACCTGCTTGACTTTTTCTCATCTTGCTGTACATTAATCCTTCCTTTGAAACCAACTACAATTCCATTTTGTTTTGCTACACTCTCCACAGAAACACTGCTTTTCATCTCAGAATTCTTTTTCTGAACACTTGAAGACACAGTTTTCTTATCTCCCGACTTGCCTGCAACAGGCTGCAGATCAACTGTTCTGTCCTCATTTGTGGAACTAAAGTCACTATCTTTACTTTTCTTAGAAGGTGCTGCAGTTGTTGGACTATTTGCTGAAGATGAGTCTTTATTTATAAGTTCAGTATTCAAGTCTATTGTTAGTCCACTACTTAAAGCCACTAAAGAATCCGAGCTACTTGGCCTTGCTATAACAGGTCTACTCTGTTCTTCATGTCCATACTTAGAAACTAATGATTCCACATTAGATTGTGATCTTGACAATGGCCGTATTATAGCTCTGGGGCGATCACTGTCCTGTTTATCAATAGGGTTTTGTACACGTCTGTTTGCTACAGTTGCATAAGTTGGTGGTTGTGGTTTTAGGGAGTAAGAAATTAAGGTCACTTCACCCCATTTGCTTTCCACCCATTCTCTATATTGCACCACTTCTTCTGTCACTCGAATAATTCGACTGAGAAGGCTGACAAAAAAAGAACAAAAACACAAAGTTACAAACTGAATTATGTAACACAGCATATACATACCTTTGTTATGTTTTATTTGGGTTTTCTTTTGATGATTCCCATACTTTAGATTACCTGTACTTATCATTTCATTGAACCCACTTAAAACATACATGTACAAACTTCATTATTGTACATTAAAAAAAACTAAATTATTAACACTTGTGCCCCTTCATCTGAAACTCAGCAAGGGGCTGGAGGGTGCACACTTCAACTCCTTTCTCTTACTCCTGCAACACCTATTTTTTGCAAAATTATACTAATATTACAACCTAACATGTTTATTTCTAGTCAGCACAGTTATGGGTGCCCTGTGTCATATTTCGTTTGCTGTGTTATATACCTGTGTTTTTCATTTCTTTCCCCAGTAGGGTTAGGGTAGACTACAGCCTTACTCAGCACAAGGAATGCATAATCAAATGCATATTTTGCTTGCATAAAATTGTAGGAGCTTTTGCCAATGTAGTTTCCTGGAAGAGACAATGTTCACATAAGTACTAACAATACTGTAGAAACAGTTTCTTTTTGAAAGCAAAAAGTGAAAGTGAAAATAGAGCATAATTCTAGTTGACCATCATTTTTTCATTTTAATACCCTCCCCTTGGATCCAACCTTGAAACCACCCTTGGTGACAGGCCTAAGAACAAAGCTACACGTGATATGAGTGTTCCACTACACATAGAAAGATCCTTGAACATCAAAGTAATATTATTTATACCTGTTGTAAAGGGATCCTCAATACTCAAGAGAGAAGGGTTATAACCCTCGTCAATATCATTTAGAACCTAAAATCAAAGAATAACAAATTGACAATAAATTCACTAAATAATGTACATACATACTTACATACTTTATTGTGCTCCTTAAAAATGCTTTTCAGATACAATAATGTTAAAACCTAAAATTATCTGAAAATTCTATGTATTTGAAAGGATCCACACAAAAAGAATTTGCACTTTTTTATCAAAACCCAACTTCACATTTGAAAAAGAGATTTTAGGAGAACTCAAAATTTGGTCAAAATTATTTTTAGTGTGAGCTAAGAGGACATGTGGTCAGCTGCTAACAGTTGAAAAGAACACCTCAATATTAGTAAGCAAACAAAGTTTAAGTTTAGAATGTTTCTGTGAACAGGGGAAAAGGATTAAATTAAAGAAAAAAGTGTTTTCTTAAGATTCCAATTCTTAAGACTGCCATCCAAAGCCTTTTGAAGAAGGAAAAAAAAAAAGAGAAAACATTCCCATATTTCATACATGTATCATTTCTCTTATAGCAAACAACTATGATTATAAAATTCAACTTGATTACTAACATTGATGAGCTCTCTCCATTGCTAGAGTTTACTTGGCTATTCCTGTTTGATTTATGGGGGCAGGAGTCATCTCTAAGTGGAAGTCCCCAGTTGTTTTGCAACTATACACTTTTTTCCCACTTTAGGGCCAGAATGATCAGCTATTTAGTTGAAACTACCCAAAATGTATATTAAATTATTGTTTTCTTTGGATTCTGAATATTTTGAAAGTAGTAAAAAAAGGAAATGAAACCTCCACAGGTTTATTTGTTACTAGTAGAAAAACTTTTATTGATAACAAAAAAAAGGAAGGATCTACATAAGGTCACTCACTATTTCCATGTTAACAAATAAACATATTAAATAAACACAACTAAACATAAAAAGATCTCACAGTTCAAACAAATTTCAGGTGGTCAAACATGTGTAATGTGTATGTTTGAAATGTTTGGGGTTTTTTGCTTTGATTTGTATCAATATCTTTATCATAATTTAGGATAATAGAAAATAAAATTCAAACTAGTTTGACAGTTTTCAAACCAAAATCAATTTCCAAACACAACACAATCAACTTTCTTATTTTTCTTGCATTTCTCTTCCCTTCTTTTCTTTTCATTTCATTTTGTTTTGTTTTCATTTCATTTCATTTTTTGTTTTCTTTTCTTGAGTGATATTTCTGAAGTCAACCAATCACCTTCAAGCTCACTGTATGGTGTATTTACTTTACAGTGCTACGCTTAGAACCGTGGTCACTACCACAAAGTTCTTAATTACTTTTTGACATCTTTTTGACAACTTTGTATACTGCTAACCAATGAGATATTGGTGCTTCACTTTGATCACTTCGATAGGCAGAGTTTGTACATTGATGTAATAATGTATGATGTACAAACTCCACCTTTCGAGACATCAAAGTTAAGCGTCGATATCAAATTAGTTCTAAAGATGTATTCAAATTGTCAAAAAGATGTCAAAATGTAAACTTTGTCGTAGTGGCAACAGTTTGAAGCACAGCACTTAAGTGTTGTGATCATGTTACTCTTTTTATTATCTACCACTCTCAAGAAACACTGTCAGATAATACCTTATGTTTGTGTACATACCTCTTGTTTGCTGAAATATGAACCACCTTCTTTAACACTAATTCCAGTATTAAAGTAGTTGAAGTTGCGGCCATACAGTTCAAAAAACTCTATTAATAGCACCCCCAAGTTATGGTCCATGCTGCTACCATCACATCTTTCATGATGCTATAAAAAGGTGATCACACTTTCATTAATATATAATCATGGATGAATTTTTCTCTGTTTCGAAAAAGTGATATCTTCACATGTGAAGATAGCCATAGCTATGTTTTTCGGGAGCTTCACGGCTACAGCACATTCTAGCTCATCATTGATTATATATTAAACAGAATATTACATGTTGTGCGCTTGGAGATAAGAATTTCATCTTCTCGTGTTGATAATCTCTCACTCATTTGGATCCGCACACCCATGTAATATCCTCTATTTATTACATGATGAACTGAAGTGCCACTTGGACAAAAATCATTCAAAATATTAGAAACTAGCTATTTCTGGTAGAAATAATAAAACAACTAATATAAAGAACTACTCTTTCCAAAACTCAGCATTTTAAGCAATTGAAGACATCAGTGTAAAAACATCATAAGTGCTGTCTGATCAATGTGTACATTCTCCTAAAAATGCTCTAATTTTCAAAGGAGAATTCAGTGGTGATCAGAGATCATTTATGCCATTATTGCAGGGATTTCTTCAATTACTGGGCCATGAAATTTTGCTTTAGGGAAAGCAATGTGGATGAGTAGATGGTGTTACCTACTTATAATATTATTATTGTAAGTAGATGACTGAATTATTTAGATGCAAAAGTATTAAATAACTTTTAGCCCCATGTTTTGAATTTGAAAAAAATCTTTTGTTTAATGATTCTTCTAATAGGATGTGCAGATGTGGATCTGTATCCTACAGTAAAATCTGCACCTTCCACATCCTGAGTAGATTTTCTGCGTAATAACAGAAAATTGCTCCCTATCATCACTAAAATAGCCATTTTTCTGCAGCCTATCAGATGCTCTGTAAATAACATGAGCTGGTGCTCAAGGCACAGTAAGCAGTGAAAATGGCAGCTGCCATCAGAGTCACACAGACTTATTTCAAAATTTGCTTTACGCCAATTCTAGGCTACTAAGAATAAATTAAAAAAAGAAGAAAAGAAAATACCCAACACACCACTAATCAGCAGTTAGCCTTTGTATCAAGAAGAACATTAAAATTTTAAAAGTGGTCTATGACATACAAGCCTGATAGCTTTCTTGAGACTCAATTTAATAGCTCTTAAATAAAGTATTTAGTACTCTCAAGGAAACCATTCAAGACATCCTGGATTAACGCTAAATGGGCTTTCATGCCCAGGTACATGTATATGTTGTGGTTTGTGGTGTGAAATACTGATACTGATTTCAATAGACAGTTTGATACATTAACATTTGACATTGTCTAATGTCAAAATTTAGTTACAAATTACAATACCTTAAGGTATAGTGTTAGTATTAGAGAAGACTGGAGGTACAAAGTCTTCCTAATACTAATATTAAACCTAACCCCAGAGACTAAAACAATTTTATGCCACAAACCAATACACAAATGTATACATTACATGCAATCATCTAGATCGTTAACTGACAATCCATTCAATATAGAGAATACCAATCTTAAGCATACCTGGAAAAAGCTTATGACCATCAAGATAAGACTATAAGAACTAATGCCTCCAGTGAAGACTTCATTGAGATCTCGTTGAAGGAGAAATTGCTTTAAAACTAATACTAGGGGTGGAAGACATGGATAAATCTCTATATTTTCCTGTTGAAAGAAAATTAACTACTATTATTAAAGACATATTTGGATATGAATTTAACAAAATTAACATTGATTTCTACATACCCTTACAAACTCAGCAGCTTTAAGCCCCGCTGAAACATTGAAGCTGATGTCAATTTTAACTTGGGTCTTCTCATCTGTCAACTTAATGATTGGGACCTAAAAATGTAACAAAAATGCAGTTTAGGTTAAAGGAACAGCTAACTTTTGGGGGATTTTTTTCCTTATTTACTCATGGGGAAGCAAAGTATGTAATTTAAACATCTTAGTTAGTTTTAAATAAATGCTTACGAATAAATGAATACTAAAATCTTCCATTTAGAGCTGATTAATGCTTTCCTGCTTAAGAGATAATAATAATAATAATAACTTTATTAACGTGTCACAAATATTTTAGCATACATACTAATTGGGGACACAACAATAATAATACTCTGAAAACTTCTAATCAATACTTTGAAGTATGTTATGGACTGGTAATAACAAAACCAGAAGTTGATTGAGCTTTGAAGGTGCATTTTTGGCAGCGCACATTTACAAATCCACTCATTCAGACATGAGGCAAAACTAATGTTTTTTGTCAAACTATTGCAAAGAATATACAGAATTCATTCCAAGAAAAGGATTGATAATTAACCAGGAATTCCACCAAACAAGCTGCAACAGTTCTCTGAAAAACTTTGTGCAAAAAAAGGTCAGTTTGTTGACAAGTTTTGAGTGAAATTTGAATAAAAACATTAATTGAATTGACATTTTGCTTTTTGTTCTTTGACAGTTGGTATATAACAAAACACTTATTTACTGGAACCTCGGGAAAGCAGTATGTTTTGTGGTATTGTTTCCCTCAATCTCAGTAAATAGGTGTTACTTGCATTCAGCATTTAGTTCCATTTACGTTGCACACTTTCAACAGCAGTTTCAAGTCCAGAATGATGATCATTATAATGGTGAAAATGTTAATTGCCTGAATAATAATTATTACTTGGGATTTTCTGAGGTATAAAATGGGTCATTTCCATCTGTATACTCAGCAAAGTGCACAATAGAAACCACGTGGATCACAAAAATACGTTGTTGTTTTTTGTATTATCTTCTTTTGCTTATATTTATTAAACAGTGTTTTTATTTGTAATGTTTTAACCTTTGTTCAAATAGCCTTACTGAGCATATAATTGTCTTGTGCATGGTGCTACTGTAGTTCTTCAGCATTTCATATTATCAACAGAGAGCATTACAATAGTAAACTCTTTACAAAATGATTGTGATGTATTTGAAAAAGCTGCACAATTATCTGTAATTGTTAATGGTGCTAACAAAGATTCCATTTCAAACTCTAAAGAGTTTCAACATTAATGGCCTCCGGAAATAAAAGTATGTTGTTATATTTTCAATCTTATCAATCAAGATTTAGTTTCAATAACATAAAGAGCAGAGGGCATTCATTCATTCCATCTTGTCACGTAAGGCAATGGAAAAATCGCGATTTTTTTAGTCTATTCATTTATTCATTTACCATGAAAGTCTTAATTTTATTCTGAATATTGAGCACTCATTGCACAAAAAATAAATGGTGAATGTTATTATTACTATACCAAGCAGCTCCAACAAAATTTGTTAGTTTTTGTTACAGGTACTTTAAGGCGGCTGACATAGCTAGATTTCACGCAAAATTGTTGATCTACAAGAGAACAATATGACTACAAATCCCCTCGTATAACACTACCTTAATAAAGCATAAGAAATTGTTATTGTTAATTGTTATGCGTAATAACTTCTTTATGCCCGGTGTCTGGGGCCACTGACTTTTGTTGTCTAGAACTTCTGACATTTCATCATGTTCTGCAGTGCCAGATATCCGGAGTGAATGCTGAAAGCATCTTGTTAATGGAGAAATTAATCATAATAATTTACTTATATCTAACCAAAATATCTTTAATAATTATTAAAACTATTATCATCATTGTGAATGAAATATCCAGAAAACTACTAATTTGCAAGTGTAATGAACTGAAAATTTATATCTTTGGCTTGACTAGAAAATTTATATCTTTGGCTCGACTAACTAAGTACCAGTGGTTTGGCTTGGTTTCTTTCTCTTTTTTTTTTTTTTCCTCTCATGTCTTTTTTTGATAGATAGCTAATTTTGTTAGTCTAATAAAGGAAGAAAGTGTGATCAGTCAAATATGTGTGCACATTTTATAGACTTCAAATTAAATGACAAGCTTATATCGACATGCAAACTGAAGCCAGAGAGGGCAAGTTACTTGGATAACACCAACTATAACATGCAGCCCAAAGGAGGCTAAAATGCTACCAGGAATTACACTAACATAATAGTTCTATAGGTCGAAATTATAATGAAATTGACCAGGAAAGTCCTGGGTTTTTTTCCATTCAATATTAGCCTGGTACTATTAATGAGATTACAGAGTACATTTAGGTTCCTAATGACAGACAATCCTTCATTGTTTACCGTAACACCATATATAGCTATGTTATTAATATAACTCACAGATAAGACTGCATACGAACATTTCAAAGATGTTATTCGAACATAAACAAAGAGCTCATATTTTCATATCAGTATAAAACAAAACTATTTCTTGTTCAAATTTGTAGATCTTTTGAGCCTATAATTGTCTGGTTAAACAGGCGTAGTTTTAAACAAGCTGGTAATGGATATCCGTACAAAAGATCACAGAAAATATTTCAGTACAAAATTCTCGATAATCAAGACACACATAAAAACATAAACCCTGAAATGTACATCCAATATATATATTGTTTTAGTCACCTATAGATAACGGGCAAATCGTATCTTAATGTGTTTCGAACGGGACCAGATGAAAAAAATACTGGCCAAGTACTCACCGATGCTTTGTCCAAGACTTTAATCGAATCGGGTTCAGCGATCTTGTTGGCTTGTAGCGCTTGTTCCAGAGTCCAGAGAGGCAAACGTTCCCATTTACCAAACACCACTAAATCAATGTCACTAAAACGATAAAACCTCCGTCAAACAGATGGAAAATTTGCCTAGAAGTCCTTTTCTCGGAAACAGCCATGATATTTCAAAGACGACAAAATGTGTGGGAGTGAGTTTGAACTGCATAGTGGATGTATAAATTGACCTGTTGTTTTCATTGATAGAAGTACGTTTCGTCGTCTTAATAACAAAACTGTGATTACTACAGGATCCAATGAATTATTATAATTTCTGTAAGTGGGATTTAATTTAACTAAGAACACAACAAAACCTTGCCTTTAACACTTAATTTATGAATACAGGTCGCAAAAAGTCTGCAAATTACTCAGTTTTTCGATCGAATTTTACCTTGTGGGTAGAAAAAGATTCGTCTTAAAACTACCATAGACCTCGACCTAAAACATAAAATTCCACATAAGTGCTCTCTTAAGTAGGTAAAACAACCAGGAAACAATATTTACATTCAAACCAGTAGGATACCTTAGCCGTTGGCCATAACCGTACGATCACCTCTTGAACGCGATTGCCAACGTCTCTCCTCATATTTTGCTCAGCCGGTCTTGGCTTCATGAACTCGTAAAAACCTAGTATTTCCTGATGAAGACTTTAAAAAGTAGCAAACAAAAGCGTTAGGATTAAGCTTATGAGTTGTCAATCCCTTGGTTGTAATGGTTATTAGGTATTTTCATCACGCTATTTTGAAATACCTACCCAACCACTCCATCAGGATAGTTGTGGCCTTTGGGCTTCCAAGGCACCATGTCTTCCGAAGACAAGCCCGCGACATCAAGTCCACTTGTACTAGCGAGATTTTCTGACCTTTTTCTCTTGCCTCCGTAGGTTTTATCATTGTTTAACATATTCTTTTTGACCGTAGTCGCACTTAAAGGAATATAATCGGACGACTTAGAGTTCGTGGTCGTTGAGTTGTTGGTGTCAATAATACTAGACCATATTCTATGTGACGGACCTTGCTGTTCCGGCTGAATCCAACCAGTCCTATGGTCCATAGTCATGAAACAATACATTCAATTGCTAAAATTAAGTCTATATCTCTTTCTTCGTAGCAGAAACCCCACTAAAATCCAAGCTAAAAAGGTAATATTTCTTGCTAACTCCTTCGTCCAGTTCTCGTCTGAGCTGAGCAGTTGATTACTTGAAGTGCGCATGCGTCAAACCTAATTAACCAATCAGAATGGCGTATTTAACCGATTGCGCCCGCAATCTTCAGCAGTTAACCAAGATAAAGTAACACTAAAATCATTTTTTCAAAAAATAGCTTCTTAAAAACTTACTGCAGGAAGTTTAAGCAAAATATCCCCAGGAAATTCAGTACAAGATTACCTTATGATTTACTATATTATTATTTTCAAATATCAATTTCCTGTTTATTGTCCTATTTTCGAAATGAAAGAAAGCACAGAGCAGCTATATCAATTTTGGCCATCGGCAGATTTCCAAGAATTAGCGTCACCTGGCCAACGACAACTATCATTCGGAATTCTAAAACGAAGACTAAAAATACTGTCAAAATTACAGAATGCAGTCTTCAAATTGTCTCAGTTTTGCTGTCTTTAGTCTCATTACTTTAAGTACACTTCTACGACATTTTTTAAACTCATTTAGTTTATTCATTCATTCATTCGCTCAATCATTTTCCCCGAATTGTATGAACCATAATACTAAGAGAGCGAAATTGATGTCTGTGCGATGTTTGCGGCGACTAAGGCTGTTTTTAGTAATTTCGCCATCGCG
This sequence comes from Telmatactis stephensoni, assembly GCA_029948255.1. Classification (NCBI taxonomy): domain Eukaryota; kingdom Metazoa; phylum Cnidaria; class Anthozoa; order Actiniaria; family Isophelliidae; genus Telmatactis; species Telmatactis stephensoni. The sequence goes on along the minus strand of JALIZF010001599.1, from coordinate 28,521 downwards.
CGCGCAAGGCCCGAAAACAATAAAACAACCCGAACGTCCGCGCGCACATCAAATGTTTGAGAGCCTAGCGCGCGATGGCGAAGATACTAAAAATAGCCTTAGTCGCCGCGAACATCGCACAGACATCAATACTGAGTTTCGCTCTCTTAGTATTATGGTCTCTTGATGGGAAGTGACAGGAATTAAACTACGTGAAGATAACATGGACGCCATCAATTGAGATTGTCATCCATATATTTCAACTAACGACAAAGAAAAAATATCCTGCTTATTTACTTTTTTAGTTTTAGTGCAAGATTGCCTGGTTTCGTAAATTTGAAGGGATGGTGTCATACACTCTGCTTTATAACCATGCATAAATAAAGTAATTAGAGCCAAGAGACCATAATACTAAGAGAGCGAAACTCAGTATTGATGTCAGATTCAGCGCGCTGGTAGCGATCACACACATATGGGGAAAGTCAGGACTATAGTCTATAAAATAGCACAAATGGGGGCGATCCGTCACATGGTGTGACGCGCGTATAGTCTCCTATTATAAATAAAGCAGGGCCCGCGGTAGGGGAGGGGGAGGGGGAGGGGCTCGGTGGGCTATAACCCCACCACTTTTTCCCATACTGGTCTCTCATATAGCCCCACCACTTTTTAGGGTGCTCCGCGGTCCCTGTAAAGGCGACAAAAGGAATCAGCGGACCAATGCAAGTACAACCCATTTGTTTTCCCTTACCCTGATGCATGGGGGACCCAAAACGAACCCAAGACTTTCTCTAGCCTGTATAAACGGTATTATGGCTCTAAACTTTGCCGTAGCTTGATACACAGCGACCCCAACCCACACACTGGCTTAAGCCACAAGATGCACTGGTTGTTTCTAGTTGTTTTAATTTTATTTTCTGAGTGTAAACTACACAGATCCAACCTCATCCCCAGGCTCTCCCTTCTCGCTTTTCCGCCATTTTGTAAAAAACGCGAGAAGGGAGTGCCTGTAGACGAGGTTGGCACAGATCATGTTGCTTATTGACCATCGTGATGTGGTCTGACGTGGTATCAAAAATATCCAGAAATACGAATGACTATAAACAATTAATGTACAAGATGGCGTAATTCTATGGACGTTGGTTTGGTCGTGATAACCAACAATTGTCTCTTCATCGTCCTTAGTGATAATGAACGCTAAGTCGCTGAGTCCAGACACTAGAAGATTGAAGAAACAATTGTTGATGATCAACTTGTTGCTGTGTGACGCCTCCAACCGTGGACACCCAATTAACTTCTTTACAAGTTACTAACTAAGCGTGTTGATTCGAATCAGTGCTACATCTCTGCAAATTTAGGTCTCCTGGGAGGTTTTGCATACACTTTACTTATCACTATGACAGGAAAAAGTTACAAAACATGAAAAGTAAAGAATGGTCACACTGCTACATCGCACGTGAGAATGTGAATCAAAACAAAATACCACTCTCTGATTGGCTAACTACTAAATAGGTTGTGTTGGGTGGCCACGGTAGTGCACACGAGGGAGCTTGCTGCGGGATCTGTTGCATGTAATAATTTGCTTCCGAAGCTTGCTCACATTTATCCAGTTTAATATCAGGGAGCATGATCAGGGAGCAAAACTTTTCTTGCGCAACAAAACCATTATGCGTTAAATCGTTGGTACACACGAGGAAGCGTGTTGCGGGAGCATGCTCCCTCGTGTGTACCGGTAACTTCTTGCACGCGCTATTACCTACGAGAAGTGTTGACCTAGAACGCAAGGTATCAAGGGAAGGAAGGAGGGAAGAAAATTAGGAAGATAACTTCCACCAAAACTAGAATCCCACCAGGAATCCTTTGTTAGACAAAGAAAGCTTTGTATAAAAAAGCCAATCGAAGTTTTTTTGGCTCAAGATTTTGGTTTTGGGTGATGTGATCTACTTTCTTCCAAAAAAATAGCGAGGGGGACGTGGGGGTTAGCCAATACCGCATTACCTAACCAAAAAAAGTAAAAATACTGCATTCCCGCGCATGAAATCGACATCCCTCTTCCCACAAGTGAAATCGCTGATCGTTTTGGTCGTTGGCGTCTTTGGCGGATGCACTGAAATACCGCAAACATTCACCAAATACCGTAGCTTTATATCACTAAATACCACATACCTAATACCGAAATACCGCATCGTAAAGCGAAATTTACCGTAATGTCGCACAAAAAAATCATTTAATACCGCAATATCGCAAAGTCCCACGTCCCCCTCAGTACTACTTCTCAAAGTCCTCTGCGCACAGCTATCGCCTTCCAGACACCGTTACGAGCAGTCGACTTCAATTTTTTAACTTGAAAGAAACCTAACTAAAAACTGTGAACAAGTTTGTATGATGATATCGATACTAGTGAATGTAAAGACCCAGACACAGGATGCAGCTAATATAATGCAACGGCACCCACAACAGTAGAATTCCAACGAGTTTTACTGCTGCAACATCACGCGACAGTGGCTTCCGGCGGTTTTGTGTTTTAAACTTGATTAAAACCAACCTTAGTATACAGAGTTTGATTCCGCTTCAAGCGCGCAATGTTGCCGGACGAGTTACATCGTGTGACAACCACCAAACCATCTTGGTACGAGCAACGTTTGCATCGTCTGTCCGAGCCTTAACGTAAGTCTAGGTCACACTTGCAAAGTACAGGTACAAGCAGTGTCAGACAAGCATAGAGGACTTTCAAATATAGCGGCCTAGTACATGAGAACAAGGCCACAAAGGCCTTGTTACCACAAAATAAGCGTGACGACACTTCTATTTCTATCAAAGACGATGTGTTCCTCTTACTTTTCAAATACCTATTTTCTGTGCATTTTTAGGGTATACAACTCACTTGAAGCCATAATGATTTTAGAGGCCTTTCTGGTCTCGTTCTCGTGAACAATGAGCTCGCCATTTTTGAAAGTCGTCTATTGCAAAACTGTTTATGCTGCCTGTGCTTCTGCTTACTTCGCTAGTGCTAACCAAACTTTGTACTCTAATTTCAGTCATGTGACAACTCCGCCTCGAGTAGAGCCGCCATGTCATCGTCATCATCATCTTCATCATCACTTGGACTCGAGCGCCGCGTGTAGTCATCTGACTCGTCAGAAAGTTCTTCCTTGCGCTTCTTAGACGAGTTGTTCTCACTGCCACTATCGCTCATTTTTCGTTTCTTTGTCAAATCTTGATTTTTTTCGTCGTCATCAGAACTAGAAGACGAGCTTGAGCTGCTTGAACTAGAGCTCGGTGAGCCGCTGGACGAACTACTTGAGCCGGAAATACTCCCGATGACGTCACTCTCGTCCGCACTGGAGTTCATAAGGTCTTCTACTTCTTTGTCCATGGCTTCCATTTCAGTTGATGAAAATGCCAGTAAAGGATGTAAGGACGCCATAAGAAGGTCCGCACTGCTGGACGAACAAGTCCTCTCCCGAGTAGGGTCGTCTGTTACAACTTTGTCACTAACGCCTTCAATATTGTTTTCAGTTTTCGCACTTTTTTTCCAACCTTGTGGGGTCCCCTGGGGTGTGCGTTGGGTTCGTACTTCTTTTTTATACTTATCAACTCCGTCCACAGAAAATAGCCTCTCATCGACCCATTCCCACCTCTCTTCGCAACACCACAGCCAGTCCGGCCTCACAAGTTTAATACCAGGAGTCTTGATCGCGCGATAGGTCTTCTCCGTTCCCAAACGCGCGGCAACCACGTGGGTGGTAACGTCACTAGGGTCACGCGTGTCTTTGGGACAAACCACGTTACGTGACACTTTGGCGCCAAGTCGTTCAGTACGCTGCCAAATCTCACTTTTCTCCGGTTGGGTATTAGTTGGAATGACCCCAGTGAAGACGATGTTTGCTCCCTTGAGTACCTCGGTCTGAAGCTCTTTTATGATCTGCTTAGTGCACGGATTTAGCGTGCCTGGACTACAGTACCTGGCAATGTTAGAATCTGCTTCCTTAATTCCTTTGGCTTTCAGCTCTTTAATTTGATCGACGGTGCTGTAGAACTTGTCGTGGATGCGTCGTAATATGTCCTCGAGATGAACCAGGTAATCGTCATCGTCGAGGTGGTCATGTCTGTCACTCGCATCTTCAGATGGTTTATCTGAGGAACAAGAACAAATGGAGTGATTATAGCAGTGCCTTCCAGGGACCTACCACTTGCCATGTGAGTCAATACAGGGTAGTATTACTTGTCCAACCAGGAGACTGAATGTGACATTGACTTGCATTTGAGCACTAGTTTTGTCTGTGGTTTCGAACGACTCCAGCTTGAACATGTAGCGAATGGTATTGGTAATGTTCAAACGCTTTCTGCACGCGCGCAAGTGGCTAGCCTGACATTCAGACGGTCAGCGATCGCTGGTTACACTCCTGTATTGTACAATCTCGTACCAAGCGCCTGCGTTCCTCCTGGTCAACAGAAAGCCGGCAAGACAGGTAGGTACTCCACGTGTCGTAGATAATATCCATTAATACTAACCCTACGACACATGAAGTACCATCACAAGACTCGGGGCTCGAGATTGGTAATGTAACGAGCGACCGCTGACCACCTGAACATCAAGGCTAGACAACACGTAATATCACATGCCACGCATCTAGGACCCGATAACTTTACTGGGCCATTAATTTACGGGAAAACTCATGGGAGTGCGCGAACACCTGTAAACTTATCTGTAAAATTAACGTGCGCTTTTAGCAACTCCGTGAGCTTAATCGGGTGTGTAACGGGCCCGTAGAGTTTTCGGTCCCAGGTTATGTTCTCCTGGTTCAACACAAGTAGTCAATGTAAGTAGTTAGCAAACATGCTGACCGGCGCTTCTGGGGAACACTGCTATAGAGAGCTTGGTATAGGAGAAGGGAGATAGATAACAGCTGAATTTTCCTATACCACCAGCTGTCATCCATGTTGAAAACTCAGTTTGTGAACAAATGTTACTAATGACGCGACGAGGATGATGCAAAAGTGGCCTCTGATTAAAGTCTGGCCTCAGTCTCCTTTAAGTACGAAGAGCTTAAAGGAGAGCGTTAACGTAAGAAGACGAAGTTTGTCAAACTGAATATATAACGTACAAGAATTCAAAGTTACATTTCGTACAAAATCAAGAATAGTATACCTGTTTCTTCTGTTTTTGACATCTTCTCTTGACTACCATTTTCCGTTGTTTGGACATCCAGCACATCCTTCTTTTCAGAAACTGCTTTTAACTCATCATTGCCCTTGTCTTCCTTACTGTTATTATTATTACACAAATCTGTGTTTTTAGTATCTTTCTCCTTTGACTCATCTTTCATTTCAATCTCTTTATCACTGTTTTTACATATGTTATTTTCTTCTATTCCATTTCCAAGACTTTCACTCACGTCTTCTTGAGTACGAGAAGACGTCAAGTTTTCGTCTTCATTCTTGCATTCCAGTTGCTCCTCACCCATGGAGTTTTGTTGCTTTACTTCTTTCTCAGATTCTTCAGATGTTGAATTGATGTCTTTTGAATTAGTCTCCAAGATTTCCTCTTCTTTTTTGCTTCCTATTTGATCTCCACTCAAGGAGTTTGGTTGTTTCAATTCTTTCTCAGATTTTACAGCTTCTGAATCAACTTTTAGTGAAGTATTGTTGTGGTTGCACAACGCACTTTCATTGTTACTAGTGACTTCATTTTCTTTCTTTTTGTAATCAACTGTTTGGTTCATGTTTTCTTTATCTTCGCTTTTACTGTCTTCCATACAACCTTTTTGGCTTTCCTTGTCATCTTCACAACTCTCTTGACTATCCTGGTCAACTTTACCATCCTCTCTCTGTTCTTTTTTGTCTTCTGTCTCCATATCCTCGCTTTCTTTGTTATCCATATCGCCAGCAACAGAAGTATCATTTTGCTTGACTTCTGTCTCTGTTTTTGTCTTGTCCTTGCATTCAACTTCAGTGTCTTCTTTTTCGTTTTCTTTCTGAGCATCAGTGGCTTCAGAATTATGAGATGTCTCATGTTCTTTTTCAGTAGGAGCATTGATGTCTCCGACACCTTTGAAGAACTGATAAGGTTTTACTTTAATTAGATTGGGTGCATTATTCCATACATCAGTTCTGTCGTCAATTATACAAACCATGGAATCACCACGTGGAAATAACGACCTGGAAAAGTGAAGGAAATCTATTGAAAAAAAGGACTTATGAACAGATTGATTAGATGTTTTATCATCAAATGAACATAAAAACCAAGTAAATGAATAAATGAGTAAAAGCACAAATACATTGACAAATAAATAGGTGGGAAAACAATTGGAAGGATAAATAGATGGGAGAACAATTGGATGGATAAATGATTAGATGCATCAATCAATCAATCAACCAAAAAATCGGTAAAAAAGGCAAATGAAGGAAAAACTGAATGGCTGAGAAAATGAATGTCTAAATGCACAAAAGAATGGATGGATGGACCAAAGAATAGATTAACAAATAATTCATAAATAAAACAAATTAATGGGTAAGAATGAATCAATGAATGAGAAAATGAAAGTCATTTTTATGGGCTAATAATTTGGTGAAGGCCGTCAGAAATATCAAAGTTGTTCCATTAATATCAAAACTTCTCTTAATCTTATTTCTCACCAAAATGAAAGTCCTTTTCAAAAGCTCCTTACCTCAAATCATTTGATTTAGAGAAAGCATTGAAGCAGTCATCTCTTGACCTAATACGATGACCAAAAAGTGATTCATCAGGGTCGAGCATTCTAGCAATAGTATGTGCATACATTCTGGAACCCATAGTGAAGATGTGCAGCTCAAAAAGCTTGGAAATTCTCTCAAGGAATTCATGAGCAAATGGGCGGAACTTGGTATGGTACCAGAGTGGGTAACCAGGAAGGTTGAAATGGTAAACAGCCTGAAATTGAAATATAGTGATAATGATGATGATGATGATTATTATTATTATGACAATATGTCTTGTGATTTGAAGCTGATAGTCATTCCTGATTTACAGTAGTGACACAGCATAAGCACAAGCAACAGATAAATACTCAGTGATGTAATTAACAAAGCAAGGGGGTTTCCATTGCCTGTACTCTTTTTGACAATGGATTTGACATCACAAAATGTTCAAAACTCAACTGGAACTACAATGGCAGCAAGTGATTGCAGCAAGTGGTGATGGGGATATGGATATTTTCTGGAATCACACAATGGGATTTTGGAAAGCTAAGTTAGACGCCATTAGTGGAACTGTTTAATTATGGGAGTGTCCATAACCAAAGGTTCAACTACAATACCTAATGGGTTATATATTCATTCATTTATTTACAATTAAACTTTACTTTATTTACAAAACTGTTTACCTTCATGTCTGCAGGAACAAGCTCAATTGTTGTATGAATCATTGTTTGATCAAGATCCACAACTAAAGCAAGTTTGCGTGTATTAAGAAGCCTGTCTTCATCCTTTTTGCCTACAGCTTCAGCTTCCTGGATGTAAAACAATCAAGACAAATGATAACTATAATGATAGATTAGGTCTACCACAACATCACCTGTAAAAGATTATTTTCCCAGCAGTAAAATAGGTGGTAAGGGTGGTGTAATAGTTCATGGCTTGCCTTTCACCTTTGTGGCCTGGATTCAATTCCAAGTTTAGGCCATATGTAAACTGAGTTCATTTGATGCATTGTTCTCTCTCTTAGCCTAGTACTAGTGGCAAGGGAGAGAACAATGCATCAAACAAATTCAGTTTACATATGGCCTAAACTAGGTTTTTTCCTCCAAATTATCCAGTTTTTCCCCTTCATCCAACATCAACATGTGAACCCAGTGAGTGTAGATACAGAATACTGAATGTAGTGGCAGGAAGTGAAGTACTGAAGGTCACTGAAAAATTTTGGAGAAACAGGGGGTTTTAAAGCGGGGCAGCAGGCAAATTGACCAGCTGTGGAAGACAACTTTGGGGGGTTTTACTCAGCTTTCTGGGACCCCTTAAGGGCAACTTTTAGTAATAAATAAGGAGCTTAAGCCCAAGACGTTTTTGTCAACATGGACATCACACGTACATGTTTGTTAGAGTGTGCGCCGTCGTAGATGAAATCTAGGACGTGAGAAAGACTCAACTGATGTTTTAGCAAGAAAGGGAACCTTATCTATGACAGCACGCGCACGATCAAACATGTACGTGTGACATCCGTGTTGACAAAAACCTCTCATGCTTAAGCTCCCTAATATCTCTATTTCTTGCCCTGGTGTCACAGCTGCAAAATTTTAATGAACCCCCTAGAGAAGTTTCAATTAAAATAATTATTTATTTTTTATCTATTAATAATTGAGTGACAAGACACTAACTTGTTCTAGATAATGGTATTCTAATATACTTTAGTAAAGCTTACATCTTGTGTGACTTTTAGTTCAGGTATGTTGTGAATCATTGAAACAGTGGCAAGGGTTGGAGATGAAGGTTCATCTTGATCTGTTTGAAGTCTGCAACAGAAATTCATGAATTTTTACTAATTACTGCAAAAATGCTTGTATTGCAGCTGATAATGAATTTGAACTTTCAGTTGGATTTTGGGTTTTTCTAATCTACCAATCATGTGAAGGAGGAGGAGCTTAATATGCAAATGCCGTCAAGGGACCTCAAGGCATATAGCAAATGTAGATCAAGGTCGGATTGAGGTCCTTTGCATAAGCTACACTCCTTGATTGGCAGTTCAGAAAAAAAACAAAATCCAACTGAAAGTTTAAGTTGTCAGTCACGATACAAGTGTTTTCACAGTAACAAATTAAATATAATCAATTATAAAATAATGCATATTAGATAAATGGTATATATCCTAAAGAAAATTATGGTACCCTTGGCATTCATTCAAAAATGAATGAATCAATAATAATTGTGAAATTAAGTAAGTAATTAAGAAATGGACAGGCGAATGAATGATTAAATGAACAACAAATGAATGAATGAATCATTTACTAGTTAATCAGTCAATCAGTAAGTTAGCCAGCCAGCCAGCCAGTCAACCAAACAATCAATGTCAAGGGACCATCCTTTAATTTTCTTTATGGTATATTCAGGATAACTATTTAGATTAATATTCAGAATACTGAATGGCAAATAGAGGCAACTCAACCTCAGACCAGAAGCTAGACTAAATACCAAATCCTATCCAGAGCCACCTTACTTAGGATTTACTATATTTTCTGACTGTTCAAAATTCTTACTTTCTTAAATCCATTCCACAATCACAGCACAGGTCCTTCATGACTGTGTGATGTTCACACACAAGTGCTTGTTCTATTTCCAACACAGGTTGACTGCAAAACATAAATAACAGTTTTAGGTGAAAAACTTAAAGAAATTTCAAATGTCTGTAAAAAAGTGCCATGCTATAGCTCTTTTTTGATAAGAAAAACATCATCTTGACTACATTGCATGGCATACTTTCTTGTTTTCACCATATTTAGTCTTACATGTTAATTTTTTATTGAAGATATATCAGATTTCAAATCCTGCACTTTCCATTGCAAGAGCTCTTACAGTGAAATTGAAAGAAGGCAAATTAAAAAGGTAGCTTTCATTTGCTTTTTGTAAAATTCTTGTAACTGGAAGTGCGGCATTTGAATTTCAGATGATGTCATCAAATTGCTAAATTCAAACTATAAATCACTGAAAGCAAGCTGCCTGTTATTTTCTATATATATCCTTAGAAGATCTAAAAATTTATCTGTCTCTATCTATCTATCAAATTGTTACTTGGCTTTGGCATTATCAGTGAATTAAATCTTACCATGCAATATTGTTGCTTTCTAAAGATATACAAAAAGATAAAGTTGCCAAAAATTACATGTCAATGGTTTCTATGGTCAATGAATGATATTATTTCTCAAAAATATTTTCCATCCAAATAAACGAATTTGGAGTACACTACCTTTGAGTATCTCAGAGGGATACAAACATGGTGACACCATTCATACAAATGACTGGACATATTAGGTCACATAACTTTGCAGCAAAATATCATTTTGACTCAAATTTTGTAAAAATACATAGATTTAGATGCTCTTTCAGAGGCAGGTATTTTTATTTAATTTAGGGTTCTTAACTAAGAATTGTTTCAATCAGAGTGTGATCAAGCAAAAACCAAGGGTAAAAAGTCTCATTTTGAAGTCATCTGTGCATCTACATTGGATTAGAATACAGATGCACAGATAGATCTAAAACAACATAGTGTTGTATTCTCTTTAGAATCAAACAGCCCTTTTTTTATTTTCTTCTCTTTTAATATCAAAAGAGAATACAGTATATCAGAGGAAAATGTTTCTCATATACCCTCTCCCCACTAATGAATTACAAAATCTGACCCCTCCCCCAGTAAGTATTGTATGGTGCATATAATATGATCACTACGCAGTGAAATCAAATCAGTCAGAGTGGTGGGACGTAGGGTAACGAAGCGGGAAGTAGACAGAAAAATACTTGTATAATTCAAGGATATTGAAAAGAGGAAGAGTAGTCTCTTCATTTTATGGAAATCTTGAATGTGTTATGAAGTTAATGAGGCGAAATCATAATAAAAAGTACAATTTGAACACTACACTGAAAATACTTGGTGACAAATACCATTCCAATATTTATATCGTTTCTGGTAAAGTTCAAAATAATATTTTGTGACTCTGGAAATATTACAGTCCTTCATAAATAAATGAGCATAAAGGTCGTCTAATTGGATTTTGTAGTTAAACAGGTTACGTCGTCTACACTTGACTTGAACATTGGGAAGTCATGCTCTACCTGACTACAAAACAACCACTGACAAAAAACTTTGGCGCCAAATATGAACTTTTTTGGCCAAATACTTGCAATACACTCTCAGAAAAACTTACAAATACTTGTTTAAAACGTTAAAATCCTTTAGAGCTTACAACTGTTGGAAAATATAATCATTACAAGGTTAAAATTACCCTGCAGGGACCACGTCTCCTTCCGATACCAGCAACTTTCTGATACGACCATTGACATGACTCCTCAACTTTGGCTGAGTAATAAACCCTTTATCTTCATCTGATTGACCCAGTTTTTCGTATAATGCAAGAACACTTCTTTCTTTGACTTCCTGACCTTCGCTGACTCGCCATTGTACTAGCTTGGAGCTGAACGATGAAGAAATTATAACGTTATTTTCCCCACGTTCCGCCATCTTGTTTTTCGCTTTCGCGCGTCACATAACGACATTATCCTAACGCTGGGGGAGGGGGGACGGGGAACACATTCTACCCGTCCATGTACCGGTGCCGTAAGGCGCTGCGCTGGTTTTATCTATCATTTTTCAAAAACTTTCTTTCTTTCTCTTTGCATTCTTACTTTTTGACGCTTCTATTATAGAAAATGACGTCATTTCATTTGATTTCATATCATTTAAGCCATTTCAGTCCGTCTTAGCAACCTTGCAGCAATACTTCCGGTCGGGTCTTCAACATTGCGCAAAACGGAACACGTAGAAAACCATCCAACCAACAATTGCAACATTGAATTTATTACAACTGTTACAGCAAAGATGCTACGGGTTAAAGACGTTTTTTACTGCGCTCTAATTCTCACCTTATGGACAACTGCCGAAGCTCAAAAATGTTCGAGAATCATCTTCAAAAATATCAATGAGAATGTAATTCCGTGGGTTCAAATTGAAGGAATCTACGAGATTGTCACAGGATCATCCCACAACGGATTCCCTATTTACAAAAACCAAGATTCAGGATTACTATTTTACTACCAGAACGATGCTTCCAGTGGGTTAAAAGTACTTGTATTTGGTCATAAAATCGGAGATGTTTTTGGTCTTCTTGGTATAACTTATTCTAACTTTGACCCAAAGCAGTGGCCATCGACCATCTCCAGTGAGGACGACATCTTTAGAGATATTATCAAGGACTGGAAGTACAATTCTCCGCTAGACAATACGTACAAAACTGTCAGCTACGCAGATAAAATTAAAGCTGCTTGCGTCGACGAGAGTGTTACTCGTTGTGACTCAGAGAGACTCTATCTCAATGACTCGATTGCTGCAGGTACAGTGATCTTGAATGACCCTAAAACTGACTACTTTGAGAAGTTACCCGGAGTTTATCGACATATTCGTCCAGTGTATAAACACAGCAGACAGAATTGGTACCTTTACTACGACAGTGGTTACTGGAATATAGGTTCAAGTTATGATTCACGATCGACTTTAGCATTGCGCATTGAAGATAACGCCTTCAGACCGGAATATGCAACAGGTACTTGGTCTGTTTGGATGTCAAGAGGTTATTGGACCCCGGCTAGAGGACTCAAACTTCTCTGCCGAGGAATTTCAAATGGAAAAGATGAGTGTAAAAGCCCTAGTACTTGTAAGAATTCAGGAAAATGCATTTATACAAAAGGAAACGAAACTGTTTGCGTTTGTCCAAAGGATAGTTATGGCTTGCATTGCGAAAAAACAACATTGTGTGACATCCCTGGGGTCCCATCTTCAGCACTTAGTGTTGTTACGACGGGCCGACGCCCTGGCGAAATTGCCACGAGTTTCTGTACGAAAGGTTATCGATTTCTACCGATGGAGTATTACGTATGTGAGTCAGGTGGAAAGAGGGGCAGTGGTTGGTGGCTTGAATCACAAACAAGCTGTCAAGTGTCTAAAGACGACAATAATAATAACAACAATAATAACAACAACAATAATAACAATAATAACAATAACAACAACAACAATAATAATAATAACAACAACAATAATAATAATAACAACAACAATAATAATAATAATAACAACAACAACAACAATAATAATAATAACAACAACAACAATAATAACAACAACAACAACAATAATAATAATTACAACAATAACGACGACAGTTGGAATCCAGATCTAGATTTCCTCATATTCTTCGGCCCCTGTTTGGCATTCAGCATAGTTCTTCCCGCACTCATCTGGCTTGGAACATTCTGCTGCAAGATTTGCAGTGTAACCGCATCCACGGAGCCCAACAGCTCTGAAAGGATCGAAGCTGTAGGAAAGATTAGCGGAGACCGCTACTGGGCGTTGCTTCGCGTGTATTCAGCCTATTTGAACTTCGCGTTTTGGCCGTGGTTGATCTTCACCCTCATATGCGCGTCATCAGCTAATTTAATGGCAGTTCATTATAACTTGTTCTACTGTGCAATTGGAATGTGTGTTTTCTGTGCGCTTTTCGTAGCCGTCGAAGGCTATATGTGTACTCAGAGGGCAGCCCTTCAAAATATCGTAACATGGAACTATTTAAGTAACTTGTATCAGGCCCGCCCTAACGTTACGCTAGCTTTAGAAAGATATAACTGGAAAAGCTACACCATTCAACGGGACACTGGTTACGGGTACACGAGAAGTGAAACCAATTGGAGAAAAGTCGGAAGAAAATTCTTTCGTGAGCCGTTTGTGTATGCGTCGTGCGTCGATGAATCTCAGAAATACGACCCATCGAAGGGAAACGTGACAAGACTACGACTTTACTTGGAAGTCATTCTTGGAGATGAGGCCACTGAAAGAGCTTGTTCTGATCAGGAACAAAGTCTCGTAACACGTACAAGTCACATAAACAGATGCCACGAGTTGTCGCGTGAGTACAGCGTGCCTCATTTTCACGATCACGTGCTATTTTGTCCAGACCTCCACTCCTTGCCATGGTGGATGGGGGAGGGGTACTTCTGGCTGGCTACACTTTTCCAACTGTCTTGGGTCTACAGAGTTCTTTTCAACTCTTCCACGGGTGTTTGCGAGTGCACATTGAAAAAGAAAGTTTACCTTGAATATTCACCTGGCCAAAACGCATTTCCATCTGGTCAAACTGGTTATCCCATTGGTGAAGCAGCTGGTAACTCAATTGGTCAATCCGGTTTTCAGTCCGATGGCAATTATGTAGAAGGCCAGGAAAACAAACCATTGATTGGTTACTCTACTTCTGGTCACAATACCTACCAGACAGTATAGGCCACGATATGGTCGAAAAGTAAACGATTCATATATACTACTAGGCAATAGAAACTATGAACAAAAACGTGGACAAATGACGTTTGGATATAAAGGAACAGAACGATTTTTTTTGCACTCCTTAAATCGAGTTTATTATTTTGGGATAATGTTAAAAAGCATTGATCGAAAGCTTGAATGTGAACCGGGAACTTGCTATACAACTGCGCAGACTTTACAACAACACCGAAGATGATCATTGGCGAGTGATCGGGAAAAAACAATAATTTATCTCAGTATATGAAGACACGGGTGAAAAACAAATATTTATGCTCTCTTGACTCGATGAAGCACATTTTTTCTAATATCTTCTCATTCTTTCACTTACTATCACACTATATACGCCTATAAGAATTTTTTTCGCGGTACGGAGCTAGTTTACGCACTATATTCGTGAAATAAAAACAAAAAAGTAATATTAGAAGTTTGTATTAAACAGTGCAAAGTTATAGAAACCATTCATATATTATTTTGCACTAAATAACTAGTAACTAAATACAGTTACGCGCTAACAATAACTTTTTCACGTACGGATATAATGCGTCTCGGTGCACTCTACAATAAAATTCAGAAATAACGCTAAGTTCAAATATAAACAATGTTTCTATTTTATAATAAAATACGTTGATTACATATACATGTCAAACCATTTTATCACTGTAGTGGATCTCGATAAATTCCTTCCATATATCCCGACCTTCCTATATCATTAGTCCCAAACTTCCTTAATCTGCACTGGCTAATTAACAATTAGACCTCGAGGACGAATGGATCTACGAGTCAATAGCCCATGAAGCCGAGAGATCTAATTGTTTTAGTATAAATTACAGTAATCGGTCAAATAAAGAGATGTAAATTCTCGATAAAATCACTTCACTAAAATCACTACAAAACGCAGTTCAGCATTTTGATTTCTTTTTTTGCGCACGCGATGGCGAAGTTACTAAAAATAGCCATATAGTCGTCGCGAACATCGCACATGCAGACATCAATACTGATCGAGTTTCGCTCTCTTAGTATGGTCTCTCTAAGAAATACTACTCGTGTCCTCGGTGTATACAGATGTACAGAGAAAGATATTGCATAAATAAAGGCATTATGTGAATACTGCAGCTAAGTTTCAAGACGTTTTGATTAAGATTTGATTGTTTGTGAAAACCTTTGTTTAAGGTGATTCCGTAGTTTTGCAGTGCGCATCTCTACTGCGCATAGCATAGTTCGGCCTATTTTGATTTGTTCGATTGTAAAAGATATATATTTGACTTAAAATGATGCAAGCTTTAGTCTTACGAAGTTTTTAACAGTAGACACGCTCTAAGAGGCGTTATAGTGGTTACTCGCCTTAGTCCTCTTCGGTCACAGGCTGTTTTCGACGTCTTGTTTCACACTTTAGCGCGTCGTAGCGCGGAAATTAAATGAGCACGGGAATCTATTCTTTTTATTTTTGCAAATCAACGATAATAAGGTTCTCTAATATATTTATAATTATAGTCAAGATTCCATGTCCAGTTTATTAGATATTTTCCGAAACATGCGGTCGGAAGGTGCTTTCACGCTGTTTCAAGGGCACGTACTATCAACCAATTTTACCTTAAAGAATTCTTTAATTTCTTGTAGCAAACGCATTTTTACAATTTATTGCATCATAATTCTAGGCTATTGCTCAAAGAGAAAAAATGAGCTCATATTAGTCAGCTAGCACTGCTCACGGATTCAAGAATTTTTAAATAAAAAGTAAATAAAAAATATATTTTTGACGCGATTTTGATTTCCGAATCTTGAATCCGCAAGACACAAAATATGGTTTACCGGGTTTAAAGCAATCTAGCTAGCGCAAAAACGGCTACGGTGAAGCAACTCAAAAATTAATACTGTGTGAAAGTTTATGAGAATTCCATGTTTAGCTTTATTTCTACGGAATTGCCTTAAGGCAAAATGTCTATACTAACTTTAACTTTACTGTCATTTTTTCTCTTATTCATCCACGGGCGATAGGATAATAATCATCTGAGGCCTTTTGAAACAGACAGTATTCATAAGTTACCTTGAATTGCTGTTATTCTGCCTTTTTGTATTCCTTCCAACGTTTTAGAAAGCCAAATAGTCTTTTACAAGGCCCGTAACTTCTTTAAAATTATAACCGTTGCGTTAGAAACTCGTACGGTTCAACCGTAGCCAAAGGTCTGTTGACGCGAACATGATATCCCCTCGCCAATAAACGCGGTTTTTTTTTTTTTTTTCTTTTCCGTAGGTTCTTTTGTCAATGATTAAACCGATTCCATTTTTTTGGGAGTTTGTACTCTAACAGACGCACTGATGACGTCAAACACCTACTACAGGCACTACACATACTACAGATATAGGTACTACATGTACTATACTAACTACTTGTACTATACTACAGGTATAACACCCACTACAGGTACTACATATACTATAGATACTACACCCTACAACAGGTGCTACAGACACTGACTACAGGTACCAAATGTACTACACTTACTACATGTACTACACCTACTACTGCTACTACACTACATGTAGAACACCTACTACATGTACTACACTGACTATAGGTACTACATGTACTACACCTACTACATGTACTACACTTGACATCTATAACACTTACTGGTACTATGTATGTTACAGATTCTACACTAACTATGGGTACTACACCTTTGGCAGATACTATAATAAACAATAGGTACTACATGTACTACACCTACTACATGTACTACACCTAGTAATGGTACTACACTACAGGTAGAACACCTACTACAGGCACTACACATACTACAGATATGTACTACACCTACTACTTGTACTATATACTACAGGTATAACACCTACTACAGATACTACATATACTATAGATACTACACCCTACAACAGGTGCTACAGATACTACACTGACTACAGGTACTACATGTACTACACTTACTACTGGAACTACAATACAGGTATAACGCCTACTACGTATACAGGCACTATAGATACTACACCACACAACAGGTGCTACAGATACTACTGCTACTACGCTTACCATGTGTGCTACACTAACTACATGTACTACACCTACTACTGCTACTACACTACATGTAGAACACCTACTACATGTACTACACTGACTATAGGTACTACATGTACTACACCTACTACATGTACTACACTTGACATCTATAACACTTACTGGTACTATGTATGTTACAGATTCTACACTAACTATGGGTACTACACCTTTGGCAGATACTATAATAAACAATAGGTACTACATGTACTACACCTACTACATGTACTACACCTAGTAATGGTACTACACTACAGGTAGAACACCTACTACAGGCACTACACATACTACAGATATGTACTACACCTACTACTTGTACTATATACTACAGGTATAACACCTACTACAGATACTACATATACTATAGATACTACACCTTACAACAGGTGCTACAGATACTACACTGACTACAGGTACTACATGTACTACACTTACTACTGGAACTACAATACAGGTATAACGCCTACTACGTATACAGGCACTATAGATACTACACCACACAACAGGTGCTACAGATACTACTGCTACTACGCTTACCATGTGTGCTACACTAACTACAACCACTACACCTACTACCTACTACAAGTACACAGCCTTCCTACTACAGGTGCTACAGGTACTACAGGTACTACAGATACTACACGTACTACAGATACTACAAGTACTACACGAACTACAGAAACTACACCTACTACGTGTACATACTGCCTACTATGGGAACTACTGTACTAGGGCTACTACAGATACTACAGATACTACACCTACAACGGGTGCTACACCAACTACAACCACTACACCTCAGTCCTACTACCCTACTACTAGTACAACCCCTGCTACAGATAATACACTTACCACAGGTGCTACACTAACTATAATCGCTACATCTTAGGTCACCACGTATTGTATTGCGCACCATCACAAAAGCTCAGGACAATAGCAGTTGTCCTTACTAAGTAACCTCAGGACAATACAAGTTGTCCTTACTAAGTATAGTTTGTCAGGACACTACGCCATATGCACGGACTATGATATACCCCTATAAACCTCAGGACATTAGAAGCCGTCCTTCAAAAGAATTGTTGAAAATACTATTTCAAAGTAAGGTTAGAACTATGTATTTATAAAAACGAACGAAATGGCTGTAATTCAAGTTATATCAAATCGAAAAATTATGTCAAAGTTCGGTACATTGTTACAACAGTTCCGTGACAATGTCCGAACAATTTCGTGACCTAATAACATGACGGCTAGGGGCAAATCGGTGAAATGTCTGTACTCTCCAAGATAAAAGGCTTTAAACTTTGGGTGTACCACAATTTAAACACGATAGAGTGATCGCACTTAACTCGTGAAAAAGTACAAAATCTAATTAGTACTATAAAATAGTACAAAGTCCTTTATTTTCCATTGTTTAATAGTGCTATTTTGAGTTAATTAGCTAGTGTAATTTCACGGGTTAAGTGCGATCATTCTAAAGGTGCGGTAATACGAGCAACAAAATCACTCAACTTGTCTCGCAACATTGCTGCGAAACAGGTTGAAGAGCGATGCAGGGCGTTTTACCATCCGAAAACAAACTTGTCTCGCAACAAAATAGTTTGCTGCAAGTTGAGTGAATCCTGACTTCTGATTGGATCAATCACGAACACGAAGGAAGCCATTTCGCAGTTTGCTGCGAGACAAGTTGACTTTGGGGTGGTAATACGCGCAACATCATGAAATTTTGTTGCAAAAAGTTTAGCGATTGTGACTTTTCCAACTTGCAGCAAACTATTTTGTTGCGAGACAAGTTTGTACTCGGGTGGAAAAACGCGCAGCATCGCTCTTCAACTTGTTTCGCAGCAATGTTGCGAGACAAGTTGAGCGATTTTGTTGCTCGTATTACCGTACCTTAAGAGAATAAGATATCTCAAAACTAATTTCCTGCTAACGTGACTTTATTTAATTTTATTCACATTTACACAAAACTTGGATTGTACAATTTTAATTAGCTACAACCTAAATTGAATCATTCTCCCCAGCCCCTCCCCAGGGGTACTAGTGTCAATGAGAAAGTGGAAATCGAACATATGCACATATACACTTTTCTAGATAACTGTCAGTTACCATATTTGAAAGATCATCTAGACACTTCACACCAAAGATTTATTTTTCAATTTTACTTATTGAAGAAGCTTAACATTATAAAAAGCTTGTTTTAGCTAGAGTGTATTCAATATAACCCCAAAACAGTACCAAAATTAAGTAACACTAAATTGTACAAAATTCTTTGTTTTCCATGTTTAATTAGTGCTTTTTTGCACTATCTATTTAGTTAGTACTGTTTCATTCTTATTATATTGAATACATTCTTCTTAAGATTTACCAAAAATATGTCAATCTAACTGCATTACGTATAAGTTAGAAAATATGATTTTATTCTTATAATCAGTTTTTAGGCACTGGATAATGGCATGTGGAATGTGTTACATTGAAACGTAACTAAGGCTTGACATGTGATTTGTGATCATGTGATGAAGAGAACAACTTCCAAGGGATGACAACATGCCAGTCTATAAACATTTTGAGAATCTGTGGAGTTTGTCAGAATAAAATGACGTATAGTATACGAATACTAATAGAACAAATCAATTATCTTCAATTTCAACAAAAAAATATAACTATTATTGTGTAGTTCTAGAAAATATCCATACCCCACCGTGGAGGGAATTGGAAATTCCGGAGGGGAGGGAGGGGGTCAGAAAAACAAAATTACAGATTTTGTATGGAAGAAAAATGGAAGTTTCGGAGGGTAGGGGGGGTCCATTTACAAAGTCCCTCCTTGGTGGGGGTATGGATATTTTTTGGAACTACACATTAGAGTGATTTTCATCGGACTGTGAAATAGTTACTAAGCTAATACACACTAGTAGATCCCAATTCCATTGTTTCCTTTTGTTGAATTTTGACTGCTATACACTAATAGCTAGTTAGTATTTCACAGTCCGATGAAAATCACTCTTACTAATAATATTAGAAGGCAGATTACTTGAAAGAGAATTAATAGTTTGTTAGAATGTCTTGGCAAATATATATTACAATGGCATAAGTAAAACTGCACTTAATAGACTACTCCTAGTCCAAAGCAGCAATGTATTCTGTGAATGGTAGTTAAATAACACCAAACAAAAGACAGCACTGTTTGTAGTCCTTTTTTTCCTGCTATTTCTTGGTAACAGTCACAGAATAAATTTCCACCAAAGACTAGCAACTGATAAACAACATTACTGAATATAATGACCTTTCCAAAATCATCAAACAGAGAAGCTGAGCAATGGCTTCTTGGTTCACCATTCATTTCATGTTTTGTCTGATTTGAATACATTGTATATAGTGTCTGGAATACAAAATGTCTCATCTTCAACAAATTTCCTGACAATCGTTTTGGTCTAGGCTTCTATGTTCAATGATTTTGAAAGCCTCAGTGTAAACCTGGCTATATATTAATTGAGCTTGTATCTATGGCAACAAGAAGGATCATACTGGACATCACTATGGAGATGGCCTCTGGCTATCCAACAGGTGTATCTACATGAAAGTCAATAATGTTGACAATTGATGTGTTTTGTATTAAAAATATAGCAAACTCAGAGTAGAATCTATTTATAAGAAAGACAGCTAGTTTCATTAGTAGTTATGGTGCAGATTTGCTAACTAGTGTATGATACATTGGAGATGCTATTTTTGATTATTTAACAAATTTGTACAAAGATTAGAATCACAAAAAAAAATCAATTAAAAAACTCAGTTGAATAGGAAAACCACTCATAAGGCCAGACATGGCTTGATTTACAGTCAAACTAAGAAAACCGTGAACACTTAAAATATGTCTGGAATGTTTATAGCTTTGTAAACGATCTCATGAAAGCTGTTTTAGCTTCACCTGAAACCACAGGTCAATCAGTCTTGCTACAAAATTTCTTACTGTTTAATTTCTTTCTTGAATTTTGTATTATTTTACCAGAAATTGGATTCACAAAAACACTTTGAACATTCCTGACATATTTTAGGTGTTCATGCTTTTCTTAGTGCAGTCTCTGGAACAAGTATAAATTTGCTGCCAATTCCAATAAAGCATAACCAACTTCAACATTTGTAGTTTGCACTTTGCATTGGACACACATCAATCATCGTTGCCCTAAAAAAACTACATATTTTACAAGTACATTTCATTGCACTTTGTTGCAAATAACTGAAATAGAATTTCTTTAAGATATTTTGGGTTTCAGAATAGTTTATTTGAGTCTACATGATTGATGTCCATTGAATGCAATATCAAAGTCTAATGGGTAGGGGGCTTTATCAGATTATCTTTTACAACATGACAATTTACTGCCAACTGTCTGTGAACTGTCAGTGGCAAAGGTTTACACTAAAAGAGAAGAGGGATGTAAAGTCATAGAAGAGCGATGGTTTTTTGACTATACAACAAAGATGTGCTAATCTATTCAAGTTTTGCTTGCTATTGGATATGTTAACATGCGTGAAATAGCTTTATCTAATGTTAGTGCATGTCAAACACAGCAACAGTATAAGTGATCTGATCAATATCAAAATTCTCCTGCAGAACCCAACAAGACACGAGGAGAACTTGCAGTTTGATCAGATGGATGAGCCCCATTAATTCTACCTTGTCCTTGGTACAGGTTAGTATGATAAAAGTTCCAGTACCTCAAGTATTCATCAAAGCCAAATACTATTGCAGATCATGCCATTTATGTATAAACTTGAATATCACTTATAGCTCTTTCCAGAAGAGCCTGGGTACTAGTACCAAAAAGTTCCTGCTTCTTAGTTCTCTCCTAGGAGCCTGGTAATGAGTCTTGAGAGATGAGAGAGCCTGTGTACCAGTGTTAAACATCACGGGAGTCTGGGTCCAAGTTAAGACGGAAGTAGTCCCTTGCTATGTGCATATTGTAGTTTATTTCTTGCTACATTTATCTAGATTTTTTTTTATATGTTTTAGAATAATTCAAATGTAGGAACAAAGACCACATTATTCCTGGGCAAATCCTTCTGTTTCCTCAATAGCAAAAGTTAGCTTCTCAACCAGTTGTTCATAGCTCTTGTAAGGTGGTAGATCCAGGCGATTGAAGCTGAAGGAGAAAAAAATTAGGAAAGAGTTAGTCAAGTACATGACTGTACTTTTTGTGACACTTATATCTTCAAGGAATGGTATAGGAAAAAACTGAGGCTCTTGTGGGTTGCTACCAATGGCATAGTGAGGGGGGTTTGCCAGGGGGGCCCCCCTAAAATTTTAGACTTGAGCCTTCATCTGAAGGATGATGTCAATGATATCACTTTAAAGTTTTACTTTTAATTTAATTTAATTTAATTCACAATATTCCAATATTATCTCAAGTACACTCTGCACTTGGACGAAGTTTGTTTTTGTTTCTCGATGCTGGACAAATTCCCAGGCTTTTGTCCAAAAACGTTCTTTCTGGGGGAATTAGCCGGAAATTAGCATATTTTGGTGGGAACTGGAACTTGAAATTTAGTCTTTCCATTGACTGCCCCTCCTTTTGCTCTGGCCTTGCTATGCCCCTGGGCAAGACAGCCTTTTGGTGTTGGTCTTGGCCACATCAGCCTTTTTGGGGTCATCATTTTAGCTTTATTTACACTGTCCTCTCCCTCCCCTCCCCTCCCCTCCCTTTGATGCCCATGTACACCCTGGGCCCAATTCCCCAGTAGTGACTTACCATGTATGACTTCGAGGTAACCATGTTTCTTTGCCAACTCTTTCAATGCAAAACTTCTGTGGACCATTACTCCCTGTAAACAACAAAGGTAATTCAATAAACAACATTGTGGACCCTGTAATTACATTGTTTTAGTTACTTGGAATGATGCTTAGGAGTTCCTAGCACAGGGTTGACAGCGGGGCCCTCCTTTAAATTGTCATTATTATTATTGTTATGAAGTTCCAGGAAATATCCCTACCTCCACCACAGAGGGAATTTGAAAGTGGACCCCCTATCATCTGGAACTTTCATTTTTCTTCCATACAAACTCTTTAATTTTGTTCTTTCTCTGCCTTCCTCCTCCAGAATTTCCAATTCCTTCCGTGGTGGGGTATTGATATTTTCTGGAACTACACATTACTATAATTATAATTGTACTGAGTAAATCATGTGGAAATGAAGTTGGAAAAAATGTGGGCCCCAGAGTATTTTCAAGGAGGTCAATGTATTCAAATCCTCTCTGAGGCTCAGAGGCTCATATTTATATGTACTATTTATACCTATATTGCTAACTCCTGGTACTAAATATAAAGTCTGTCTGTCTGTCTGTCAGAATTTTTCTGAGAAAAATGTACTAGATTTCCTGTCAGGTGACAGGTACAAAACTGTTGGGTGACAGGTCAGCTCTCCCAACAGTCGCTCATAACTTGCCTGACAGCTCCACAACTGTTGCCCAACAGTTTTGGAGCCAACAGTTGGGTGACAGTTGGGCTTCTGTCACCTGACAGTAGTCCAACTTACTGTTGGGTAACTGTTGCCCAACTTTCACCCATAAGTCATCTGACAGTTTCGCATCCGTCACCCGACAGTATTGGACCTGACAGTCGGGCAACAGTTAGGCTACTGTCAGGTGACAGTAGGTGAACTGTTGGGTAACAATGCCCGACATGTTGATTTGGTACCCTATTCTACATAATTACCAACTAACTACAATCATACTAAATTTAAACACCATTAATAAATGTACTATATGTAAGTCATGCATCGTACCCATCAGCTCTGCAAATCCACCAACAGGAAGTCTGCATGTTCCTGTAACAAACTGCAATAACCTTGTTCTCTTCTCATTATCAAATGCCTTGAGAGCCTGAAAACATGTTCAAATGATGGTCACTAACCAACAAAGAATGACACCATATTCACAGATGATTACTGAGGCAATCATAGCAAGATTGGCATCTGGTTGGCTTGGTTTGTCAAGCACTGGTTTTTCCAATAAGAATTTGGGGTTTGAGCTTGAATTTTCAAAGGCGGTCCCTGGGGAATTTGAAACTGGTTTTGGATAGATCTCGACTGCTGAACCGGTTTTACCCAACTTTTACCGGTCTATGATCTTAAATCAATTAAGAGAAGGCACTGCCTAGTTTGTAATTACAGTGAAATGGTCTTCTTGAATATTACATAAGAATGCTTATCTATGAACTCCTGTATTACATTCATACTTCTCAAATGGAGGAGAAGTACTTTATCATACTGATCATATCAAACTTCAATAATGAAGAGTTTGCTGTGAAAATGACCTAAGTGACTTTTTGATGGATGTCCTGAGATTTAATTTTTTCCAGCATAGGCAATTTAATTATACCATTTTATACCATGATTGAAAAATATCATCAAAAAGTCACTTAGGCCATTTCCACATTGAACCCTTCAATTGTGTTCCAGTATGATCAATCAAAGTAATGGTAAATATAATAATTGACATTTTTCTTGATTTCTTACCTGCCAGAACCACATGACCTGCTTGCTATTCCTAGTGTAATGTCTATAGACAGTGTTCTGCTGCCAGTCATCAATGTCAATTTCTTGCATACCACATAACATCAACTGAAACCATACAAACATCAAGATTTTACTGAACTTGGATAAACTTTCCAAACAAAACCTCAGCCTTGGTCTGAATTCTTCAAAACATTATTTATCTGTTCATATCTATAAACAAGTCACAACAAAACATACAAATGGCATGACATTTGAACAAAAAAACAATTATAGATATGACTAAAAAAGTAGATCTTCAAGTCAGGCAAGCCAGCCAGGGCTGGTTTGCCTCTCTATGGAAGAGTTAAACAGGTTAGTTAACAAATGAGGTGCATGATTCATTTCTCATTTCCATTCTCACCTCCATTTCCTTTTCATCAAAGTATTGTATCCAGTAAAGTGGTACAACCTCATTAAACCCTTCTAAAAATGCATTGGTTTGTTCTTCAATACCACGGTTTAGTCGCCATTCTGTCATCAGCCTGTAAATAACAATAACAGATTGTAAATACCAGAAAGTTGCAAGGGGTGGGAGGCATGTCTCAACATCACCTTTAAAGGTAAAGAAAAAGTAATATTCAATCTGTACCCTTACAATCTTGAAAAGTGACCTTAGAGAGGGTTGGTAGTCCAGACTTCACCCCCTTCTTCAATTCCACAGTACTAATAATCACTCAGGTATCTAAGGGCCGGTACATACAAAGGGTTTTGTTTCCAGAGTACGCTCCAGAGTCATTTTGCACAACCAAAACACACAATAATTATTTACCACCAGATCATACTCCCAAATATTTAATAACCATTTTAATATCATAGAGCACTTGGCAGAGTAAAACGTCTGCTCCAGAGAGATATCAATAAAACCTTTGGTGTACAAGGGAGCTTTGATCTAGGAGTTTGTCCCTAGAGCATGCTCTGGGAGTAGAACCAGTAGCTACAAATAGCTATTAAACACTAATTAGAGAGAAGCTGAAGCAAGGATCTACAAATTACACAGTAGTGGGAGTTGACTCAGTGGATGGCACTGCATTAATTGAGCTATCTTTTCCTGCTATGAGGTATCATTGCATACAGTATCATACTGTATGTAGTCTTTAACTTACGATATATACTCCTCTTTGTTCTCTTCAGTTACTTGAATTTCACTACCATTAGGCTTGAGGTCATGGGAGGTAACTTTACCAAGTAATTCCATGTCAACAGTAAAAAACATTTCCAACCCACATTCTTCAATATTATTTTCCCTGGAAACAAAATGGAAAAAAATAAAAAATAAATAAAAATGTGAATAAGCAGAGAGAGCTGGTCATTGCAGAGAGGTTGTCATGAATTGCATAAAGGTGGTCATTCTAGAGAGGTGGTCATTGTAAAGAGGTGATCATTGTAGAGAGGTGGTCAATGTAGCGAGGTAGTTATTGCTGGGAGGTGTTTTATTTTTAAAAAAACATGAAATGTTGGTGGACTTTGACTAGTAAATAAAAGAACATGTAATATTGATGGACTTTGACTAGCAAACACACACAAACACCAGCATGTTCACCGCAGATATCCATACGACATCTCTCTTTGCCCTTTATCAACGGTTTTATCCTACTGATAACAGAACAAACCGAAACCACTGGGCAACAAGTAACCTATTATACCCAACCCTATTAAACTGCAAATAACCCCTATTAAGCTGCCAGTCATCCAGGTCCCAAAGAATGTTTCCTCATTGTTTTCTATCTCTATTACATTGCAGTCTTCACTATTAAAGTGTACACTTTTCAATCCCCAGAGGGTTGATATTTTATTATTTTATTATTATAATTTGTAATTTATTATTATTATTATTCTATGTCTCGCAGTGATGGCTCCCCCTTGCGAGACTAATAAAATGTAGATGCAGGGTTACTTAATAGAGATTCTGTCTACATCTTTATGTCAAATGAAGCCTAATGCTGTTGCAAAATGAACAGTTTAAAAATACATGAAAAGCAAGGGTAGCCAAGTGAGAATGTTCATCTGTCACCCCGATCTGTGGTCCCAGGTTTAATCCCAGGTGGGGCATCACGTGTGACTTGTCATTTCTTTCTCTCCCTTGATTCAAGGGTTTTTCTCTGTGACCTCCAGTTTTCCTTCCTCAGCAAAAATGAACTAGTGAGTTGAGAGTTGTGTGTGCAGAATATTAGAATGCAGTGGTAGTGTGTGTGAAAGTAGTGTTCCCAATTATCTCAGCTCTAAGCACTAGCAGACACTTAAACAGTTGGTCAGTCGGTCCATTGGCCAGTGGGTCAGTTGGTCCATATGTCAGTCAGTCAGTTGGTGGGTCAGTTGGTCAGTCAGTTGGATAGCAAGCTGATTGTCCAGTTGGTGATTCATCCATTCATTCATTCATATATACCTATATATACCTATTAATTTTTATTATTTAAGTTTTTTGTACTTACTTGACCCAGACCAGTGAGTTGTAAAATTCAGGATCTATTGATTCCAGGTCTTTCATGGAGAGTTTCTTTTTCAGCATTCTCTTGTAAAATGGTAGAGTGAAACCTCTGTCGATAAATTTACCTTGATAGAGGGCCTGGTAAAACAAGTCCAAAATTCAGTCCAAAATTTACTCTAACTTATAAATGATGCATTGTGTAGTTCCAGAAAATATCAACACCCCACCATGGAGGGAATTGAAAAATTCTGGAGGGGAGGGGGGTCAGAGAAAGAATAAAATTACAGAGTTTATATGGAAGAAAAATGGAAGCTCCAGAGAATGGGGGGGGGGGGGTCTATTTACAAATTCCCTTTATGGTGGAGGTATGGATATTTCTTCTAGAACTACACATTATGTGATAGCATATTCTTGACTTGTGATCTTATAATCAGGTTAACTGTGCCTATGAAGGGAGAATTGTTTTTATGTTGTTATAAAATCTGCTGTCTGACACACAAGACTTCAGAATGTGAGGCAACTAGGGTTAAAACTGACTGTTGGATGACACTGGATCTGCTCTTAAAACTCTGCCATCTGTCCCCAAAATGACCATTATGGTTGCAGAATATTGATATAATATGGTGGGTAGTAAAAGGAATGTTAAGAAAATGAAATAAATGTTTTCTCCCTTCATGATATTTTCAACTAAACTGAAGGAATTCACATTTTTGAAAGATTGTAAAATTGTTAATTGTGTAGTTCCAGAAAATATCCATACCCCACCACGGAGGGAATTTCGTATAACATCCCCCCTACCCCTCGGAATTTCCATTTTTCGCGTTATGATATTGACCCCCCACCCTCTGGAATTTCCAAAATTGAAAACCCGCATTTCAATACCCCCTGGAAAATTTGTTGTTACAATTTAGTAGTTTAGAGCTAACAGTAAAGTCCACAGTTCGGCAAGTATATCGGTATTAAATCGATCGCCGGCCATGTGCAGCCGCTGTGCCGGTTCGTGTATTTAAAATACCCGTATTTAAAACCATAAAATCGGACTTTTGATGAGTTCCGAGGCTATACCAAACTTATTTGGGAGACTAGTTAACAACTGCTTATTTTAAAACTCTTTCAGCTTGAATGAAGCAGAAAATTTTACTGTATCTATATGACGATCGTTCTGTAATTGAACGCCATTCAACAGCGGCATGCGAAAATTTCTTTGATTTGTTTGGTTAAAAGGATATCATGGTTTCCTTGTGAAAAATGGTCATTTCTTATCGATAAGTATAAAATTTCTCAAAGATTCACGGATACGAAAACTTGTTCGCAGCCAAAACGTATTAGACATTGGTTTCCTGTGTCTGGGGACTGGATACGAATGTGGCAGCCATGTTGTCTTCGAGTTCGCACCTAAGGATTCATCGAAGGTTGTTTTCTTCAATTTATCGTTTCCAAAGGAAAAAATCGT